>CM065814.1:135442357-135917357 GCA_033398695.1 Orobanche coerulescens
AGACCTCTTAGTAGTTTAGAACAAATTTAGGAGTGCTTACTTCAACAATGCTCCTTATATGTGCTCATTATTAGTATTAAAATATTAAAGAGAGGAAAAAAGTAGGAGAGAGAAAAAAAGATGTTAAAAAAATAGGGAAATAAATATTTCATTGATGAAAATAAAATAAGAAAGGATTAGGTGCTCCTTATAGATAAGGAGTGAAAGACATGTCCTAACTTTTAATGAGGCACTTAAGAGACCGTTGGAGCTCATATTTAGACAAAATTACTTAAATTTCAGTTTAGGAGCTCATATAGCTAGTCTGTTGGAGTTGCTCTTAGAATGTGGATATAAGTTTTTCAAACAAGCATCCATGTTAACGTCGAAAAGTCAAAATTAAAAATAAAATTTGAGCGTGAATGTAATTGTTTAAACTATGGGTGCTGATATGTAATTAAACCAAACAATAAGGATACTTTAGTTTATATAATTTGCCCTTTAAATTATTTACTTTAGATCTATCCTGCGTTAGAAAGTGTAATTGTCATGAGAATTGCTTTAGCGTCGTGTGAAGATCATTAATTGCATTGAAATTTCGGATATAGTTTGAGCTTTTCCGAATCCTATACTTCTTTGTATTTATCACTCAAGATTTTGTTGCGCACTGTTCTATGCCTTCACTTGAACAGCCTCCCTCTTGAAAAAGTAGGGCGTAGTCACAGACATTTTACCCTCCTCGACTCGCTCTGAAATGGGATATATTGAGTATGTTTTGGTTTGTTTTTAGAAAGCTACTCCCTCCATCCTCCCTAAAGGTTTTCATTTCTATCAAAAAATAATTTCTTTAGTAAATTTACGTATATGACTTTTTGCAATCAAATCAAATAATTATTTTATATTTTTTAATTTCTACCAAACATTTATCGTCAATACTATTTTTTTGTTTAACCTCCACTGTTTATTTACGATCATTACTTATACCAATTATTACGTGAAATATGAATATACACCATTTGTACAACTACGATAGTTTTTTTTTTTTCTTCATCAAGAATAAAACTAGAAGTAGGAAAAGGAATTTGTCAAAAATAAAAAAATAAAACTAAAATAACCGTAGAGAAGGGATAACTAAATCAGATAGTTATTCCACTGATCATCTCTGTCTCTGTGGGACAATTTTCATTTTTCAGTGATGACGAGCGAGAATGAACCGGCGAAGCTCCTTCTCCCTTACCTTCAGCGAGCCGATGAGTTGCAGAAACACGAGCCTCTTGTTGCCTACTACTGTAGCTCTCGAATCTCTCTCCCTCTCTTTTTTCTGTTTTCAATCCAAAACCCTAACTCTGACATCACACTGGTTATGATATGCCTGAGATGTGATCTGTATGAATTCGTTTTTTTTTCGTTTCTGACTTTTATTTTTTCACCTTCATGTGATTCGTATGCAAATTATTGAACAGGTCGATTGTACGCGATGGAGCGAGGATTGAGGATTCCTCAGAAGGAGCGTACAAAGACGACCAACGCTCTCCTTGTTTCGCTCATGAGTCAACTTGAAAAGGTCTTTTTTCTTTCTTTCTTCTTTTTTTTTTTTTTGAAATTTGAATTTTTTATACTTATTTGAACTGCCTATGGTAGGAATTTTTCTTGCAATGCCGTTTAACTCACTTTTTTTTTTTTTTTTTTGAAGTTATACTTGTGCAAATTCTTTGATGATATCTAGATTTTCATGTTGAAGCATTGTATCAATTTGAACTTCCACGTCATAGCTACAATGCTATTGACGTAAGGATGCGGCTTTATGGCTTAGCTTTTGTGCATTGTCTTGTAGGATAAGAAGTCCTTGAATTTGGGGCCTGATGATCATTTACACGTGGAGGGATTCGCCTTGAATGTCTTTACAAAGGCAGACAAGCAAGATAGAGCTGGGCGAGCAGATTTGTACGTACCGTCCCCTTGCTTCTTCATTTAGTCTTATAGCTGGTTGAGATTTCTTGTTCTGGTATGGGACTGGTATATATGTTTTACATTTGGAGCACGTTTTTGTATTATTTCCGTGGCTTCAGTGGTTGACGTGTCTCTATCAGTTCAGGTGTATTTTTGAGTTGTGCAATACAGGAGCATTGGGGATCATGTCCTTGAGGGTGTATAATGTATTGCATTATTGTTATTAGGAACTTAGATGTTTGGTTACCTTCATTTACTCGTAAATAGTAATCTCTATCTTCATACTCTCCCGAGAAAGTAATCTGTATCTTCGTAGTCTACCTGTTTTCTGGTATTGGATGTGTGGTTGTGCATTAATGCAGGTATGTTGTTGATGGTTATTTTGCCGAGACTTAAGCACACCAGCCATATCTTTGAAATGATAACCAATAGTAGTTGGTGTAAAATGTGTATGTAAGATACAACTGACACGTCATATAAGATAAAATGGTTCCAGAACAATGAGTTAGATCTATTTCCTTCCTTCTTTCTTTACAGAACCATCTGACTTGATATAAATCTTCCATTTGGAGCACTTCTGCAAGTGTTTGTTCTCCTGTATATTTTAGAGTGAACTATTTAAGAACTTTTCGTTTATCATTGTTATTATTATTTTTTATTTTCTTATTTTAAATATTGTGGCGTATTTTCTGCTACATATTCGTGAATTGTTGAAGAAAATCTTTTTTATCTAGTTCACAATATGTATATATATTCCTTTAACAAATTGGAAAGCAGTGGTGGGGCACGATCCGAACCCCAACACTCTCTCCAATGGAGAAGGCCTGGAACCTAGTTCCTAATACAATGCTGAAGTCTAGAATCTCGAGTTCTACCTGTAACTCGAGGTGTTCGAATTCATTAAATAGGAAAAAACCATGGTTTTCTTTGGAGTTTCCAGTATCTTTGAATGCTACAGTGTCCTCTTGTCCGTGAAATACTATTTATGTTAGTGAAGTGGATAATTAACGGTTGCTGCCCCATTGTTTTCGATATGCAAGTCCTTTAAAAGCTTATGCTTTATTGCTTGTTTTGCATTTATATTCGTGCTGGTTAGGATTAATCTGAATCAGTTCGCTTGTTACAGGAATACTGCAAAAACATTTTATGCTGCAAGCATTTTCTTTGAAATCCTGAATCAGTTTGGTGAGGTTCAGCCTGATGTAAGTTCCTATGTTGTTACTTAAATACCCATAGTCATGATTATGGACCTTATCTAGATACTTGAGTTGTATACACGATCTTTCTTTTACAGTTTATGCTTTCTTCTTTCATTTTACCCTCACACAACTTCTCTCATTTACATGCAACATATCATTTACAGATTGAGCAGAAACAAAAGTATGCAGTGTGGAAAGCAGCAGATATTAGGAAAGCTTTGAAAGAAGGGAGGAAGCCTCTACCAGGTCCCCCCGGTGGTGATAAAGATGTATCAGTACCAACAAGTACATCAAGTGGTGAATATGTATGATATTCATACCTACCTATCATTTTTGCTCGATTTTTCAGTGTGAGGACACAGAACTTGTGTTATTTTGTGCAACTTATATATTTATACACTCCCTCCATTTCATTTAAGTGTGGTTTTATGTTTTTCAGGTTGAACTTTGACCATAAATCATCTCATAGAGATAATAATAAATTTTCAAAAATTATACAGCCAGATTTGTATTAAATTTTTTGTATAATTTAATTTAGTAGTAGTTTTTTGTCATTATATTTTTAGAGATGATCTACGGTCAATTTTGAATCTGAAAAAATAAAACGACACTTAATATGGGGGAGGGAGGGAGGGAGGGTATGACCAATTTCATGTTTATTTCTATAAACACTAATGCCCAAGCAACTTGTTCTTGTGACATTCCTGAACTTCACATTGTAAGTTTTCAGGAAATTATTACTCGAATACCAAAAACATTTTTTGTAAAAAATCTGGCAGGATCTTGAACTAAGCAGAAGTAATTCTTCCATCAGACTCGACTCAAACAGAACAGATCCCTCAACAGCAATTACGCCAGATTCAGATTCATCTCCTCAGCCGTATGATAAACTTAACTCACAACATTCCACTAATATTTCACCACAACCCTCGAATATACCAAACATTTCAACTTCACCTCATTATCCTACCGACAATTACCCACGCGACAATTTTCATCAACCTCCCCCTTTCGACAATTTCCCCCACCAAACATACCAACCCCAACTCCAGCACCACTCGGCCCAGAACCTACCTTCTTTTCCGTACCCAAATTTTCAATCTCACCCCAGCTTTACCGAAACTACCCTTCCTACAGCTCCGTCCCATTATCCTTCTTATTACCAAGGCTCCGATCCTTCCTATTCCGCTCTGCCGGCGGCGAATGCGGAAAATTATTCCCCGAGCGCTCAATACGACTCTGTCGCTAGGAATGATAATGTTCCGGAAGCTTCTCAGAATACTATGCGAAAGTATGAGTACGATAGCAACTACCAGCCTCCACCGGAGCAAATTGCGGAAGCACATAAGGCGGCTAGGTTTGCGGTTGGTGCTTTGGCATTTGATGATGTTTCTATTGCGGTTGATTATCTTAAGAAATCGCTGGAATTATTGACGAAGCCGTCCGCCCACCACTGAATCCAATCACCAACTGTGTAATAGATGCCTTTGTGTGATTTGGTTTCTAGAGGTTACTGACTGATTGGAAACTGTTGAATGATCGATAATCGAACCATGGAATTTTCTGGGTTCTTAATTTTCATGTTCAAGTTTCATCATCCCATACTATTTTTGATTTTTGGATCAGATCCGGGTGGTTCCGGTCTAGCCCATTTGGGCTGTGATAATTCGGTTCGGGTCGATTCGAGCTGAAAATTTTTGTTTGGACCTGACCTTAGACCTTTAGTTTTTTTGTTAGCCCAATGGAGAGATATTTTTATGAAAAAAACCTTGATATTGTTATAAATCGCAGTTTGGTAGCCCAAAATGTTAAATTTAATAAATTATACTGAATATAAGAATAAAAATATTATTTAACTCAACAGTGTAATATCAAATTTAAAATTTTAACTAACAATGAGCTCAATTCCAATTAATTGGATTGGTTGTTCACGTTCACTGATTCAAGTCTCAGTCTAGTAGATGTATCTAGACTAGAGGAGGTCAGTGGGTTGGGCCGATCCAGTCCAGCCCGTGTTTTTCAGGCTCATGGGCTACCCAGGCCAGCCTGGCTCAGGCCCATACCCAGCCCGGATTGGTTCAGCCCACAGCTCAGACCGGACCGGCCCAACCCTGTCCAACTCACTACAACCCACACATCTTCTCTTCATTTAATTTAATGGTAAATGCTTCTTTAATTCAAAATAGATTTTTTAATTCAAAATTGATTCTTAGATTGATTTTTTAATTTAATGTTAACATATTTTTTAAATAAAATTCAAAGCAGATTTTTAAATTGATTTTCAAAAAATTTAATTTATTTTTTAATTTAATATTAATAGATGTTTTAAACTCGAAACAATTTTAAAAAAAAAATTCAAAAGAATTTCTTTTCCATAAATAAGACTGAGTCCTGCCCGGCCCTAAGACAGTCCCAGACGGGAAGTGGGCTTCAGCCCGCCCAGTCCGCCCCATCAATAGGCAAGTCCTGGGCCGACAAGACTCAGCTTGGCCCGCGGCTCGATCCGGCTCATGGCCACCTCTAAATGTATCACATGTTTAGGAACAATCACATGGGGACATTAAGGTAAAGAAAATTCTTATTGATACTATATTTTCGAGAATTTTTGTATCGTCTTGTGTATTTGAGTTTTTGTTATGTACTAAGTGGAAGAGTAATTATCATTTTTGGAAAAGTCGGAATGTTCTGCGGAACGATATTGATTTTGAATATGTCGTACGAGATTTTAAAAAGTTATCCTAAATAAATACAATGTACAAGGTAAGGATAAGAAGGTGGCCAAGATCATCTCCTAATCATTCCCCTTTGCTAACTTGCTTAGTCTTCAAGTATCTAATTACCTTCAAGATTAAATTCATCAAAATAAATAAATAAACGAACAATTCCGAATAAATGCCAAAAAGAAATTCCAAAAAGCAACATATCCTTTGCATTTGGGAACATAAAACATCTTGTAATTGAGAATACAAAATTGAGAAATTTACTTATAATACGCAATGATATTGTAATACTATCCAGTGATTTTTTTTTTTTTTTTTTGAAAATACTTCCATCCACTATTATGCATTTTTATAATACTTTGTACTTTAGTTTTGATTACTTCTTATATTAATTTATGCTTACAATAAATTATATTAGTAACTGTTTAACTTTATATCAAAAACCTATTTATTTTGAATACGAAATCGTCGGGTAAAATATCTTTTTAGGATCATAACTTTAAGGAGGTTGTGTTTTAAGTTAGGTTTGAATGGGCTGAATAAGCACATGACTCACACATGGGTGTCTAATTTCGGCCTTCTAGTCACGTAAGCGCCATATTAGTTAAAAAATTCAAAACTATCAACTGTAAGGCGAAGTCCTACGAAATTAAAACTATAGGTTCACAACTCGATATAGTTCATCAATGTGTTTTTGATTTGGTTGAGAACTTTACATGCTGAAACTGTTTTTTACGTTTCTACACCATACATGTACGGAAATTGCAGTTTGACCCTCGATCTTTGAAAAATTATATCTCGTAAACCGCAAACCGGAATTGTATGAAATTTATACCGTAGATTCATAACTCGATGTAGTTCAGTACTTTATTTTCACTTTTGTCTAAATCATTTCTTAAAGAAATAGATTTGCAGAAAATATCATTATTCACGTAAAAAAAATACAGTTTCCTCACTCAAACTTCAAAAATTCATATCTCACTGAATTACATAAAATTTTAACCATAGGTTATTCACTAAATATATTTTAACATGGTATTTTTGTTTTCTTAAAAATATTTTCTTACACAGTGATAATTTTCGAAATTGTGCTGCATAAATAGTATATTTTGTGCAAATTTATCTCTCAAGTCAACATATTTTCACTCCATCAATGATGTTTTCTTTAATTTATTTTATAACAAGATTGAAATTCAGAAAAAAAAAATTTAATTTTCTAGTGAGAACATGTAAAGCAATAAAATGAACATAAGCTCTTTGTATATGTTGGGGAAAATATTTTTTTTCTAAGCGCCACATTAGTTAAAAAATTCATAACTATCAATTGGTAAGCGAAATCGCACGAAATAAAAAATGTAGGTTCGGGACTCGAAATTAAAACGATAGGTTCGGTGTAAATTTCATACAATTTTGCTTTATGGTTTAAGAGATATGATTTTTCAAAGATCGAGTGTCAAACTGAAATTTTCGTACACGTATGGTGTAAAAACGTAAAAAACTGTTCCAACCCGTAAAGTTTTCAACCAAAGCAAAAAAACAATAATAAACTACATCAATTTGGAAACCTACGGTTTTAATTTTGTAGGATTTTGCCTTGTCAATTGATAATTATGAATTTTTTTGACTAATGTGGGCCTGTGGCGTTTATAGGGAGTAGAAACCCGAAATTAGACACTCATGTGCAAGTCATGTGCTTATTTAGCCCAACAGACCTAATTCGGGTTCGATTGGCCTAGATTTACAGATTTTTGAAATTATTGTCCTATATTTCCAAGTCAAGAAATATATTGTCCTTATAACATGATCCCCTAAAGTTATGGTCCTAAAAAAATATTTTCTCCTTAAATATTCGCATTGAGCATATATAAGTGATATTGATATTTTAATCCTTTTAATTTTTATTTTAAGATTTTTCAATTTTTAGAGTTTATATTCAGTTAGCGTTTACCCATACTTTTTAGGGTTCATTTCCAGTTTTTAGGTTTTTTTTATTATTTCTATGTTTAGGGTCTATTTCTTCATATTTTTTAATTTTCGGGATTTATATTTAGAGTCTATTTTCAGTTTCTAGGGTAAATTTTAAGTTTATAGGATTTACTTTTTAATATTTTTCAGTTTTTTATGATTTACCTTCACCTTTTGAGGATTTAAAAATGCAAGATATAATCTACGCCTTGTGCATGACATAACGATAATAAGTTGATATATGACATTGCTTTTCTTTTTTCCATAGCTCAATTTCATTTTCCTCTAGCCTAACACACAACATATGTTTTTTTTGGGGATCAGATTACACTATTTAATACATTTTATAAAAATATTACAAATATCACTATATTAAAAGAATTACAAGAATCGCGACCAAACTGGTATTCAAATACAATATATCAAATAAGCAAACTTTCAATTGTAAATATCTAAATGCAATATAATTCACTAGAGACTGATGTGTTAAATACTGAATAACTGGTATCCCAATGTATAATTCCAGTAACCACATTGTTAATTTTTATAAGTACCCAATATGTTATGTAATGATTTTCTTCGTGCTAAATTTATGTAATCAATTTATAAATATTACATAAATATATAATGAACTTTTTTTACATGTCCCAAACCATTGGCAAATGGTCATGAACATCCATAAGAAACATCAAAACACATTCCTATGTTACCCCCAAGAGTAGTCAAGTTGGTGGAGTAAGTGAATGCGGAACTGAAAGGCACGAGTTCGATTCCCCCTACCAACACTTTCTTGGTTGGCTGTCATGTAAGCTTGCACAGTGTAGTTTACTGCTTGGCGTAATTTACTGTTATTAAATCCCAGTAAAATTTATCCAATACGCACCCGAACAGTATCGATTGCGGGTTCCTCATCCTCAAAAAAAAAAAAAAAAACACATTCCCATGTTGCATGATGAAGACCCTTTTTCTGCTTTATCTTGGGGAGACTTTGATAAAGGGGCAACTAACTATAAATCAACACGTTGAAATGAGATCTATATATGCATGAGTAGGACCGAATCAAAAATCTAATGGCATTTAAAAGGATTCTACAATCAAATCTTTATGCTCGTTTGTATATTAGTCTTACTTTTGGGTGCTTGCTGTTGGAAAAAAGGAAAATATAGCTGTTTTGAGCAGCCACTTGAGTAATAATTTTGAATGGGCACGACTACGAGTTAAAATCGGGACTTAATTGGAATTCGAAATACTCCGTAAGAGATTTCCAAAACATGTAAGAACACTCAAAATAATTGAGGTATGAATGAGATGTAATGTTCTAAAGTGAGCTCTTTGGAAGTGGGTTTAGGATCCTATCCCACATTGGGAAAAAGCAAGAAGAATTGTGTGTATATAAGGTGATATGCACAAACTCTTGTTCGCAACAACAAGCGAGACATGAGTGGATGTGTGACTGGGTGTCCCTCGCGCACACACACGTGTGCGCCGCCGCCGTCCGTCTGGCCGGCCGGTTCGATTCGGGTCGGAGAGAGACTTGGGAGAAATGTCTCGAAGTTATCTTTTTATCGCAGTTTTATTTGGCAAAATTCATTTTTACTAAACTGCCTCAATCGAAATCTCATTTTTGCTAAACCGCCTAAAGAAATAATTATGAAAAAGAAAGATAAATTGCTTGGAAAGTGCTACAAATGTTAGAAGATGGGTCATAGGGCGGCTGACTGCAGGCTGCCAAAAAAAAACAAGAAAAAAAGATGGTAAATGCAGCACGTGCGATTACAGAACAAGTGTGAAATCTTGACCTATATGCTGTGATCTCCGAAGTGAACTTAGTTGGCTCAAATACCAAGGAGTGACGGGTTGACACTGGAGCAACTAGGCATATATGTGCCAACAAGACAATGTTCTCCTCCTTGGAAAAAACAGATGCCAGTGAAAAGCTGTTCATGGGAAATTCGGCAACTTCAACTATCTTGGGTGAAGACACGGTGATCTTGAAGATGACGTCTGAAAAGGAAATGACTCTTAAACATGTGTTGTATGTGCCTGACATTCGCAAGAACCTTGTTTCTGGTTCCTTGCTGATTAAGCATGGCTTTAGATTAGTTTTTGAGTATGATAAAGTTATTTTATCAGTGTTTATTGCCAAGGGCTATGAGAGTGATGAGCTATTTAAGCTCAATGTTATGACTATAAAAATAATGAAATGAAGAATTCTTCTGCTTACTTGTTTGAGTCTCCTAATTTATGCATGCTAGATTAGGACACATTAATTTTAATTCAATGCGTAGACTAATTACATTAGATCACATATTAAACTTGATTTAAACCACAAGTGTGAAACTAGTATAGAGGCAAAATTAACTCGATCTTCATTCCGACAAGTGGAAAGAAACACCAAACCTTTAGAATTAATACATAGCGACCTATGTGATTTGAAATTTATTCAAAATAGAGGTGGAAATAAATATTTTATTACTTTCGTGGATGATAATACTAAATATTGCTATGTATATTTGCTTAAAAGTAAAGACGAAGCTATAGAGAAATTCATTCTTTATAAAATGGAAGTTGAGAATCAATTGAATGCAAAGATAAAAGTATTAAGGAATGACCGTGGAGGTGCATATGTGAAACTATTCAGCGAAAATTTTTCGCAACATGGGATTATTCATGAGGTCACTGCCCCATATGCACCACAATCAAATGGTGTGGCGGAACGTATAATTGTACTCTAAAAGAAATGATGAATGCGATATTGCTAAATTCAGGTCTACCACAAAATATGTGGGGAGAAGACAACTTAACGGCGAATTATCTCTTAAACAGGATATGCTGCAAGAATGGGGTAAAACTCCTTACGAATTATGGAAGGGAGTCAAGCCTTCCTATAATTACATGAAAATGTGGGGTGTCTAGCAAAGGTGCCGATACCTACACCTAAGAAAGTCAAAATAGGCCCAAATACAATTGACTGCATTTTCATTGGATATGCACACAACAACAATCCCTATTGATTTCTTGTGCATGAATCTAAAATGGCTGGGATTCACAAAAAATACAATTATGGAATCAAGGAACGCGTCATTATTTGAGAATATCTTTCCTTGTAAGACTGCAAGTGAACGCTTTATCTCACACGAACAGGCCTATGAGCCAATGGATGAAGATAATGAAGACCAAAGAGTATATAATGAGGATGAACCTAGAAGGAGCAAGCGACAAAGGATGGAGAAATTTTATGGACCGGATTTATTCACCTATTTGCTCGAGAAATAACCTCAAACTTATAAAGAAGTTGTAAGCTCAAAGAATGGACCTCTATAGAAGGAGGCTATCAAAGATGAAATTGATTCTATATTACAGAATCATACTTGGGAACTAGTGGAATTACCTACAAAATGTAAGAAACTAAGAAATAAGTGGATTTTCAAGAAGAAATTGAAGGATGGAGCAGTTGACAAGTATAAGGCTAGGCTCGTAGTCAAGAGCTACAACCAACGTGAGGATCTAGACTAAAGAGGTTTAGAAGTTTATCAAATGGATGTTAAGATTGTCTTTCTTAATAGGGACTTAGATAAGGAAATCTATATGGAATAACCCGATGGGTTCTCCGCCCCTGGACAAGAAAGAGGAGTCTGCAAGTTGGTAAATGTTGACGTCTGATTTGGTCAACGTCACGTGTGCTGATCTGGACGAATGGATCGAAGCCACGTAGAAAATAATAAACAAGATGAAAAGGATTGGATCACTAAATTTTATTAATGACCTTAATATGAAATAGAGCCGAGCTGAATATTGTTGTGCCGGTCTATCTGTTTTTCTTAGTTATTACAAATTCTCTCTTTTTTCTCTCTTTTATCATAAATGCCAAAAGTCCAAAGATCACCTCTCACTGTATATTCCTTCTATATATAGGCAATATCGGCCAGTCAGGAGATGACAGCTGGCAAATGTTGGGGAATATGCCCAAAACACTTGTCAGACTGCAAATATGCCTTAGACACGTGGCGGCCTCTAAGGATTGCTTCGGGAAGGGACATGACGGCATGCGTTAATTGGCATGCGGGCCTGTCCCGCATGCTTCTGGCGACACTTATCCGCTGAGGTCGGTCCTCGGGTTTCCCGCCGTTCAGGTCGGCCTTGTTGTAATCTTGAATCGAAGCGTTTTTATCTTTGATCTGCTCGGCCCTTCTGGATCGGGTACCGGGTCGTCTTTATCGTCTCTGCCCGGTCTGGTTTTTAACAAGCCCGGGAGAAAATCGGGTTCATAATTGGTTCGGCTTCAGGATCTGCTCGGCCGGTTCAGCTGCCTGGAGTGCTTACGTGGAGGCCAAGGTGGATGGGCTATCAATAAGGGCCCCTGAGTCCAGGGCCGTGCCGGGTTGGACGGGGCTGGGATCGTTTCATATTGAGGCCGATCCGGCTTGTGGGAGGATAAGATCTCTCGAAGGGACGCCTCTTCGAGAGTCGCGTCGATTCGATTTCAGGGTTATTATGTGTCATGATGAGGGAGATGCGTGGCAGAATCTGATTTGACGACGTGTTCACGCGTTTTCGAATTTCGCGATAGTTCAGTATGAATCGTCGCGCCACACGCTAGACATTTAATGTCTCTTTTCTTTTATAAATATAAGACGTCTCCTTCTTCATTATTCCCTTCGCCATTTTTGTGTTTTGTTGCAGAGAAAAGAGAGAAAATTTTCCGGCGTCCTCTTCATGATTTTAGAGAGAATTTCCCGGTAAGCCTTTTCCCTTTTTCTACTTTACGATATCGGAGCTGAGGGATGAGACACCGGTGGAGTTGACTGTGCCTCCGGACCGCACGAGGGTGGCGGATCTGTCGATGGGCAACGCTCCCGTCAACTGGAGCAACGAGGAGGAAGGCGGCGAGGTCGCCAGATTCTGGAGACGCGGAGGTGGCGGCGCCGTTGACGGCGGTCGTAGGGACTCAGGCGGAAGAAAGGGTTGAGTCGGTGGAGGCTTGGACTCGCCCTCGGCCGTCCCCTTTCGTGGAGGCGGAGTGGGACTCGGCCTCGATTCGGAGCACCGTTATGGAAGAGCAATTAGCGGCTTGGCGGCTGCGATTTAAGATCCCGGCTAGGGTGCGGATGTTCATTCCGAATCCCGAGGAGAGGCCTCACACTCCGCCCGTCGGTTGTATGGCGGTGTACTACCGCTCTCTGCTGGAAGGGCTGAGGTTTCCGCTCCCGTTAGCCTTCTCTCGGTGGCTAAGGCAGTGGGGCCTTCCTGTCCCCCAGATTCATCCGAATTCCTGGGCTCGGGTGGTGGGTCTTTTCATCCTTTTCAACCAGCACGGCTGGCCCGAGCCCAGATTTGAGGAGTTCAACAGTCTCTTCCTATGGAGGTTGGTCGACAGATCCGGCTCCGGCTGGTTTTACCTGACAGCCCGGCATGCCATGCATAAAGAATTGGTGGATGTGCCGGAGACCATCCATAGCTGGAAGGAGCAGTGGTTCTATATAGGGGGACCTTGAAGGAGCTCGGCGGATGAATGGGAGCCTGATGTGATAGATGCCGAGCTTCGGGTCCCAGAGCACTTCATTGCCAAAATGAGTAAGTGTCGTGTTTCATATTCCTATTCCTTTTTTGTCTAACGCTCATTGTCAGAATGCATCCCGGCGCAAGAGACCTCCTCCGAGTTCGACGACCGGGTTGAACAGCTTTTGGATCTTCCTACTGAGCAGAGGAAGTCGCATCTCCTGGTTACCGAACTTCGACCAACCGATCCGAGTATTATGTCTTCATCAGTTTTTTTTTTTTTTAACATATCTTCTTTCTCCAGTCTCTAGGGCGAAGGTTCCATCGGGAAGGAAAGATACGCCTGCTCAGCGAGTGGCGAGGCTGGCTGCTGAGGCCGCCGAGCGGAGGGAGCGTGCTGGCAAGCGGAAGAGAGTAGAGGTCGAGCTTGAGGACAGTGCGACCAAGGCGGAGGGCTCGTCTGTTCCTGAAGTTGTCGTATCCGCCCCGACCCCTGTCCGGACGGGTCGTGTGACCAGTGAGGAGCCCGTAATTGACTTGGAGGGCCATTATCTCCCGGTAAATAAGGACTGGGTGGAACCGTGCGACCAGATGAAGGGGAGACGGCCGCGCTGGTTTCTTGATTACATCCGGGCAGCTACCCCAACCATTGAGATGCTCAACTGGGTTCCCCATGTGGTGGCTGTGTCGAGTCATATTCCAATCAGGGGTTGGACACCCAAGCTGGAGATGATGACCAATGACATGGATCCGGCTGAGTAGATCCAATTCGGAAATGCTCTGGTCGGTCGTGCAATGTGCACTTACGTGAAGGCCACCGACGAGCTTTTGGCCTTGGTCGAGAAGCATAAGAAGGTGGAGGCCGATCTCAAGGCCTTGCAGGAAGAGCACCATCTCTGTCCTTCGTTGATCAAGTCCCTGGAGGAGGTGATAACCTCCATGAAGGGTGATATGGAGATCCTGGACAGTCGGGCCCTCGAGGCCGATATATGGAAGGTGAAGGCCGAAGAGATGACCGCGGCGGCCGATCAGGCGCATAAGCGGTGGTTAGACACCATGGCTGAGCACGAGGCTTGTTTGAAAGAAACCAAGGCCCAGGTTGAAAACCTGACCGAGCGTATTAATACCTGTGAGGCTTCGGGCTATGCCAAGGGTCTTGCCGAAGGGGCGACGGCCTTTAAGGAGACGCCTGAGTTCGAGGAGCTGATCAATCTGAATTACGTCTCCACCTGCTACGAGATATTAGATCTCATGAAGGGAGGGAAGACCGTTCAGGAGATCGAGGCCTACATAGCATCCCAAGCGACCGATCTGCATGTTGATATCCATGGAGCCGATGAGCCAAAGGTCGCCGAGGTTGAAGATCCCGGGTTGGCTCCGCACGGCGAAGGTGAGGGACAATCCTTCCAGGCGGCCGGCCAGGAGGGTGGGGCCGAATAGATTTTTTGTTTTATATCATGTACGGCCTGCGTGCCAATCTGTCTTTGTTTTCTGTTTTCATCATATGTACTTTGCAAAAATGCCTTAAGTGAATAAAATCTCCCTTGTAGCATCTGTTGCTGTTTTTTGGATGTTTGGGCCCAGTTGGTTGGGCCGTTGCCTTTCTATCATGTTCATCACTTGTTGATTGTGCCGAGGCGAGCTCGGTCTTATAGTGCCAGATGAGCCGGTCTTATGAGGTGCCGAGGCGAGCTCGGTCTTATAGTGCCGGATGAGCCGGTCTTATGAGGTGCCGAGGCGAGCTCGGTCTTATAATGCCGGATGATCCGGTCTTATGAGGTGCCGAGGCGAGCTCAGTCTTATAGTGCCGGATGAGCCGGTCTTATGATGTGCCGAGGCGAGCTCGGTCTTATAGTGCCGGATGAGCCGGCCTTATGAGGTGCCGAGGCGAGCTCGGTCTTATAGTACCGGATGATCCGGTCTTATGAGGTGCCGAGGCGAGCTCGGTCTTATAGTGCCGGATGAGCCGGTCATATGAGGTGCCGAGGCGAGTTCGGTCTTATAGTGCCGGATGAGCCGGTCTTATGAGGTGCCGAGGCGAGATCGGTCTTATAGTGCCGGATGAGCCGGTCTTATGAGGTGCCGAGGCGAGCTCGGTCTTATAGTGCCAGATGAGCCGGTCTTATGAGGTGCCGAGGCGAGCTCGGTCTTATAGTGCCGGATGAGCCGGTCTTATGAGGTGCCGAGGCGAGCTCGATCTTATAGTGCCGGATGATCCGGTCTTATGAGGTGCCGAGGCGAGCTCGGTCTTATAGTGTCGGATAAGCCGGTCTTATGAGGTGCCGAGGCGAGCTCGGTCTTATAGTGCCGGATGAGCCGGTCTTATGAGGTGCCGAGGCGAGCTCGGTTTTATAGTGCCGGATGAGCCGGTCTTATGAGGTGTCGAGGCGAGTGTTGTACGGCGATTAATACGCCTCGATGACGATCGGCATAATGATCTGAGAGCCAACCATAGAAGACATACGCTGGGCAAACACCCAGCAGTCGGCGCCCATGGCGATCGTCTTTTGGTATCTGGCGATCGCCTTTGATATCCGACCATAGATGATCGACTGGTGCCACTTATGAATCCAACATCCTTCAAAGACGTCAAAGACCGAATCTTGGACGGAGACCCACGTGCAGATCCACAAAAGGCGCCGACAAGATAAGGCCTTTGACCCCAGCCTGTCACCTACCTCACCTACCGACAGGCCCGCCAAAAGGTACAAAGTGGGTCCTCCCCGGACAGCGGCTCAGGACGCGTGCAGGCTTCCCATTGGCTCGCACAGCTGGCTGCCAGCAGCAGCCTCGGACTTTAAGGGAACAGCCCCACGTGACGGGACGATCGCCCGCCTTATTATAATATAGAAAACGGCGGTCGCCCGCGATCGCCGGAGGAGTCCCAGCAACCTTGTCTCCTATAAATAGTAGGCTTACAACAGTGGCATAAAAGCATCGTGAATACAGTGAAAAACGCACAGAGAGAGGATAAAGATTCATCTGGCAATTACTTACACATTCATAGTGATATTCATACACACTTACAAAACATCTAAAGCAAGAACTCACAAATCTTCATATCTGGTTCTTCCGGCAATCTACACGCTCTACAGCTTAGATAACTAGAAGTCTTTACACTCATTGTAATAGATTCTAACATTAATATTTGTACTCCAAAGTATCTATATTAATAACATCTCACGAGAGCATTCAAGCCCGGGATTAACAACCCCGGCAAACCTTGTGTTATTTTATCTTCCCACGAAAGTGTTCTCGCATTTGTTTGTTACTCGATCATTCCAGCAATATTATCTCCAGATAATATTTTGGGTAATAACAATTGGCGCTAGAAGGAGGGCATCTAAACCTTCATTTTTATTCCTACCATTTCGAAGAACACTCACTGTTCTCCGGACATATACTTGAAGAAACACTCACTGTTCTTCAAAGAAAAGCCTTCAGAAACATGACATCTGCCACGACTTCCAAAAGAGCCACCCTGCGATCAGCCGGAAATCTCATTCCGGCCCAGACCGAATCCCAGCCTACGGCGGAAGGTGGCCGCAGCGACGCTAGGCTCTCACTCCCGCCCCCGAGGGACGGTCCTAGCCTCTCACTCGATCAGTTCCAGACCGCAGAACAGATTGAGGAGGCTATAGCCATCCTCAGGGAGCGACGGAGGGCATGCGACTCGCCCACCATCACTCCGTCAACCATCCACCGAGCAGGCAAGCGGAAGCTCAAGGGGATATATGTTGAGAAATCAACAGAAAACCCCGAGCCGCAAGAAAAGGCTCTCGTAAGGCGGGATGATTCCGTCTTCAGCCGCCTAGGGAGCGATCCCTCATGGCGACCCGGGCACTCGGGCTCCAGCCGGGAGACATCGGAGTCCGAATCCGTTACCAGGAGTTCGGCATATCCAACTCCCAGGAGACAAACCGGCCATCGGGTCCCCGCTCGCCCGAGGACTGAGCCCGTTGGCGGAGAACTCATCATCTACCCTGGGGCCAGGGGATCAGTACATGATCGCCTTGGATCGCGCTCCGGGAGCCAATCAGCGAGCAGTCAGGCTACGACGATGGCCGCCATGCAGCGCCAGCTCGACGAAATGAAGGCGCTCCTAGAAACTGGGGCAGGCGCCAGGAGATCGATCGCTGGACCGAGTGAGCCACTCGCATTCCAGATAGAGCTCGCCCCCAGCTCAACCAAAGATCGCTCCCCCACAGACACCTCCATATGAAGGGAGATCGGATCCGAAGACCCATTTGAGCAAATTCTGGATTTACATGACCGGATGCGGGGCATCAGATGCGACGAAATGTCGGATGTTCCCACTGACATTGGGCGACCTCGCCCACAGGTGGTACATCTCACTACCACCTCGCTCAATCAATTGCTTTGAGAGACTGGCGAATGACTTCACGTCGCATTTCGCTGCCAAAATTGCTCGGCCAGAAGGCCCCCACTGCATGATGAAGATCAGGCAAGGGAAGGACAAGCCTGATGAAGACTACATTGACCGGGTGGACGAAATAGTCCTCACCGGTGAGCCCATTAGTGACGAGCTCGCTCTCTACTCGGCCCTAGGGGGATTCCATGGCCATTCGCCCATGTTTAGGCATCTTATGAAGGACATCCCCCCGACCTACCCAATCTTCCGCGTCAGGGCCGCCGATTTCCTGGCCAGGCAGAGGATGCTCACCCTCCGCTTAGGCGAGGGATCTGCCGGAGAAGGGAAGGCGCTATCCCACATCCAGAAGAAGGCGGTCTCCAAGCCCAGAAAGGCGGTCGCAAAGCCGCCTGGTGAGTTCAAAGCCTTCGAGGATGTGGAAGTTCACCTCCTCCGCAACCTAAATCTATCTCCGGCCCACATCTGTAATGCCATCAAGGGGCACGAATGGCTCAACAAACCAAAGCCGATAAGGGACAACGGTCACCTAGACCGCAGCAAATTTTGCGCCTACCACAAGAGTCCCAGCCACAACACCAGCCAATGTCGCGACCTCCTTAGACAACTCTGGCGACTGTTTGAGGAAGGCAAATTAGACAACTTGGTCACCAAGCCAGAACCTCGGACAGAGAGGACCGGAGGGCGCGAGCGCCGACAAAATGATGGAATCCCTCCCAATCCGGTCGCCAGGATCGAGCAAAACGAGCCGGAGTATTCCGACGAATCAATTCCTCCGATCAACCCTGGCGGCCAGATCAATATGCTTCAGGCGGGAGGTGGAAACCTCGGGGGCCTTTCCCCAGTTTCGACCATGTCGAACAGGAAGCGAAAGGCCGAACTGAGGGCATTCGTCGGGATCCATGTCGTGGTACCTCCGGAGCCGACCATCTCCAAAGACGCGCTCATCACTTTCTCCAACAAGGATAGGGAGGGAGTGCAGTGTCCCAAAGAGGATGCATTGGTGATCTTTGCATGTATCCTTAGGAAAATGGCCGATCGCATGCTGGTTGACAATGGGAGCTTCTACAATATAATATTCAAGTCCAATCTTGACCAGCTCGGCAACCTGACCAAGTTCATCAAGCCGTTCGACACCGTGTTTCAAGGGTTCGGCGACAGCACAGTCCAAGCTTACGGAAGGATCAAGCTCTCTATCGAGCTAATATGCTACTACGATCCCAAGGTTAGGATTACTAGGAACCTAAATTTTGTAATCATAGATAGGCCCAGCATCTATAATGGGTTCCTAGGTCGTCCATTTCTAGAAACCTTTGAGGCGGTCGCCTCTTCTTTCTTTTACTGTATCAAATTCCCCACTGCCGATGGGATGGTCGGTACTGTAAAAGGAGATCAACTAATGGCAAAGAAATGTTTGAATTACTCCTATGTCGTAACTTCTTTCAATACTTCCCATGCTGTGTGTAACATTGAAGCGATCGACGATCAACCCATGGAGATCGACGAGCTAAGCACATCGTACCAACCCGACTCAGAGGACGCCATCTCACATCGATTAACGGACGACATCGAGCCAAGGATCGGTTTCGAGCCAAGCCTCGACATCGATCCAAGGATCGAGTCCGTAAATCATTCCAAACGAGAAGCGACCGTCCCCATTGAAGAGTTGGAAAGTGTAACGATAGATCCGGCTCGCCCGGAGTGGGAAGTGTAGATTGGCACAAGCGTCGACCTCGAATTAAAGGAGGATCTGATCAATTTACTACGTAAGAACATCGGAGTCTTCGCCTGGTCGCATCAAGATATGGTTGGCATAAGTCCTGAACACGCTTGCCACTATCTAAAGATCGACCCGACAAGGAAGCCTGTTCACCAGAAACGTAGGAAATTCGGTCCTGAGAAGTACGCAGCACTCGACATAGAAGTTAAAAAGCTACTCGATAACAAACTAATCGGGATAGCTACAGACGAGCCACAGTGGGTCGCCAATGCAGTGCTCGTCAAAAAGCCGAACATCTCCTGGAGGTTATGCATCGACTTCACCGACCTCAACGCGGCATGCCCAAAAGACCACTTTCCGATGCCTCATATTGATCACTTGGTTGATAGTACAACAGGTTGCGAAATGATGTCGTTCATGGATGCCTTCGCCGGATACCATCAGATCCCAATGGCGGAGAAAGACATAAAGCACACATCATTCCATACGGAAAAAGACACATACTTTTGGGTCCGAATACCGTTCGGCTTGAAGAACGCAGTGGCAACCTACCAGCGACTAGTCAACGGGATGTTCGCCAATCAGATCGGCAAGACCATGGAGGTCTACATTGACGACATCGTGGTCAAAAGCCTCAAGAAGGAAGACCACCTCAATGACCTTGCCGAGACGTTCGCCATCCTCGAAAAGTTCAACATGAAGCTGAACCCCAAGAAATGCAACTTCGGGGTGAGCTCCGGAAAGTTCCTGGGGCACATCGTGTGCCAGAGGGGGATCGAGTCGAAACCCACCAAAATCCAGGCGATCCTCGACATGCAGGAGCCACGGAATGTCAAGCAGGTGCAACGCCTCACAGGTTGTCTAGCCGCCCTCAACTGTTTCATATCTCGGCTTGGCGATAAAAGCAAGCCTTTCTTCGCGACCATAAAGAACAAGAAGTTCGCATGGACGAAGGAGAGTCAAATAGCGTTCGCCAAAATCAAGGAGTATCTATCAAACCCCCAGATCTTGGCAAAGTCGATCCCCGGCGAGAAACTATTCCTTTACCTGGCGGCCTCAGAGGTCGCACTGAGTGCCGTTTTGGTGCGAGCGGATGGGCAAGTCCACTTGCCGATCTACTTCGTCAGCCAAGCGCTCCATGACGCGGAAACGCGATATACACCCCTGGAGAAGATCGCCTACGCTCTAGTCATGAGTGTTCGCAAGCTAAGAGCCTACTTCTTCGAACATCAAGTGGAGGTTCTGAAAACTCTCCCTCTAAGGAAAGTTCTACACCGACCAGACACCAACGGGCGACTCCTCAAGTGGTCACTGGAGATCGCCCAATACGGTATCACATACGTTCCTCGCACAGCGATCAAAGGCCAGGCTCTGGCAAACTTCGTGGTGGAATTAACATTCCCTCACAGTCCGACCCAGATCGGCCGTCCTGCCTGGAAGCTGTACGTGGATGGCTCGGCGACCAACTCACGAGCAGGAGCAGGGATTGTCCTCATCAGCCCCGACGGACAAAGTTTCACAAATGCCGTGCGTTTCGGGTTTTGTGCGACCAACAATGAAGCCGAGTACGAAGCTTTGGTAGGCGGGCTCGATCTAGCCCTCGCCCTAGATGTTCATCGCCTCCATATCCTCATGGACTCCCTCTTGGTCGTGAACCAAGTCAAGGGAGAATATGAGGCGCGCGGCGAACAGATGGTCAAATACCAAGAATTGGTCGCCGAAATGTACACGAAATTTGAGGAAGTGCTAATCGAACAAGTCCCGAGAGAGCACAACTCCCAGGCCGATGCCCTATCCAAGCTAGCGTCGTCAGATGGGGCAGCCGATTTCTCTAATATCCAAATCACAAAATCAGCAAGGCCGGCGATCGATAGAAACCTGGTTACCACAGTTTCCGTTGCCGAGGAGAACTGGATGACTCCGTTCATCAAATACTTAAAGGACGGAACGGTCCTTGACGACCGTATCAAAGCTCGCCAACTCCAGCTCCGTGCGACCAGATACACCCTATTGGACGACCGGCTTTACAAGCGAGCTTTCAGCCTTCCTCTCCTCAAGTGCATTACACCGGAGGAAGGTCGTCTTGATTTAGCCGAGATCCATGACGGGATCTGTGGAAACAATGCTGGCAGGCGAGCTCTCATCCATAAAACAACGAGGCAAGGTTTTTTCTGGCCTTCACTTCAGAAGGATGCGATCGCATATGCTAGATCGTGTCACAGATGTCAAGTAATGGGTCCAAACATCAAGCTCTCCCCCGAGCAGCTCACTTCAATATACAGCCCATGGCCTTTCGCCCAATAGGGCATCGACCTGATAGGTCCCTTGCCGACAGCGCCAGGGGGTTGCAAGTTTGCCATCGTGGGGGTAGATTATTTCACTAAATGGGCTGAGGCCGAACCACTCAACAAGATCGGCCAAGAGCAAGTAATCAAGTTCATCTGGAAGAACATCATATGCCGCTTCGGTCTGCCCCAGGCTATCATCTCCGACAATGGAAAGCAGTTCGATGGCTTAGAAGTCATGCAATTCTGAGAGAAGTGGGGAGTCAAAAAGTTGTTCTCAGCCCCCTACCACCCTCAGACAAACGGGCAGGTGGAAGTCGTAAACAAAATCCTCAAACACACGATTAAAGCACGACTCGAGTCCAGGCAAGGACGATGGGCGAGCGAGCTCCCAGACGTTTTGTGGTCTTATCGAACGACGACCCGAAATTCAACTGGGGAAACCCCATTCGCCCTCACCTTCGGAACAGAAGTGGTGATCCCCTCGGAGATCGCCGTCCTCAGCCATCGAACCGAACAAGAGATGACGTCGGACAATGATGTGGCCCGGTGGATCGACCTTGACATGCTCGAAGAACGACGACTAACCTCAGAAATGAGGAACACAATCCATAAAAGGAGATCCGAGAAGTTCTTCAATTCGAAAGTCAAGGAAAGACGTTTCCAAGTGGGCGATCTCGTCCTCAAAAAGGTCCAGACCCACGCAGGTGTCTTCGGCCCGAATTGGGAAGGTCCCTTCAGGATATCTAAGTGGCTAACTAAGGGAGCCTACGAGCTTGAACACCCTTATGGCACTCCAGACCAATATCCCTGGAACGCCGTACGTTTGAAAAAATACTATCAGTGAGAACTTTGTATTCAGTTTCAGTTACACAATGAACAAAGAGTATAATGAGATTTTCCAATCCCATCTATATGATGCGCCTCGACAAAAAAACAAACAAAAATGAGGTCGGCTCGCTCGCCCCATAAGAGGTCATCGTCTAAACCTGACAGACCTATGCAAGCGATCGCCCCTCCAAGCACAACGTATACCGTCGAGGGTCGTCATCTAACATGGCGATCCGAGGTAGAAAAGTGCTGCCGTGGTCCTGGATGTCGATGGAACCGACATCTTCGTCCATGCAAGGTTCCTTTGGGCTTCGATCGCTCGCCCTTTGTTTAAATACGAGGCGAGCGTAGCCGAAGGACCCTCCAATTAAAACCGTGGACACGTTCGCACGCCCTCAAAAGTACATCATCTAACATGATATACCCGGACAAGGCGACGCGCCCCTACCCCGTCACAACGTATACCGTCGAAGGTCGCCGTCTAACATGGCGTGCCGAGGTAGAAAAGTGCCACCAAGCCGCGGACGTGGAGTCGAATAAAACGATGACGCCCCGTGCAAGGACTCCTCCAGACCAAGATCGCTCGCCTTTCGTTTAAATACAAGGCGGACGCAGCCTAACGGAGGACCCTAACAAAAAAAAGTGAGTCGCGGGACAGTCCCTCGCACATAAAGACACGGTTACGGAGATCGGTCTATCGAACTCAGCGACCGTGCACACAGTCATCCTCCCTCGAAAGATTGGCAAAACTGAAGATAGCTCACTAAGACATACTATTTTCGCTCCCTTACTTACACTAAGTAAACAAAAACAAGGGGCAAAGAGGTGGAGCTATTCCTAAATGCGATCAGAAGGAAGGGACCATACACGATCAGCTCTATTCAAGAAATTTACAAGTAAGAATTTCCAAGCATGTCAATACATTCAACATTCAAACAATCGATCAGGCGAACAAGGCATCAGAAGCAATTATATACACACTTGTATAAATTCGCATGCAAACTTTCAAAGGCGATCGTACTTACAAAGAATCGGATGCGGAAAAGGAGTATTTTATTCAAATCAAGAAGTTCGTACAATACAAAGCCCGAAGGCAATACAAAGAAAAAGCAGAAAAATACAAAGCGAAGGAAGATAAAAATCGCTCAGGCTCCCCACTGCTGGTCTTCGCCCCCAGGTGGCGGACCGACACGCGCTCCCTCACCGGCCTCAGGATAAATGAGTTTATCCGGGAAAGGATACCAACTCAAGTCAATCCCCAAGTTGGTGAGGTCGACGATCGGCAGGAAAAATTCTGGATGCAAAGGGTGCTCGAATGCGTAGGCCTTGAAGCTCTCCATCATAGGACCGATCTCGATCCCCACCTTCTTGGCGGCTCGGATAGCATCGGTGTAGGACATGTAGTAGGCGAACTCGCCGACGAGTGCCACATTAAGGTAGGGATCGGTCTCGATCGCCTTGATCTGCCCTTTCAAATCCGAGGTCGCCTTCTCAGCATCCGATAGCTCGACCACCTTGGCGGCCAATTCTCCCTTTGCTTTCTCCAGCTCTCCCTTTGCCGTCTCCATCTCGCTGTTGAGCCGATCCACCGTCGCCTTCAGTCCGGCCGCCTCCTCTTGCAAGGCCGAATGCATCTGGCGAGCTTCCATCACCTGGTCACGGAACCGATCGGCCACCTCCTTGGACCGGCTAAGCTCCTGCTTCATCCGATCGAGATCCTGCTTGGCCCGTTTGGTCGTCTCTAAGTATTCCTTCTCCATAGCCGCTATCCGATTGGCGAAGTCGGCGTTCTGGCTCTGAGCGGCCTCAAGATCTTGATGGAGGCGAGCATTAGAGGGTCGCCCCTCATAATCCTTGGCGGCTTGGACGGCCATCGTCGCCGCCTGGAGAGTTAGGGCGATGGTCGCCTGCATGGCATCTCCAGACCGCCGACGAACAATCGCGTCGAGGTCGGTCGTCCAAGCCTTAGGCAGAGAGGTGATGGCCTTGGAGATGTAAAAAGGGACATCAAGGGACTTCTGCGGAGGTTTGCTCTCCAGGAAATCCAGCACCATCGGCGAGACGTCCGGATCAGCAAGACGGACCCTGCGACACAAACAAAAAAGAAACAAAGGAGTTAGTATATACCTTACACAAATTTCCTAACTTGGAAAGATCCAACCGGTCTTACCTGTTGACCAACTCGGGGTCGCGGCCAAAATAGGGCTTACCCCGAGGTGTTTCTGCTTCGGCGATCGCCGCAGCCTTCAAGAAGCCGGTCGAGGGCCTAGAGCCAGACCCCTCCACCATCGGAACAGCAGAGATAGGTGGAGCGGAAACCGGCGGCTCCAAGATTAGATACGTCCGCCTCAGCAGTCGGCAGGGACCCCTCCGGCCTCCGCCTCTTGCGGTTGCGCTGGAGTTGTTCCTCCTCCCAAATTTCCGGCTCGGCGATTGACACCACAACAGGCCTCACCGCAGGGACGGGGCGAGACGTCGTCGCAGGAACGCGACCCGTCTTCTTTCCCTGATGAAGACGACCGATGAGACCAGGGTTAGACATTGCGATCTCTTGCGGTGGCTCGGCGTAGCGGGGAAAATGAATCTCTGTCAAAGAAGAAATTCAGACCAAGTTAAGCATCTACATCAATCAGGCGATCGTCATGCACGAAAGAGGAAGTAAAAATCTATACCTGGAGCTTTCAGATGACGAGGGAAGCGAAACAATCGAGCCCCCAACCGATGAAGTTCGTGACCGAGTGAGCGAATGTGTATGTAGGAGTCCGGCAAGGCGCGAATTCGCTCCCAGACGATCAAGAAATCAAAGGGGAGATCGCCGATCGCTGGAACAAGGAGTCCTGCAAAAAGAAAACAAAATTAGATCAGTCCAAGACGTATACGATCAAAGGGAGAGTTAAAACCCTTACTCGGATTCCTCTCCCGAAAATTGGTGGGGATCTCCAACTCTTCCTCCGGCCTATCACTCGACGCCGATCGCCACGCTCCGCCGGCCCAGCACCATTTTGCCAGGTCGCCCCGGGTCTTGTTCGGCACGCCGAGGACCACTCTTCCCATTCGACCTTGAATGTGATTACCGCCGACCGACCCATTCTGCACAGTCAGTTTGAAGAGATAGTTCATTTCCATCGCAGAAAGGAGACGGAACAACCGGTGACCGCCGAAAAGTGTCAAAGTATAGATGATCTGTAGCCAAGCGTTCGGCGTTAGCTGGAGCGGCGCCAAATTCTAGGCAAGCAACAAATAGGATATGGCGAACGGCAAGGGGAACCGCAGGCCGGACTCCATAATCATTTCATTAACGGCGATCAGACCCTCGGGAGATTGATCGGCACGTTCGTTTTCCAAGGGCACGTGCAGCGAGACGTCGGAGGGAATATGGAATTTCGCCCTCCAGCGACTCAAGTCTTTCCAGGTCGCCGAACTCCGGATCTGACCGAGAGTCCACTGAGAAGGGTCAGCGGCCCGAAACACCGTCCACTTCACATGCTCATAAGGGTGGGCGGCGGAATACGCTTCGAAATCAAATTCAAGACATGGTCCGGCGATCCCCTCCATAAGCTTAGCGAAACCTAAATAAGCAGGGCCGAATACGCTATCCCGTTCCCAAGATAGCCGTACCATTTCATCTTCATCCACCGGTGAGTCCCCCTGCTCCACCGCCGCCGCTGATCTCGCCACTTTGGCCTCATTGAAGAGCTCTTCGAGTTCCGCGGGTGCTATCCCTGCACGAATGGCCTCCACGGCCATTTCCATATGGAGACCCACGGGAATTTCCTCCCAGTTGGGCGAAGCCGCGGCGGCGGAGGTGCTACCAGCCTCGAATGTTTTTGATCCTCCAGACATGTTCTTAAAGTAAAGGGGGAGAGAAGGTTTGCTTTCTTACCTAAAAAGAAGGACGGTCGGCACAAGGATCTTCGAAAAAATTCTGCAGAGTCTCGACTAAAATGCAAGGATGCGTGAAGAGTGGAAATGAAGTAACCCTAACCCCTTTTACAGGCGGGAGCAGGGGTCTCTGTGCAAATAGGCGAAATCCCGAGGGCTGAAGTGCAACCGTCGGGGGGGACACATTAAATGCAGCCCTCGAAACCCACGTACGCATCTTTTCGAGGGCACGCCAGGCGACAGGACTGACAAACCGTCGGACTCCCCCAATGGTAGCGCGACGCGTGTCCTTGCAATGTTTCGAGAGCCCGCCTTCTTTTCCCGCTGGTTCCAGCGCAAAAGGAGATCGTCCCAATTTGAAATCAGATCGTCCTGACGATCGTCCTTGTCATAAACAAATGAGCCAAGCGTCTAAACACTGGTGATCGCCAACAGTGCCACCTCACCCCGTGTTTTCAACATCGAAGCGAGCTACGGGGTATGTTGTTGGTTTGATTCTTTAGTCTTATACTCGCAAGCGCACGATTTGTTCGATGTAGATATGCGGTGCAAGGTCGATTCCACAGGGAGGACTATACTAGTGAAGTCAAATGATTCCTATCGTTTTGAACCAAATTATATTAAATTCTAACCTAGTCCCAAATAATTTATTTTTGAATGGTTATAATAATTGCATTAAATAACAGTAATTTTTAAGTAGATTTTAGATAAATTGATTTTAAATAATTTACTAGGGTTTAGAGTCCACCAATGTCTATTTATTATTTATTTTATATTTTAATTCCAAGAAATTCAGGGAATAGATTCTGAAATCAATCTCACTATGTCCCTATAGATTTGACAATAAGTACAACATTATAATTCAAATATAGATTTTCCTTCGCTTAAAAAATGTAATTTCTAAGCATTATATGTATCCAATTTAATGGAAAACAAATAATCAAAGAAATTAACTAATATCAATAATCACAAAGCAAGGGGGAATTTATAACTATAAAAAATACGTGATATAATTGATGAAATAATATTCCCCTATTGAAGCGAAAATCATAATCGTTAAAAATATTTATTTGGAATTATTATATAAATATTAATAATAATAATATAGACATGGTTTCATCATAACCCCAGTAAAAGAAAATTACTCACTCATAATAACAACACAAATAAATAAATATTCCATAATATTATTACACAAATATAATTTTATTACACAATATTTTTTTTCTCTCCCTTACAATAATATCTCTCTATTTTTTCTCCTTTTTTCTCCTCCCCAAAACACTACACAATCATCCCCTATTTATACTACTTCAAAATCAATAAAATAATCATTTTTACAATTAAAAATTCCACCCCCAACAATAATAAACGGCTGCCATGAGTGCTGATGTCATGGATGACATCAGCACAGAGTTGAAATTCCGGTCCAATCAGGTGTTGACACGTGGCACAATATGGTCCGTCTATTTAATTGTCCTTGACGGTCATAACTTCTTCATACGAACTCGGATTTGGATGAATTTTTTTTTAAAACGATCGTCTCGACGAGACGAATAAAGTGAGACCAGTCGTGACTATATTTGAGTTTTGTAAAAATATCGCCCTTGAACCAATTGATCTGTCTTGTCTGGGTTGGTTAACTGCGGATATAATTTAATTCCAATTAATTATCCAAAAATGACATAAAATTATAGAAAATTCTAAGAAAATGAAATAATATAAATATATGGTAAAACGAATAAATTATCACACAAAACACACAATTATATACATAAAATACTAATAAAATTATTAGTGTAAATATACTATTCAAATTCACCAACACTTATCTTTTGCGTCCTCGGGCAAATCTTATACCCGAGTTATAATACTCATATGCTGAAAAAAATCATGACAAAACCAATATCAAGAGAGAACAAGTGATCATGACCCAAGTGAGATCAGAGAAAAATAGGATGCCGCACCAAATTCTAACAATTTCATTGAGAATCGAATGCCAAAAGATTCAATACCCTCACAGTGGATATCACTCTTCACTCAAGTGTATATACGGGATATTCGAGAAGGGTTCACTCATATCAAAGCATAATGTGTCATTACCATATGCTTGGTCAAAAATCAAATCTCCACTACTTAAAAATAAACTCATGCATAAATCAAAAGGTCTTTCATTTGGTTGTAACGTGGCTTTGGGAATGGGTAGGATAAAGGGAAAATTATGAGGTTTGCTAGCCAAGATCAATTGTGAATTTAGATGCATAACAAATCCTACAAATAACAATCAACACCCCCCCTTCTGTAATGAAAACTCTCAACCCATCATCCCCAAGTTATTACGTACATGGTATTTGAATATTCATCAGTAAGGTCATACTCTTGTGTAAGGAAAAGTATGCAATGGATCTTCTGGAAGGATTTATGTATCACTTAAGGGATAGTTCAAGTGCTATTTTATGTATATATAGTGATGATTTTCGCACTTGACCTCCCGTTTTTTTTTTCATTTTTTTTTATCAGGCCGTTTTTTTTTTTTAGATTTTTTTTTGGCCTTTATTTATACTTTTTTTTTTGTTCAATACTCCAATGTACTTCACACCCTTTCACTTTCAACAAAAGCTCTTAATCTCCACAATACTCTTATGAACATCGGCCCCTATTTGTCACACATCTAGTTCACAATTAAATCTTTGACTAAAGGGTGCAAATGGATGAGTCATCAACAAGAATGGATAATGGCTAAAGTAATGTGCTTGATCAAAGAAATAGGCTCAGGCTCAATGGGGCTTCTAAGGATAAAATGTAATGGGTGGGAAAAATATAAGCCAACAAGGGTTAATCCTAATTGCCTTTATCATCTTAATGCAAGAGTTTATGAATGTAGTCTCGAAATGTATAAATGAGCAAGTTCTAGAATGAACACAATATGTTTGACCACACAACAAAAAATATAGAGCGTATATATAAGGATTGCTCTAAGGCTCAAAACTCACAAATAGGGTGTTGTTTTATGAATCCCATACACCTTCATCCAAATCCATTATCAAAACCAGTGAAATATCCCAAAAATGATTTTTTCACTAACGTTTTCTCAAGAAAATGGTGCCGTGATTTTCAGCCCTTTTTTTTATTTAATATTGCACATATATATATATATAGATATAGATATACACCTTCCCCCACACTTAATGATAAACAATATCCTTATTGTGTAAAAAGAACAATGGAGTAAGGGTTTAAATAAGACTTCCCTGTTTATGAAAGACGACGCTTTGCTCAAGCCTTTTTTTTTTTTTTGGACCTGCAAGAAATAAGTGTGGCAAAACAACAAAAGAAAATATATACCCGGAAGTATAACACAAACAACCTAGATGCGCTTCAAGAGAGTCCGAAGAGTCGCCTTACGCTGCCATCAATGCTTTTACTAAAAACAAACGAGAAAAAGTACAGTAATAGAAATAACAATACATAAATCGTGGATAGATGCGCGTCAAGAGATCGAAAAGAAAACTCCTTAAGCTGCCATCATTTTCACGATTTTTACACTCGCTAAAAAGTAAAAACAACAAGAGGGATGAAGTGGGATATCAGAGGGAAAGGAATGTATCAATTTTGCGTTTCCGCACAGTGAAATCTTCCATCCAAACAATATTAGCTAGAGTAGTGCAGTTCAGAACAAATGCAATAAGTTTTTGATCGGCTCTTACGGTGTTGTTGCAACAACTATGATTCGTTTAGCACGCTCGAAATAAAACCTTTTCGTAAGAGTAGTTGATGAAAGATAGTAAACCATCGAAGAAACCATTGACATTTAGCGAGACTATTGGTTTCGTATGAACATTTAGTGGGCTCTGGTAACCACATGAAAAAGTTCCTCAAGAGTGCCAAAACCACCGGAAGGGTGATAAAGGCATCGGCATTATTTATCATGTGAGTTATGCGGTCTTGCATATTCACGGCTCTACGAACTCATCTCCAATAGTTGCTCCGGTGATTTTACTTTCACCAGAGGTTTTGGAATGATTCCCAACACTCTTACTCCTTCCAGATAGGCGAAGCGGCAGACGTCCCATTAATCCTAGACTTCCTCCTCTGTAAACTACATGAATGCATTTTTTTCCTAAGGTACGACCAAGTTGTGGTGCTTGATAAAGCAAGCCTCTTTCCCATGAATAGCTCCACCAAAAATGCTGTTGGAGTTAAATATTTTTGCGGAAGATGATTATTCCATTTTTTTTTTTTGAAAAGAAAATTACTTAGAGAGATAATGAAAAGAATACAAGTTTGAGGGATGCTGAAAAGAAACAACTGCAATGTTTATTTATAGATGCAAAATAAAGTAAAAAGATTTATCAAATCTGTGACCGCGTTAATTGCGCTTCAACTACTCAATAGAATAATGAATGCATTTATTACGTATCACGTTTTTTATTCAAAAAATCTAAAAAAACGACAAAAAATAAAGATACTCACGTGTATGTACAATAGTTGTGATTGTGGCTCACATCTTCCTCTGATTTTACGTTGAAAGCGGCTTAAACGCCTTCTATGAGTCGGGAGAAGCTTCCCATCCAATTTTCTTACAAATTGGCAAAGCGAGTCTTTTAACGTCGATTCCCAAGGCGTTGTTCATATTACGGTTTGAATTTATTCCACAAACATCGAATCCCGTAATGTACGAGTCCACTAGGATGCGTGTCAAGAGAAATTTCGATATCATCTAAATTCTCCTTATTCGGACCATCCTTGATGAACCGAATTTTATCTTCTCTGTTTGTGGAAGGAATTCCTAAAGATCGACATCTTGAATCACGGTTCCACCTAGCACATTTGTAGCAAACGGCGATTTTCTTTGCTCGTCGTTTCTTGGCATATGAACTTTTTCCAAGCCACAGTAAAAATCTAGTTGGTGTTTAGTGAACTCACCCGCTATTCTCACTTTGGCTTCAATAATGAATCGAATATCAAAAGGTATGCCGTTATTCATAAGCAACCTCATTCTTTCAACTCGGCTTGGTAAAGTTTCAAAATGACTTTTTGCTAAGAAAGGAAATCTTTTTCAATTGTTTTCAAAGTTTCTTCCATAATTAAAAATAAAATAAAAATATCTACAAAATCGATTATTGTGGGAAGCGAAAATCCGACTTTACTAGCCACGAGTACCGTTATCCGCCACTTGACCGGCAAACACAATGGAGTATTAATCCACAATATCGGGGTCCTTAAGAAGAATCTCTTCTACCTCAAAAGATTTTAATTCCAAATATGGTTTTAACCGTTGACCATTCACTTTGAAAATATTACCATTTTTGGATTTTCAATTTCTCTGACTCCGTGAGGATAGACCGTATGAATAATAAATGGACCGGACCACCGTGAACGTAACTTGCACGGAAATAATAACAAACGAGAGTTAAAAGAAGGACTTTTTGACCAGAGAAAAGTTTTCTCAAAATGTGTTTATCATGAAAAAATTTCATTTTGTCCTTATATTTCCTTGCACAATCGTACGCATCATTTCGATTTCTTCCAATTCATTTAGTTGAAGTTTCCTATGAATTCCACCATGTCTAATGAAAAATTTAATCATTTTATGGCCCAAGATGCTCTATGTTCCAATTCAACAGCAAATGACATGGTTTTCCAAAGACAAGCCTAAATGGAGACATTAGATGGGAGTTTTAAAAGCGATGCGGTAAGCCCACAATGCATCATTCAATCGCAAAGACCAATCTTTCCTTGTAGGATTAACAGTTTTTTCAAGAATATGTTTGATTTCTCTGTTTGAAATTTCAACTTGGCCACTTGTTTGAGGGTGATAAGGAGTAGCAACTTTATGTGTAACACCATATTTTTAAATAAATGATTCAAAAATTTATTACAAAAATGTTTTCCTCCATCACTTATAATTGCTCGTGGTGTTCCAAACTGAAAAAATATTTTCTTTCAAAAATTTTTCCACGACTTTGTGGTCATTTGTTTTGCAAGCAATTGCTTCTACCCATTTTGAAACATAATCGACGGCCACAAGGATGTAAAGATTGCCAAAAGAAATTGGAAAAGGTCCCATAAAATCTATGCCCCAAACATCAAATATTTCAATAATTAAAATTGGGTTTAAAGGCATCATATTTCGTTTAGAAATTCGACCTAATCTTTGACATCTATCACATGTGCTGCAATATGAATGTGTATCTTTGAAAAGTGTTGGCCAATAAAAACCACATTGCAGAATTTTAGCGCTTGTTTTTTTGAACTAAAATGACCTCCACATGCATGATCATGACAAAAGGAAATGATATTTTGTTGTTCATGTTACGCACACATCTCCTAATAATTTGATCAGAACAATATTTGAACAAATATGGATCATCCCAAAAGAATTTTTTTACTTCGTTTAAAAATTTTGTTTTATCTTGATTATTCCAATGAGATGGCATGTTACCAGTAACAAGGTAATTGACAATGTCTGCATACCAAGGTATTTGAGAAACAGACATGAGTTGTTCATCAGGGAAAGTTTCATTAATGGGAGGTTCTTTATCAGTAAAATTCACGATTAGCCTAGACAAATGATCAGCAACAACATTTTCAACACCTTTTTATCTCGAATTTCTAAGTCAAACTCTTGTAACAATAGAATCCAACGGATCAAGCGAGGTTTAGCATCTTTCTTAGAAAGAAGATATTTTAATGCAGCATGATCGGAGTAAATTATGACTTTTGAACCAATCAAGTAAGGTCGAAATTTGTCTAAAGCAAAAACGAATGCAAGCAATTCTTTTTCAGTTGTAGAATAATTTAATTGGGCATCATTTAGAGTTCTACTTGCATAATATATTACAGTTGGCAATTTATTTTCTCTTTGACCCAATACTACACCGACGGCATAGTCGGATGCATCGCACATTATTTCAAAAGGAAGATTCTAGTTTGGAGATTTGATGATAGGTGCAGAGCTCAACATAGATTTGAGTGTCTTAAAAGATTTTAGACAATGATCATCAAATACGAAAGGTGTGTCTTTTGAAAGTAAATTACATAATGGCCTTGAGATTTTACTAAAATCTTTGATGAATCGACGGTAAAAACCAGCATGGCCTAAGAATGACCGAATTTCTTTAATCGTTCGTGGGGGTGGAAGACTGGATATTAAATCAACTTTAGATTTGTCCACCTCAATTCCTTTTCGAAATCACATGTCCTAAGACTATTCCTTTTTTAACCATAAAATGACATTTTTCCCAGTTTAGGACAAGATTCTTCTCCTTACACCTAACCAACACTTGGGTTAAGTGGTGTAAACATTCATCAAAGCTAGACCCGAATACAGAAAAATCATCCATAAAAATTTCCAAAAACGCTCAACCATGTCGAAAAATGCTCATCATACACGTGAAAAGTAGCAGTGCATTACAGACCAAATGGCATTCGGTAAGCAAAAGTTCCGAAAGGACAGTAAAAGTGGTTTTTCTTGATCTTCGGGAGCAATGGGAATTTGGTTATAGCCGAATATCCATCAAGAAAACAATAATAAGCATGGCGGCTAACCTTTCTAGCATTTGATCAATAAAAGGAAGTGGAAAGTGATCTTTTCTTGTAAGAGTTCAATTTTCGTAATCAATACGGACTCTCCATCCGATTTGAATTAGGTTGGAACAAGTTCATTTTCTTCATTCGTGATTACGGTTATGCCGCATTTCTTTGGAACCATATGAGCAGGATCGACCCAAGAGCTATCGAAATAGGGTAGATGATCCCTACATCTAAGAGTTTGATTATTTCAGCTCTTACAACTTCTTTCAAATTAGGATTTAGTCTTCTTTGAAATTCTCGGAAGTTTTCGCATTTTCTTCAAGGTGAATTCGATGCATGCATATAGAAGGATTAATACCTTTAATATCGTAGATGGTCCACCTATTGCTTCTTTATGTTCTTTAAGAACATTGATTAACTTATCTTCTCGTTCTTCATCTAAATCGATGCTATGATGACAGTGTGGTTTCGATGGCCCTAAAAATGCATATTTTAGAGATTCGTAATGGATTGAGCTCTATCTTTGAATCCTCAATAGTTACTTCATTATTCATTTGGCTCTCAAGTGGTTCGGTTTTAGCTTTCCATTTATCATTATCCAATAATGGTGTAGACTCTAGTAAAGAATTTACTTCATTAATTGAATTGTCGATGTCAAAATCGAGCCAAAATGAGCAAGACACTTTCAAAAAGATCATCATCATCCATTTTTGGAAAGAAATAAGGACCCATACTCTCTATCATATTTACCTCACAGACATCATCAAGATCATCATGTTGTTGAGAAATGTTAAACATATTTAGTTCAATACCATATTTCCAAAAGAAAATTTTATGATGCCATTTCTACGATTAATTAATGCATTTGAAGTAGCTAAAAATGGCCTTCCTAAAATAACAGGATTTGATCTTTGGTATTCTCAACGAGTTCGAGTGTCTATGACTATAAAATCAACAGAAAGTAGAATTTATCTACTTGAATCGGAACATCCTCTACGATTCCTCGAGGTATTTTTATAGATCTATCACTAGTTGAAGTATCACGGATGTTGATTTTAGCTCCCTAATCCAAGTTGTGTATAAACGAATATGGTAATAAATTCACACTGCTCCTAAATCAAGCAAGGCTCGTTTAATGATGTGATCTCCAATGACACAAGATATTGTAGGACTACCAGATCTTTATACTTAACGGAGTTTTATTTTGGATTATTGAGCTAACATGTTCACTAAAAATGCCTTTCTTGGAACATTTGTTCTTCTTTTACAGTCAAAGATCTTTCAAGAACTTAGAATAAGCGAGCACTTGTTTAATAGCATCAAGGAATGGAATATTTATTCGAACTTGTTTAAATATTTCCATTATATCTTTGTATTGCACACTTTTATCTTTTGGAATAAGTCTTTCAGAAATGGAGCTTTTGGAACGTAAGGCTTTTCTTTTTCCTTAGAATCTTTTGGTTTTGAAACTTGTGGTTCATTTGATTTTTCTTCCGATCATATTCGGGCTTTTGTATTTCTTTTCCACTTCTAAGGGTAGTTATGGATGAACTGCGTTAGAAGAGTTTACTTCATATTGTCCTTTAGGATTAGGGATGGGTGACTCGGAAATTTTCCCTTTTCTCTTTCAACTAAAGTTGTTGCAAGTTGACCAATTTGTGTTTCAAGCTTAGAAATAGCCTGTGAGTTTGGTACTGCATGCTTTGAGTTGATTGGAACATTTGTTGAGTAGATTGCATGAATTGTTGCAACGTATCTTCCAAAGATGGTTTCTTTGGCACTATAGAAGGATCTTGATAAGTATTTGGAGGATATTGATTAGGACGGACATTTTGTTGATTTGGCATATTCATTTGATGTCCTCCTTGATTCATTGGAGGCATATTTTGCTTCCGGAAAAATTTGGATGATTCCTCCAATTTGGATTATAAGTTGGAGCAAATGGATCGTCCAAGATTTTCCATATGAATGTAACACATTGACTTCTTCATTAAAAATTTCTTGATTTTGTGGACCGGAGGGACAAGATTGAGATGAATGAAATGATTCCGCACATGAAATGCAAAATTCATTTTTGAGTTTGACGAGGATGGATTGCTTCAAGACTAACGCATCCACTTTTCGTACTAAATCATCTATAGTAGATTTTATTTCAACATCTTGTTTAACCTCGTAAATCCCACCTTTTTTTGGGGTCGTATGCATCGATTTGGCTCTAGAGTCGAGTGAATTCCATTGTTGTGAATTAATTGACATATTTTCAAGTGCATTCCAAGCTTCGTCTCCAATAAGGTGAAGAAATTTTCCACCATGCATTGATTGGATTAATTGGCGATTGTTTGGAGTTAAACCGTCATAAAAATATTTTACCAAACGCCATATTTCAAAACCATGATGGGGACACTTAAGGATTAAATCATTAAATGTTTCCCAACACTCGTAAAATTCTTCATTTTCTTTTTGGAAAAATTCGGATATTTCTCTTCTAAGACTATCGATTTTGGACATTGGAAAAAATTTTGCGAGAAATTTATTCACTAGTTGGTCCCAACTAGTAATTGTTCTTGCTTGAAGAGAATTTAGCTTAATTTTGCTTTATCTTTGAGAGAAAATGGAAATAATCTAAGTTTGTGATTCATCGGAGAAATTTTGGAATCGGAAAGTAGAACAAATATCGAGAAATTCCTTGACATGCATATACGGATCTTCTCTTTCCAAACCGTGAAAAGATGGAAGAAGTTGAATTATTGATGGTTTAAGTTCGAAATGAGTTGCATTAGTCGTAGGCAACACTATGCAAGAGGGAGAATTAGCACTCACTGGAGAAAAATATTCTATTGAAGTTTTTTCTTTTGCAACTTGATTATTCCGATTTTCGATTTCGTCCATTTTTGGTATCGGTTTTATTTGTTGAACTTCAATTTTAGTTAAGGACAATCTTCTTCTCGTTAATCGACCTTTATTATTTCGTTGCCAAACTTGCATTCACCGATATTACAATTTTTTTAACTTTGCATACAAACCAAATTATGATAGTCGATCGAACTTCCAGATCGTTGGAGGCGTCACAACGGTCGCACTTAAAATCCAACTTTCTTCGGCATGTACAACAGAGGCCTTTTTGTCAAAATTCAATCGATTTTCAAAATCAGTTTGTACGAGATTGATATTTAGCTTTTCTCTATTCGAATCGAATAAAGTAGTGAGTGAAAAATATCAATCCCTTGTTGAATCTTTTAAAGGATTTTATTGTTTAATTAATTTTTTTTTTATTTTTATTATTATTAATAATAATGATAATTATTATAATTATTACTAAAATTATAGGATGTAATAGATTGAAAAGGAATAAATTTACTAATTGATCTACGGAAGCAATATCTATTGATAAACTAAATTATACGACGAGAAATATTACAACTAAACTAAATGTCTAAGAATAATGTAAGTAGAAAATAACAACTAAAAACACAATCTAAATTTACCACTAGAAGATTCTATTAGAACTAAAGACAAGATATAAAAATTAAAAAAAAAAAAAATTCTGATTTTTTTTTGTATTATTTTATATTTATTTTATATTTTTATATTTATTATAATTTTATTATATTTTTAGACTAATAATATTGAGCTAATATATATATATATCAAGATATATTATTTATTTTTTTATAAAAAAAATCAGATTTTTTAAAACAGTTTTTATGCAAACAGTTTTTAAAACAATTTTATAAAAGTTTTTATAAAAGGTAAAACAGTTTTTACCTTTTAAAAAGGTAATTAAAAAATTAAAATTACAAACTTTTATTTTTTGCAAACAATATAAATAGTTTTTTTTTTTACAAATTATCGTTTCTGTTTTTTTTTTTTTTTAAATTTTCAGGCTTTTAATTTTTTTTAGTATTTTCCCTTTTTTATTAAAATATTGTAATTTATTTTAAAAAATAAATTCTGTTTTTATTAAAAAAATTCAAAGTTCAGAAAGTTTATTTTATTATATATATTCCAGATTGTTTAAATTATTAATTCTTAATTGATTTTTTTAGATTTTTATGAAAATTAAATTTTTAATAAAACTAGAAGGTTTTACTTTTAAAAATAAAATAAAATAATTCAGATTTTTATTTATTACGGAAAATAATATTCCAGATTATTTTTAATTTATTTTTATTATTTTTATTTTTTATTTTTTTCGAATTTAAATTAAAAATTTTGATTTTTATAATATTAATATACCAAAATTACAAAAATATTACCTTAAAATCTGAAACTTTTTGTATTTTCCAGATCTCTTTTTTTTTAAAATAAAAATAAATAAGTTCTGAATTTTTAAAGTTTTTCAGATTTTTTTATATTTTTATATATTTTTGGACTTTTTAATTTTTTTATTATTATTTTATTATTATTTTTACGAAAATGAACAGTAGATTTTATTATTATTACTTATATTTATTATTAAAAGTTTTTAAAGTTTTTCAGATTTTTCTTTATGAATAAAATAAATTCTACAACTAATGATATTAAAAAGATGATAATAATAAAGAAAAGCAGAAAATAAATAACTAGTAGAAGAATTCAACTAACTTGGTGACGGTCTTCTTGTACTTCGTTTGCGTCCGCAACGGCGCCAAAAACTTGTTGTTGGTTTGATTCTTTAGTCTTATACTGCATGGCGCATCGATTTGTTCGATGTAGATATGCGGCAAGGTCGATTCCACAAGGGAGGACTATACTAGTGAAGTCAAATGATTCCTATCGTTTTGAACCAAATTATATTAAATTCTAACCTAGTCCCAAATAATTTATTTTTGAATGGTTATAATAATTGCATTAAATAACAATAATTTTTAAGTAGATTTTAGATAAATTGATTTCAAATAATTTACTAGGGTTTAGAGTCCACCAATGTCTATTTATTATTTATTTTATATTTTAATTCCAAGAAATTCAGAATAGATTCTCAAATCAATCTCACTATTTCTATAGATTTGACAATAAGTACAAAATTATAATTCAAATATAGATTTTCCTTCGCTTAAAAATGTAATTTCTAAGCATTATATGTATCCAATTTAATGGAAAACAAATAATCAAAGAAATTAACTAATATCAATAATCACAAAGCAAGGGGAATTTATAACTATCAAAAATACGTGATATAATTGATGAAATAATATTCCCCTATTGAAGCGAAAATCATAATCGTTAAAAATATTTATTTGGAATTATTATATAAATATTAATAATAATATAGACATGGTTTCATCATAACCCCAGTAAAAGAAAATTACTCACTCATAATAACAACACAAATAAATAAATATTCCATAATATTATTACACAAATATAATTTTATTACACAATATTTTTTTTCTCTCCCTTACAATAATATCTCTCTATTTTTTCTCCTTTTTTCTCCTCCCCAAACACTACACAATCATCCCCTATTTATACTACTTCAAAATCAATAAAATAATCATTTTTACAATTAAAAATTCCACCCCCAACAATAATACACGCTGCCATGAGTGCTGATGTCATGGATGACATCAGCACAGAGTTGAAATTCCGGTCCAATCAGGTGTTGACACGTGGCACAATATGGTCCGTCTATTTAATTGTCCTTCGAACGGTCATAACTTCTTCATACGAACTCGGATTTGGATGAATTTTTTTTAAAACGATCGTCTCGACGAGACGAATAAAGTGAGACCAGTCGTGACTATATTTGAGTTTTGTAAAAATATCGCCCTTGAACCAATTGATCTGTCTTGTACCGGTTGGTTAACCTGCAGATATAATTTAATTCCAATTAATTATCCAAAAATGACATAAAATTATAGAAAATTCTAAGAAAATGAAATAATATAAATATATGGTAAAACGAATAAATTATCACACAAAACACACAATTATATACATAAAATACTAATAAAAATATTACTCAAAATATACTAAACAGGGTAATTATTGTACGGTGATTAATACGCCTCGATGGCGATCGGCATAATGATCTGAGAGCCAACTATAGAAGACATACGTTGGGCAAACACCCAGCAGTCGGCACCCATGGCGATCGTCTTTTGGTATCTGGCGATCTCCTTTGATATCCGACCATAGACGATCGACTCGTGCCACGTATGAATCCAACATCCGTCAAAGACGTCAAAGACCGAATCTTGGACGGAGACCCACGTGCAGATCCACAAAAGGCGCCGACAAGATAAGGCCTTTGACCCCAGCCTGTCACCTACCTCACCTACCGACAGGCCCGCCAAAAGGTACAAAGTGGGTTCTCCCCGGACAGCAACTCAGGACGCGTGCAGGCTTCCCATTGGCTCGCCTGGTGGTGCGGCGGCGGCCTCGGACTTTAAGGAACATTTCACGTGACGGGACGATCGCCCGCCTTATTATAATATAGAAAACGGCGGTCGCCCGTGATCGCTGGAGGAGTCCCAGCAACCTTGTCTCCTATAAATAGGAGGCTTACAACAGTGGCATAAAAGCATCGTGAATACGGTGAAAAACGCACAGAGAGAGGATAAAGATTCATCTGGCAATTACTTACACATTCATAGTGATATTCATACACACTTACAAAACATCTAAAACAAGAACTCACAAATCTTCATATCTGGTTCTTCCAGCAATCTACACACTCTACAGCTTAGATAACTAGAAGTCTTTACACTCATTGTAATAGATTCTAACATTAATATTTGTACTCCAAAGTATCTATATTAATAACATCTCGCAATAGCATTCAAGCCCGTGATTAACAACCCCGGCAAACCTTGTGTTATTTTATCTTCCCACGGAAGTGTTCTCGCATTTGTTTGTTACTCGATCATTCCAGCAACATTATCTTCGGATAATATTTTGGGTAACAGCGAGCTCGGTCTTATAGTGCCGATTGAGTCGGTTTTATGAGGTGCCGAGGCGAGCTTGGTCTTATAGTGCCGGATGAGCCGGTCTTATGAGGTGCACCAATATTAAAAAATGGAATAACGTCAAATTTTATTGATAATACCTCTTTAAATACATAGCATTCCATGGGTAAGTTAATCTCTGGCCGTTCAGATATTCCAGCCGGTAGGCTCCATTCTGAAGGACTTCGCTAACTTTATATGGTCCTTCCCATTTGGGCTTGAGTGGTCCGGGATCCGGGCCCAATACCCGTTTAAGGACGAGGTCTCCGACCTGGAAGCTCCTAGGGTGAACCTTGGAGTTATAATATTTTTCACTCCTTCTTTTGTAGACGGCGTTCCGCATTTCCGCCTGGGCCCATTTTTCGGCAAGGAGGTCTAGGTTCACTTGGAGGGCCAAGTCGTTATCTTGCTCTTCAAAATGGGCTATTCGGTAGGTAGGCGCTCCGATTTCAACCGGGATGACGGCTTCAGACCCGAAAGCCAAGGAAAAAGGCGTTTCTCCGGTGGCGGACCGATGCGTTGTTCTGTAAGCCCATAAGGTTCCGGGGAGTTCCTCGGGCCAGGAACCCTTCAGTTCTTCGAGGTGTGTCTTGAGATGCTGCTTTAGGATTTTGTTGACCGCCTCGACCTGCCCATTGGATTGCGGATAGTATGGTGTGGAGAAGTTATTTCGTATTTGGAGGCCGTCACAGAAGGCCCGAAACTTCTTATTGTCAAATTGTTTTGCATTATCAGAGACAATAGATTGAGGGATCCCGAACCGGCAGATGAGTGACTTCCATATAAAATCAACTATTTTCTGCTCGGTTGTTTGCGCCATAGGCTCGGCCTCCGCCCATTTTGTAAAATAATCGATTGCGACAATGGCGTATTGTACTCCTCCCCGTCCTTTAGGTAAAGGGCCGATCAAGTCGATCCCCCACTTGGCGAATGGCCATGGACAATATACGGAAGTGAGGGTTTCCGGCGGGGATCGGATCTGCGAAGCGAAGATTTGGCACCGGACGCACTTGCATACGAGCGTCATGGCATCTTTTTTAAGATTTGGCCAATAATATCCTTGTCGGATCAATTTATAGGCTAATGCCTGGCCGCCGGAATGATTACCGCATATACCTTCGTGCACCTCTCTGAGGGCATACTCTGCTTCTGACTCGGACAGGCATTTCAGCAATGGAACCGAATATCCTCTTTTGTATAAAGTTCCATCCACGATGGTGAACCGGGTGGACTAAGTTCGTAATGATCTCGCCTGAGCTCGATCCTCGGGTATAATGCCGCTTTGAAGGTATCGGATTATAGGCTGCATCCATCCTTGTGGTTCTGATTGTTTAGCTGCCCGAACTTCGGCCATTTCCAGGGATGATGAGGCATGATGTCCTATACTGACCTCGTCCATATGTTCGGCTCCGGAACTGGATGCGAGTTTGGCCAAGGAGTCGGCTTGGATGTTCTCGGTTCTGGGGATGTGTTGTATAGTTCCCCGAAAATCTTGCAGCCGGGCCCACGCCAGACTGAGGTACTTAACCAACTTGGGTTCCTTGGCTTCGTATTCGCTGTTGATTTGGTTTACCACTAATTGAGAATCACTCAAGACAGTGAGGCGGGTAAGGCCGAGGGAGGTCGTCATTTCTAGACCGGCCAAGAGAGGTTCATATTCTGCCTCATTGTTGGTGGTCGGAAAACCTAAGCGAATGGCTGAGCAGAACAAACGTTGGTCGGGACTGACAAGGACTATTCCCGCACCTGACCGGTCGGCGGTTGAGGATCCATCCACATAGAGTGACCACTCTTCTGATCGGTCATTCTCTTGTGCTATCGCTGGTGTGAACTCCGTAATGAAATCTGCCAGGGCTTGACCTCTTATGGCGGTGCACGATTTTAGTGTCAAGTCAAACCGTCCGAGCCCAACAGTCCATTTTCGTCGTCCAGCCAGACATGCCGGGTCGGCGCATGACTTGCTTTAAGGGGTAGTTGGGACAACTACCTGAGGTTCCAGAAAGCAGGTCTTAACTTTCGGGGGGCCAGTATGAGTGCATAGGCCAGCTTCTCCATCGGGGCGTATCTGAGCCCGGCATTAGATAGACCGGATGTCGAACCGCACTCTTCGCCCCAACAAAAGCGGTGCAGATCGCGGGATCAGATATCGTGAGACACGGATGGAAGGTTCTCCTCGGGCCGGTCGTTGTCGCATCGGTGCTCCTACTAAGACTTCCTCTGTGATTTTGTCGGTCGGGCCCCTTTTCCCTTTGCTTCTGAATAATTTGGTGGACGATGGAGAATTTTCTATCTTTCGCACCCCCCATAAAGAGTATGCCTTCGCTTATTTCGGTTTTAATAAAACATTTATACTCCTCTTATTCGGGATTTAAGTAAATTGGCTTTTCTTCCCATACGACTTATGCAGCCTGTCTTTCGCATGTTCCTATTTCTGCTGTTTTTCATCACTTCGAATTTCAGGTTCCACTGTCGGCATCCTAATAGCCGTTGTTCGGGCGCTTATGCAAAAAACCCGTTTAGGTTCCGATGACTCCATCTGATCTCAGCCTGATCATCACTTAATAGCTTGAGTTCGTTGGTGACGCTGTTCTTGACTGCGCCCTAACGGACTACTTTTTCTAGATTACCGTGATCTTTATGGGGGCCTAGTGGGAGTTCCAAAAGTTCTTGCAGACATTGGGGAGTCATTGGCTGTTGCAGTGTGTGTTGATTACAACTTTAATTTGAAGGATATACGGATGTTCTTTAGAAACCTTCTGGAGCCTTGAACTACGCTCGATACTCTTTGAGTTATGACCTCCAAAAGTCCAATCGAGTCAAGCTGAAACTCATAGTTACAATGGTTCATGTGCTTTCAACTCATAATTACAATGGTTCCTGTGCTTTCATATCACTACTTATTGATGAGGGTGGTCATCCCCGGATGAACACAGGGTGTGGAAAAGCACTCTGCCACCTCGAACGGGTTTCCCTTCTTCATGGCGGGCTAATAATGTTTAGAACTTGAACTAGTTACAACTTGAACAATTCGTTCAGGATTCCGGTGAGTGTGTGTAGCTGTGGGTAGCGGCCCCCACCTTGCGGAGGTTCAGCCCATTCCTCTAGCGCCAATCTGTTGAAGTCTGATTTGGTCAACGTTACGTATGCTGATTTGGACGAATGGATCGAAACCACGTAGAAAATAATAAACAAGATGAAAAGGATCGGATCACTAAATTTTATTAATGACCTTAATATGGAACAAAGCTGAGCTGAATATTTTGGGCCGGTCTATATTTTGTGCTTGCTAATTACAAGTCTTATCTTTTCTCTTTTTCTCTATCTCTCTATCTCTCTATCTCTCTTTTCACAAAATTTCTAAAGTCCAAAGATCCCCTCTCACTGTATATTCCTTCTATATATAGGCAATCTCGGCCAGTCAGGAGATGACAGCTGGCAAATGTTGGGGAATATGCCCAAAACACTTGTCAGACTGCAAATATGCCTTAGACACGTGGCGGACTCTAAGGATTGCTTCGGGAAGGGACATGACAGCATGCGTTAATTGGCATGCGGGCCTGTCCCGCATGCTTCTGGCGACGCTTATCCGCTGGGGTCGGTCCTCGGGTTTCCCACCGTTCAGGTCGACCTTGTTGTAATCTTGAATCGGAGCGTTTTTATCTTCGATCTGCTCGGCCCTTCTGGATCGGATACCGGGGCGGCTTTAACGTCTCTGCCCAGTCCGGTTTTTAACAAGCTTGGGAGAAAATCAGGTTCATAATTGGTTCGGCTTCAGGCTCTGCTCGACCGGTTCAGCTGCCTGGAGTGCTTACGTGGAGGCCAATGTGGATGGGCTATCAACAGTAAAATCGTTGTACGATTAAAGCAGACACCAAAACAGTGGCATGAAAAATTTGATCATATTATGCTAAGTGGTGGCTTCAAAATTAATGAATGTGATAAGTGTGTATATGTGAAGGACACAGAAGATGACTATGTCATTTTGTGTCTATATGTAAATGACTTGTTTATTATTGGTAGTAATAAAAGAATATTCTAGTCTACCAAGGACATGTTGAGGTCGAGATTTGACATAAAAGATATGGGACTCGCATATGTGATTTTAGGGATTAAGATCACACGAACATCGAAAAGTCTCATGCTGAGTCAAACCCATTATCTGGATAAAACTCTTGAAAGATTTAACAAAGATGACTGTGGCACAACCAAAATCCCGTTGGATATGACGTTAAGACTATCCAAGAATAAGGGTGAAGGAGTATCTCAACTTGAGTACTCTCACATAATATGAAGTCTGATGTACTTAATGAGTTGTACAAGACCATACATAGCCTACTCAATTAGTAGACTAAGTAGATACACGAGCAACCCCGAAAAGAGCTCTGGAAGGCGATCACAAGGTTACTAAGATATTTTAGGGGTACTCGTGAGTATGCGCTGCGCTATGCCAAATATCCAGCAGTACTTGAAGGATATAATGATACAAATTAGATATCTGATATAAAAGGCTCCAACTCAATAATTGGATATGTACTCAACCTAAGCTGACTGGGGATCCCCAAGATCTAGGTTCAATAGACAACCAATTCATATAACTGGGCACGATCACTGTGAGGGGTTACCCCAAACCTACCTATTCCTAGGATGAAAACAGTGATACACGTAGGAAGAGGTTAAGCTTATGCTTTTAATGATTCTTAAGTCGACAATGTATAGTCGGGTGGAGTAAAGTACGGGTTTACTCAAACACTCAAAGGAATCACCTATGTTGGAGTGAAGAGTGGTCGCTTCAAAGGAGAATTGCAAGGCACAATTTTTTAAAAACTCTCGCAGAATCGGGACGATGTCCATGGCGAAAACGGGCACAATAATGAGAACAGAATAAATCAGGGAGGGCCTTTCTGAGGGATACACGGTCATTTGCACAAGCGGTCGGACAGTTCAAAGGCACTAAGTCATACTGTCTAGCCAGTACGGAGAATATATCTTTTCGAGGGAAGGTTCAAAGAACATACTCTACCTATCCTATGCAATGCCTAACCGCAGTAACTATCACCAAGTCAAACTTTGAGTCTGACGTGTGCTGTTGGACCATCAATCTCATTCATGTGAGCTATTTGTAAATGGGTTTGGGATCATATCCCACATTGAAAATAAAGTAAAAAGAATTATGTGTATATAAGGTGATATGCACAAACTCTTGTTCACAACAACAAGTGAGACATGAGTGGATATGTGACTGGGCGCCCCTCGCGCACACACGCGCGCCATCGTCGCCGCTGTCGTTCGTCCGGCCGGCTCGGCTCGGGTCGGGTCGGGTCAAAGGGTAATTTGGGCGAAATATCCCGGCGTCTCGAATTTATCTTTTTTACTGCAATTTTATTTGGCAAAAATTCATTTTGCTAAACCGCCTCAATCATAAAATCCGAATTTCTTTTCAGATTAGGATAAATATCAAATTAGGTTGATAATTATCGAATTAATATATTAGGATAACTATCAAGTTAATTGGTAACAATCAGATTAATATATTAACAAATTAAGATAAGTATCAAATAGACCAATCCTAATCAATTTAGAGTATCTCCAGCACATGTCTCTCTCTCGTCTCCACCTATAAGTACCAGGTTAGAGGGGTCCGAAAATTAACCCTCTGCCTTCGGTTTTTCAAGCTCCTACAGTCCAATTCCCTTCTTCGTTTTTCCTTCTCGGTCTCATCGTTGATAGTATACATATTTTATTCTAGTTCGCTGAGGGTGCAGTGATCATCGAATCAGTGCATTGATGTGTTGTTTTATACCGTGGTGAGGGCGAATCTGATTTAAGGAAACAGGTCTTCTGGACTCAACATCGACTTTCTTTCGATTTCGTCATATGCAAATATTTAATTTTACTAACACTTTCTTCGCAAACTTTTAATTCAATAAATTGTCTTTTCAAAATTTTCTACCGTGTATTTAAGTATTCAATTTATTTTTGCCAACATTCAGTTTACTCTATTTTATAATCAACTTGTAAGGACATTAGTATTGTTCGGCAAATATTTATTTTTCCATTTAATATAATTTCGAATTTACCAAAGCAATATCAACAACAATTCTTTCTATTCATTTTCTTTCAAACAGGCGACTTTTTATTGTCGGTCGCAAAGGGACGGGAGAGGTGGTATCCACAGCCTACCCTCAAATATAGTCGGACAGTGCTAAGCCGTGAATGATAAATAAGAATAAAATTTTTACAAAATGAAATAAATAAATGAGTTTTTAGATGATCACTTTCAAGATCAACACTCGCAACGAAAAACCGTGAACCAATTAATTTTTCTTTCTTTTCGTGAGATACTATAAGACCATGAACATGAAGTCGTGAACTATGTTTGATTTGTTCATTAGTTTTATTAATTTCACACGCTTATTGATGCAACATGTTTAATCTTGTCTCATAATCGCTAGTCAAAAACATTTCAGCAAAAAGGCGAAATTCTCCTCCAGAATCTTTGCTCCCGATTCCGACACGAATCATAAAAAAATTAAATCATGGTGATTCAACGACTCACTAGATAGAGGAACGGCGTCTGACGCGATAAAATCTTAGATGCGGCTATCAAGTAGAGGTGCCCATCGCCGGGTCCGGATCGAACCCGCCGGGTCGCCGGGGCGGCCGGCCAGGACCCGGACCCCACCCGTACATATGAAATGTACGGGTTGGCGGTTCGGTGGGTCGGCCACGGGCCCGACCCGGCATATTCTTTTTTTTAGAAGTATATAATTTTTTTTATTTATTATTATTTTATACACGAAAAATAACTATAAGTGAACAAGAAAATCATTTGAAAAAATGAGTTTGTATTTAATTTTAACTTTTTACTTAAAATTAAATTGCCTACGTATCCTCGTGAGGAATCAAAGCTATACATAATTCTTTTACTTGAGAAGAATTAAAAAAAAATGGGCTTGTATTTAATTTTAAGTTTTCACTTAAAATTAAATTGCCTACGTATCATCGGGAGGAATCAAAGCCCTACGTAGTTTTTTTTACTTACCTGACTTACCTTATTTACCTTTAGTCGAAGTCGAGTCGTCATCGTCTTGATCATCGGTTTGATTCATTTGACTAGACTCTCATTCAGTAGTGCCTTCTTGATAGACATCTTGGTCCGCCAATAGGTCATCCCACTTATTTTCTTGATCTCGTAACTCGGCTTTTGTTGCGTCTTTAAGTATCATTTGAGCCTCGAGATTTTTTGGCGGGGGATCTCCGCTCGTCCAACATATAGTCTCCTTCACTAAAAGCACTCTCAACGGGGACTCTGGATGCGGGCACTGCAAGAATTTCTTGTGCCATAATGGAAATTATGGGAAATTCGATTCCCCTTCTCTTCCACCAATCCAACCGATCAAATATACCTGCATTGTGTGCACAATTAAATTTTTTTGTTTAAAATCTACGCACGTATCTGCAGCTAAAGAAACTCTATGATTTATAGATCTAAAATAAGCTCGTAGTGCAAGTTTATGTTGTTTGGGGAAGTATTTATAGATAGGATTTTTTTTTTAAATCTGAATTCTAGCCGTCCGACCCGCTGGGTCAAACGGCCATAATTTCAAAATTTTAATTTTTTTTTTTTCAATTCTGCCCGGTCGACGAGTCGGACCCGGCGCGTCGCCGGGTTGGGAAATGTAAGACCCGAACCCCACCCGTGTATACCACGGGTCCGGATCGATGGGTTCGACGGGTTGGCCGGGTCCGGGTCCTACACGGGTCAGTTGGGTCCGGGTCGACGGGTCAACCCGCCAGATTGGGTTTTTTGGGCACCTCTACTATCATCAGGACTCGAATGTGAGTCCTTGTAGCAATCCGCCACACAAGAACCGGCTGAGCTGTCCATGCGGACTGTTCGTCAATAACAAATTCTAATTGACTTTATTTTTTATATACGATTAGTGTCCGGTCCGTCGAAATTTAACGGAAAATCTCACTACGTTGTAATTTATAAATATATAAATAAAATTGACTCGACAATTTGAATCTTTCGAAATGAAACCAACTGAGACACTTGAGGAACTTGACCTCAGATTCACTGGTATTGTTGGTGAACTTGAAGTGTTGGACAAAATTTATACCCAAAAGGAGAAGAATTTAAAAATTTTCAGATCTCTCCCAGCCCGATGGGACATTAAGACCACAGCTATGCGTGTTTCTTGCAATCTTAATGAAATAACTACTTTTGATCTCTTCTCTGACCTCAAAGCTTTTGAGTATGATATTGACAGAAGAGAGAAAGCTGAAGAATCTCCTTCAAAGGTCACAGCACTAGCCGATGTATCGAGTCGTCGACACAGCATGCCTAGCTCGTCGAAGCCTAGTCGCAAGAATGCTGACAGTGACGACGACATCCTGTCTCAAGGTGAAATGGCGCTTCTCATGCACAAATTCAAAAAGTTCATCAAGCAGACTCCCTACAGGCCCAAACCTGTCCAAAAGGTAAGTACCGAAACTTCATCCAGTAATTCTAACCTGTGCTATAATTGCAGGAAACCAGGGCATTATGCAAATAAATGTCCTCATCCCAAAGTTCAAAGGTTGCCAGAGGCCGAGCAACAAGAGAGAGATGAAAGAAGACGTGCTTGGGAAAACAAGCTCAAGGCCCTGATTGGAGAATCAGAAGCCTCCCCCACACCATCCAAATCAGAAGAATGTCTTCAGGTGGTCACTGAAAGTGATTCATCTGATGATGAATTCGATGATAAAGCATATATGTGCTTTATGGCCAAGGACATTCCGAAAGGTGAAGATAGCGATGATGAGGTAAGTTCAACCTCAGCTATTCCATCAAATGCATCTCATACATTTGAAAACATGATGAATGAGTTTAAAAACATTCAAAATGCCCATGAGACATTTAAAAAAGAGAATATACAGCTCCAACTGTCTAACCTAGAGCTGAAAGATGAAAACGATTTGCTGAAGATAAATTATGAAAATATGTCTCTTGACTGTGAAACCAGCAAAGTCGATTTTGAAAAACTCATGGAGAGCAATCATCAACTTGCTCATGAACTAAGTGAGATTAAAACTCACAATGAGAGCAAGACAAATGATTTGGTTCTACTTCAAGCCAAAGTCACAACTCTCGAAAAACGAGAAATTGAACTTGAGACCACTCTGAAATCGTTCGAGAAATCGTCCAAAAGAATGGAAGAAATTCTGAGCACTGGGCAACATGCTCATGATAAAAGTGGCTTAGGATACAGCTCATGTTCAAACAAAGGGAAAACTAGTACAGTGTTTGTCAAGAGTGTGGAACACATTCCAGTATCGAAAGATACCCCTAGTCCCGTGAAGGAACCTGCTGCACCGCGAAAACCGAAGGCTGCCATTCCACCCCCGCAATCCTATTCCAGATAGCAAAATCATAAGCCGTTCCAACCTGTGAGGCGCACTCAACAGCATGCTCCCATAGCATATCAACAACGCCAACAGCCGTTCAGAAGAAAGGCTGTATCCAACTACCAAAGGCCCGCACGGCAGTACTATCAGTACAGCACGCCTAGGTATTGGATACAGGAGCCCCGTTATCCCTCGAGACAGCAGATGCCCTCTCAGTATCAACAACAGTGTTGGGAATCCAACTGGAGACCCAGAAGGCAAGCTGTTAGGCCAAAGAAAATGGCTCCACCTCCAAGACGGCACTCGTACTGGATTAATAATAATAACCCTGAATTTTTCATGCATAATAATTATCATGGTTATAGCAACTACGGATATGCCCCTCGTAGATATCGCAACACTGTACTGAGTATGACCTACAGTAAACCAATTGCTGCCAGGAAAACTTGGGTATCTAGAGAAACTAACGATCATGGACCCAAAAATCAAAGGGGACCTAAATCTACTTAATTTCTTTGCTACAGGACATTCTAGAGGAGGATACCTGGTACTTTGATAGTGGATGCTCTCGGCACATGACCGGAGATAGAAGCAAGCTATCAGATTTTGTAGAAGGTCGAGGTCCAAAAGTTCGTTTCGGTGATAAATCTAAAGAAAGAACAAGAGGGAAAGGAAACCTACTTGTCGGAAAATTCAAAGTCACCGATGTTGCATATGTTGAAGGCTTACAGTACAATCTACTTAGTATCAGCCAGTTCTGTGATAAATAGTTCTCGGTGAAATTCTATATAGATCGCTGTAGAGTCAAGAACATCCAGACCAAGGAAGTTGTGCTTACAGGAAGCAGATCAGGTAACATGTATATTGCTGACTGGAAGCCTATGAGCTCCTCAATTCCATGCTTTGTTGCCAAAGGCACTGCAGATCTTAGCTGGTTATGGCACAAGAGGATGTCTCACGTCAACTTCAAGACGATCAACAAGCTCTCAAGATAGGGAATGGTTAGAGGATTGCCAAATGTGTCATTCAAGAAGGACAACGTCTGCGGACCGTGTCAGAAAGGCAAGCAAATCAAGCCAATCCTGAAGAGCAAATCCTACCTTTCAACCCAAAGAGTGTTGGAGATGCTACACATGGATCTCCACGGTCCCATTGACCCAGTAAGTTTGGGAGGTAAGAAATATTGTCTTGTTGTCGTTGATGATTACTCCAGGTATGCTTGGACAATTTTCCTAAGCAAGAAGAAGGAAACAACATCAAAGCTGCCCGAGCTCCTGAGAAAGTTGCAAAATGAAAAGGCATTGAGTATCGTGTCCATTCGTTCCGACAGAGGTACATAATTTACTAACCGCTTTATAGAGCAATACTGTTCGGAAAATGGGATACAATACGAATACTCAGCTTCCCGTACACCTCAACAAAATGGTGTTGCCGAGCGAAAGAATAGGACGTTGAAAGAAGCAACAAGGACAATGATCACCACAAGCAAGTTGCCACATCGTTTCTGGGGTGAAGCAACCAATACAGCATGCTACACTCAAAACCGTTGTATCGTCAACAAACACCACAACAAAACAGCATATGAGGTACGAAACAACAAAACTCCGTTAGTTTCATATTTTCACATTTTTGGATGCAGGTGTTATGTGTTGAATAATGGGAAGGACCAACTTAGAACCTTTGATGAGAAATCAGATGAATGAATATTTGTAGGATACTCCTCCGTCAACAAAGCTTACAGAATCTTTAATAAAAGGAAGCTGACGATCGAGGAATCAGTTCATGTAGTGTTCGACGAACCTCATCATGATCCTACAGGAGTAGAAGATGTTACCCAAAACATCCAACAACTCTCTATCTTGGACCCTCCAACTCCCATAGAACCTGTCGTTGATTTAGAAATCAACCCCGCAGCTGTAAGAATCGACGTGGATGAAACCGACGCTGTACAAGCTGAAGCTGTATCCACAGAAACTCTCGATACAGTACGGGACCCTGAATCAGAACCCGACCGAAGATGGTTGAGAGATCACCCGCAAGAGTTGATCATTGGAAACATAAATGCTGGTGTTTCTACTCGTAGGAGAATACAGAGTACACAAGGAAATGTACTTTGCACACAAGAAGAACTTGACACTGAGATATCACAGTTTCCTGAATGGAAATCTCAATCCGAGCTTAGAAGACTCAATATGTGCACTATCGCTGTATTCTTAGCCCAGTCCGAATCTGTTTCGACCATAGACGCTCTTAATAATTCTCATTGGATAACATCTATGGAAGAAGAGCTTAACGGTTTCGAAAGAAACAATGTATGGTATCTTATACCCAGACCTACACATCAATCGGTTATAGGAACCAAATGGGTATTTCGAAACAAAAAGGATTGAAATGGACTTATTATAAGGAATAAATCCAGACTAGTCGCACAAGGCTATAGTCAGGAAGAAGGCATAGACTATGATGAAACCTTCGCCCCTGTAGCCACACTAGAAGCCATTAGGATATTTTTAGCCTTTGCCGCCCATAAGAGCTTTATTGTATACCAAATGGACGTCAAGAGTGCGTTCCTAAATGGAGACCTTGCCGAAGAAGTTTATGTTGAACAACCACCAGGGTTTGCCAACACAGACGGTATCGACCTAGTATAGAGGCTAAGGAAAGCGCTGTATGGACTTAAACAAGCCCCTAGAGCCTGGTACGAAACCTTGTCCCAGTATCTAACCGACAATGGATTTGAAAAAGGTGCTGTGGACAAGACCTTGTTCAAAATACAGGAAGGTGATGACCTTCTTATGGTGCAAATCTATGTAGATGATATAATTTTTGGTTCAACTAACCTTGCTTTGTGTCAAAGTTTCTCTCATCTCATGCAAAGTAAATTTGAATTGAGTATGATGGGGGAACTTAGTTATTTCCTAGGTTTGCAGATAAAGCAGTTGCCTACAGGTATTTTCATCAACCAGGAAAAATACAGCAAGGAGCTTCTCAACAAATTTGGAATGAACACTTCCAAATCATCGTCAACCCCCATGAGCACTTCCGTGCAAATTAGTGCTGATGAAGCTGGAAAACCGTTTGACCAATCACTCTACAGGAAGCTCATTGGTTCGCTCCTGTACCTAACGGCTAGCAGGCCCGATATCCAGTTTGCTGTTGGAGTGTGTGCGAGGTATCAAGTAGCACCTAAGGAATCACACTTCAATACAGCTAAACGAATCCTGAAGTACATTAAAGGAACATTCGATGTAGGACTATGGTATCCTAAAGAAGGCGGATTCGATTTAGTTGGATACAGCGACTCAGATCTCGGAGGCTGCAAGCTAGATAGGAAGAGTACAAGTGGAACTTGTCACTTTCTTGGACCTAGACTCGTTTCTTGGTTCAGTAAGAAGCAATTGGCTAACTCTCTTTCCACGGCTGAATCAGAATACTATGCTGCTGGTAGTTGCTGTATGCAGATCCTTTGGATGCAGCAGCAGTTGTCAGATTATGGAATTGAAGCCAGAGATACTCCAATCATGTGTGATAGCACGAGTGCAATTGCAATAACGCACAATCCTGTCCTGCACTCGCGCACTAAGCACATCAACATGAAGCATCATTTTATAAGGAATCATGTCGAGAACAAAGATGTTCGCCTTGAAAAGGTTCATACAGACATTCAGTTGGCCGACATCTTCACCAAGCCACTCGACACAGCCAGATTCAACATGCTTAGACAAGAATTGGGAATGCTATAGCCCGACTCCCTGTAAGTAATTTACTGTTTTTACTCAACAATTGAGGGGGAATGCTGTAAGACCCAAGAATACAGTATCCAACGTTAATTATCTGTACACTCAGAACCGTCAATACAGCACTGTAGTGAGCAAAGTCATATGAATCCTACAGCTGACGTGTGCAATAATTAAGGGGGAATACTGTAGGACCCATAAATACAGCATTAATCCAAAAGTTGTTGTATGGAATTTAAAACCTATATGTAACTTTTAAGGGGGAATGTTGTATCGACGCGGATACAGCACATACTATAGGATTTCGATTCAGTATGTATATATATATATAATATTATATTGTTTCATTTTAAAATGATTTTTGTCCACGTGCCCTGTTTTTATGTCAAACGTCATTTACATTAAATACCTTACACGACATCTGGACAACTGAATCTCAAAAGCCGCAATGTTTTAAATTGTTTAATGTTTTAAAACCGCCGTTTCAGGCATTTAGGGTGACACAAATGTCAGAAGTGGGACCCGCTCATATTTTATTGGATTAGTGTACCAGTTACACTCAGTCCATCCTGATCGTTGATTTCAAAAACCGGTTCCCATACCTTAAAATCTGACCATTCGTACTCTGTAAAACCCTATTTCGCCGCCCACTATAAAAGGACTGATACTGCCATTAGAGACTCTTTACGCTTTCTGCAAAAATTAAGAGTTCTCAAGCAAAAACAGCCTACACAGCTTTCTGCATTTTACTGCAAATTTCGTGTATTCTCTGTCACTTTTTCTTGTAAAATCATCAATGGCTGGACAAACATCTTCTCCCGCACTCAAGAAAACCATAAACATCATCGATGGACGGATTTTCTCAAGATCTGTTGTCATTGAACGCATTCTCGCTGAAACCAATGATGTCGAACCCATGGAGTTCATCATTACTCGTCTTCGTCAACAAGGCCTCTATCGCCTTGGAAGTCAAACCGCTGACAAGTATGATGTTCATCTGGTTGAGGAGTTTTACTTCAACGCCACCGTACGCTTTTTGCCACTAGCCCAAGGAGGTCACGTTGCTGACATAACAGCTACCATTCAAGGAGTAGAGATCTGTGTTGATAGCGATCTGCTCCAGAATATCTACAAGCTACCTGTTGATGGCCTGACAATGGATCAACTTGAGACGTTTGGGTCTCAAGAGCTGTTAACTAAGTTTTATGGGCTGTTCACCGGCTCAACTGTTATTGACATGGTTCAAACCACATGTCACAAGAAGAATTTTTACCTGCCTTATATGTATTTACATGACTTTTGCTGCAGGATCATCGAGAATCGAACTGGTGCATTCGAAATGTGTACTAATCTAACCTGTGAAAAGGTCAACTGGTGCCAGATAATCCTGAAGCACTTGCAAGAGGAAGTATGCAAGCCTGCCACCCAGAAGAAGTCATTTGGTTTAATGTTAAACCATATTTTGACAAAATGCGGACTGTCGCAATCCGCTGATGCAAAGAAGAATAGCTCCAGGATATACCTAGGAGGCGTCAAGCCTACAGCTTATAACCAGAGCACTATGGTCTGCAACCACCCGAAAACCAAAAGTATGCCAGTTTCTGCAAACTGAAGGGATGTATCTTTGAAGTTCCAGAACGTGGAGTCTTCAAAGAAGAGGAAAAGATCTCACAGCAAGAAACCCATTGCTGGTGAGAAGCCAAAGAAGAAGCAAAGGAGGCTTTCTAAAGCCAAATCCACCAAGCCCTCCGAAGAAGTTTCATCCATGGCGCAACCCACTGAAGAACAACCCCAGGGCCCAACCCCTGTGGAAGAGGTGTTCACTACTGTATCGACAGTAGATCCTGATCCTTTGGCAGCTAGGACGGACGATGGGACATCTGCCAACGAAAAAGACTCTAGCGAGTCGGCTGCCCCTTCGGAGCCAAATGCTACCTCTCTTATGCGGGATTCCACACCCGTACAGGATCAATCTTCCTTCGGGGCACCATCCCCTGTAAGGAATCTCACTTCCCTACAGGATACCACACCTGTAGAGGAATCCCTCGCTACAGCGGACCTAGACATTGTACGCAGTCCCTCCCCTGACACCATTATCCACAAAACCCTTCTCTCTGTTCAAATCGACCATGCTTACGAAAGATTCCTGAAATGGAAAGGCTACAGGCTAGCTCCGTATGACACTGATGAGTCGATTTTTGATCGTCTCATTCTGTTCTATCGAGTCGCACTTTCATTTGTTTTCGAGTGTTTTTGCCCTTTTTACGCGTGGTATGTTGTGTTTTTTGTTTTGTAGGTATCCGGACGAAGATTGTGGTGAAATATGCGCTTTCATTGATAATATTGGAGTTTATGACAATCAAAAGCTAAAATGGGGCCTAAAACGATGAAAGATTTAAGCAGTATCGGTCAAATCTCCTAAATCCCAGAATCTCCACTCCGAATCGAGATGTATTCTCCTTTGATATAAATTCCTCGTGAAATTAGCTTCGAAACGGTATATCATATGCTAAAATCCGAGGTGAATTGATACAAGAACGAAGGATCTAGTCAAGAAGACCAAAAACAGGACTTGCCGCACTGTGCGACTCAACTAGATCGCACGGGCGACTCAACTAGATCGCGCAGCGACTCGAGCCACATCAGGTAACTCGGCCGTGCCACAGACACGGCCGGGTCTCATTCCAAAGAAGAAATTCATTTTCCGGAAAGGAACGACTCGGACTGCCTTTTGGGACACGACCGAGTCACTATCGGCCATTTACACTCCCGGGCGCAGTACAACACGGCCGTGTCATAGGACACGGCCGCGTCTCAAGACAGTTACCTTTTTCATTTTTCAGCGTAGTACCGCACGGCCGTGTCCCAGACACGGCCGTGCCACTTTTTATTTCATGTCACTTTCCTTGACATCTTTTGCATATTTTAAGCCCTTTTGTCTTGATTTTTTGGCTATAAAACAAAGTGGAGTGACCCCTTGAGAGATGTACTTGTCTTGTGAAGAAGATATTTTGTGGAAAAACACAAGATTAGGGAGGAAAACACCAAAAGAGTGGGAAAGAAAGAGATTTTCATCATCTTCCTTGTGTGTTCTTGGAGTGAGAAAATACTTGAGTGAGATATAATAATTCCTTGTATAAATTTGTTGTGAGTTCTTGTAAGAAGATCATCAAACCTTCATCGGGAATTCGATTTCGGCATTTACAAGGGAAGTTTTTACCATGTTTTGTTCTTCAATTTCCATTATTATTGTTGAATTAATCATGTGTGGCTAAACACTTCATATGGGTTTTTAGATATAGCCACACACATGTTTTTGATTGTTAGTTCCTTTTGATTTTCCGGATAAAGTTTGGGATTATTCCTCTTGTTCGTTCTTCGTTTAAGAACTTTTGAATTAGATCATCAAACCTTTTTCATTGTTGTTATTATTATTCGAATTGAGGGTTTTTATCGGTGTTCGCCATCAAACGACCAGAAAGAAACGATTGTGAATGTTCTCGGGCTTTTTCGCGCGATCTTTTAACGATTTACCTCATCAAAAGTAGTCGGTTAATTGATTGTTAGCTAGGGTTTCGTCCACATCAAAAGAGTATCCCTTAATTTTCGTTGAGAACAATCGTGATTTTAGAATTTCCGCCATCAAACGGATTTCTTTTAATCGTGAGCAATCGATAATTCCTAACCTTATTTATTTGAGTATCGGAACTAATAATTGATTACATGTGTGTCGGTGACTCTAAATTCCCATATTAATCTCATTATTGTTATCTCTCATTTATCCGACCATCAAATTGGTGTTGCTATCACTTAGTTCAATTTAAATTTTGTGCATTAGTAATTGCAATCATAATCAACGAATGATGTATTTTAATTTAATTTATTTTTGTTCATTCGACTATTTGCCGAACATCATCGAATTTTAAACCGTTTCCAATTCCTCGTGAGATCGACCTCGGAGTTACTTGCCGCTCACTACAAGAGCGATTCGTACACTTGCGAGTATTTAATTTGAATCCATCAAGTTTTTGGCGCCGTTGCCGGGGAATTGGCGTTTAATTTTTGATCTTGTTTTAATAATAGTTGAATTGTTTTTCTTGATTATTTTTCCGATAAAGTCTAAAAATTCGCTCTAATTTCTCTTGTTTATGCTTGGTAGGAGATCGTTGGGAAACCCGATTCTTCCACCCATAGATGAGGTTCAAAGAATTAGAGCACCAAAAATAATAGCGCAATCATCAATGGCAAACGACGAGAATAACCCGGATCTTGAAGAGCACCAATTGCTTGAGAGAGAAAACATTCGTCAACCAAGGTTTCCGAGATATGATAATATTGGGCGCAATCAAGGGATGCCCGAAGCTCAACAAGGGAGATACTTCTATCCGAGACAACCACCCGTTGGAGTGCAATATGGAGCGAATTATTATCCCGGATCTCAATATGGGATGGAGGCGAACTATAACATGCCGCAACAACCTCCGGTCGAACATCTTATAAGGGACTATGCAAAGCCCGTAGTGAACACCGCCATTTCATGCATCCAATTAGCACCGGCCGCAAGGAACTACCACATAAGCGGATTTCACATAGAGCAATTGCCCTCATTTCACGGATTAGCACGAGAGGATCCGTTATCATTCATTCGAGATTTCTATATGGCGATTGATAACTTCCCATTGAACGGGTTGAGCGAGGATCAACTACGAATGAAGTGTTTCCCTAATACACTCAAGGACGGGGCGAAACAATGGTTGATGACTTTGGCGCCCGGATCGTTAAGAACATGGGATGAAGTTTACGACAAATTCATTACCAAGTACTTCTCTCATTCGAAGACTAAACAATTGAGAGCCCAAATCTCAACATTCGGACAACAAGAAGGAGAGGCATTTCATGAAGCATGGGACCGATTCAAGATGCTCCTCATTCAATGCCCACACCATCACTATCCGCTTCAACTACTTAATCAATTCTTCTATGATGGGTTGACACAATATTGCCAAGGAGCGGTAGATAACGCCGCCGGAGGGTCGTTTTGGGGGTTAACGGAGAGACAAGCTTATGACGTATTTGAATTATTGGGGGCTAATTCTCAACAAAAAAATGTGCGTGTTCATAGAGGAGTTGTGAACCAAGTAAGCGAGAAGGACGAGATGCAATATAAAATCGATGAGTTAATGAAGGAACTAAGACAACTCAAGATTCAAAATAAATCTTCGAGCTCACGAGTTTGCGAAATTTGTTGGGGACCCGGACATCATACTAATTCTTGCCCTTATATTTTTCCGGGAGAACAAACTGAACAAGTTAATTGGGCTATGGGACAAAGCACGGGAAGGCCCGAGTGGGAGGAGAGGAGGAATAATTATGGCGGAAACGCAAGAAATGCACCTCTCCCAAATACTTATCACCCGATGGCTTACGACGCAAATGTCCAAACTCAATACAACGGAGGAAACCGAGCCCAACAACCAACGCGAAGTGAACCACTTCCACAACAAAGGAACTCTCTTGAGGAGAGTATAGCGGCATTCATTAAGGAGGGCAAGGAAAACCGAGTGGAGAACAATAAAAGGTTTGAATCTTTAGAAGTTTCGATGAAGAAAATGGAGATTCAAATTGGGCAACTTGCTACCGAGGCATGCAAACAAGAAACGGGTAAACTACCAAGTCAACCCGAGCAAGTTCAAGCTATTACCACCATCCGAAGTGGTAAAGTGATAAATAAAGAAACAATTACCGAAGCGAAAGAGAGGGGCGGTGAGAAAGAAGAATTGCCGAGTCAATCGGAGAAATCTATGGTGATTGAAGAGGATGAGTCGAACGATGAAGAAATCCGAGTAACTGCTACCCAATCTTGCGAGACTCGAATTCCTTGGGACAAATCTAAAGATCAAATCGAGAAGCCAATTGAAGAGAATAAGAGCGAACCAGTCAACTCAATGCATCAAAAGGAGGACCTAGAAAGCTTTGATATGGAAGTTCTTTTCGTGGAGAAAGAAGTTCCCGTTGTGAACTTAGGAGCGAGTATTAATTTAACGCAAAAATCAATATACTCGCCACTAGATTTGGGGGAGGTGATAGCCCCGATGGATTTCGTGATACCAAACATAGAAGAAACATCACCAACAAAAATCACGTCACTTATTCTTCAAGGAAGACATTTCATGGTGACGATGATACTGAAAATTGAAATGGTGACAAAAGCGCTCACAATGGAAATCCATGGAACCACTCTCCACATCCTTACAAAGGAAAACGAGCGAAAAATGACGAGCTATATGGTTGGACCTAGCACATTTCCATTTAATCCCGGATAGAAGAATCCAAAGAAGTCGAGCTAAAGACTATAAAAAAGCGCTGCTTGGGAGGCAACCCAAGGGAGTTTTAATTTTTATCGCTTTTATTATTATTATTATTGCATTAATTTTGTTTTGTCTGTGGCATGTGTAGGTAATCTAATAAAGGAAGTATTCATCTGAGGAAGAAACCTAGCCTATTGAAAGTAGAGACCCGAGCACAAAAGCATGGTGCCCCGCGATCAAAAACCACACATCTTAATCCGGTATTTTTATTTTCTTTCTTTTTAATTTGCGTTTTTGTATTTTTCCTGACTTAATCTTTTTGCTTGGGGATAAGCAAAGGTTTAGGTTTGGGGGGGTGCAACTTCTTCGATTTTTATTTATTTATTTATTTTTTTATTTTTTTATTTATTTTTTTATTTTTTGCGTGATGTTTGTTTCCTTTCTTTATTTTTTTTCTTGCGTGATGTCGTAGTTGGATTGCAATAACCTTGTTAACTGTTGGGTATATGGATGATTAATCGTGTTTGTGTTTGGCTCGTAGAGTTTAATAAATCTAATTGATTGCTTGACCTTGCGTGTGAATGTATAGTTTTTGGTTACTTGATTTGACGTGTAAGGAATGAGTATGGTAGTCCAAAAGCCGTGAGTCCTTGTGCCTAATTTAACCGTTCACTTTTAGCGGTGAAATTTTTTCATGAGTGATTTCTCTTCTTATGGATTGTATTCTTTAGAACTTGCATGATTCTGTCGGATGACGTGTTGATATTTACATACACGAGGAATGATTAGAAACGCCCATTTTTTGTCTTGAACCTACTTATCTAAAAATATCCACCAATTCATATCAATATCCTTTGCTAGCCTCGTTGAGCCTTTAGCCGTAATTTTGTTCGAAAAAACCGCATCTTATTGCTCCATATCAAAAAGCCATAACTTACCTAAGTATTGGTCCACGTAAGAGCATGAGAGGGTATATTTGAAAAACGAAGGTGTGCAAAGTTTGTGGTGTATAGAGGCAAAAATCTTCTCTCCCGTTCCCCTGAAAATAATAAGCCCCATCCTAATAATAATAGTGGGATAGAAAAAATAGGGGAGGAGAGGAGTGAGCCTAAGAAAAACAAAAGGGAAGTCGTTGGGTTGTGAGAAATAGGCCAATATCATAAGAATTACACTTAACATGGCCTAGAAAAAAAAAGAGGGAGATATATATACGGGAGAATTGAAGTAGAATGATCGATCTTGCTTTGAGTTTTTATTTCACATATATGAGGATCGTATATGCTCTACTTGGACTGAACTTGTAACTACTAGCCAAATTTTCCCAACCTGAGCCACAGCCCTGTTACAACCAAAAGTAAGACCCTATGACTCATGTTTTGTGAATATTGATGCGTTTGATGAAGAGAAGAAGTGCAAGCATATAGTAGAACTTTCCATTTGAATCGAGTTGAGCGTATTGACCTATCTAAACACTTGAGAGATGAGTGAATTGATATAATTCAGTGAGGGATTATTAAGACTTGTTTTCTTGCATGTTCGATCTAGTGCCATTGCTTTCCACTCATTTGTGAGTTTAGGCTTCCATGATGAATTACGAGACTTTACGATACTTATACATCCCCGGATGATTGTATGTATACCCGATGATTAACTTGATTATTCAATCCTTCTCGTTTTCTTTGTCGTGTGTTTTATTTATTTTTGCTTGGGGACAAGCAAAGTTTAGGTTTGGGGGGATTTGATGAGTCGATTTTTGATCGTCTCATTCTGTTCTATCGAGTCGCACTTTCATTTGTTTTCGAGTGTTTTTGCCCTTTTTACGCGTGGTATGTTGTGTTTTTTGTTTTGTAGGTATCCGGACGAAGATTGTGGTGAAATATGCGCTTTCATTGATAATATTGGAGTTTATGACAATCAAAAGCTAAAATGGGGCCTAAAACGATGAAAGATTTAAGCAGTATCGGTCAAATCTCCTAAATCCCAGAATCTCCACTCCGAATCGAGATGTATTCTCCTTTGATATAAATTCCTCGTGAAATTAGCTTCGAAACGGTATATCATATGCTAAAATCCGAGGTGAATTGATACAAGAACGAAGGATCTAGCTGAAGAAGACCAAAAACCGGACTTGGCTGCACCAGGCGACTCAACTAGACTGCACAGGCGACTCAACTAGACTGCGCAGGCGACTCGAGCCACATCAGGTAACTCGGCCGTGCCACAGGACACGGCCGGGTCTCATTCCAGCAAGAAATTCATTTTCCGGAAAGGAACGACTCGACCGTGCTTTTTGGGACACGGCCGAGTCACTATCGGCCATTTACACTCCCGGGCGCAGTACAACACGGCCGTGTCATAGGACACGGCCGGGTCTCAAGACAGTTACCTTTTTCATTTTTCAGCGTAGTACCGCACGGCCGTGTCCCAGGACACGGGCCGTGCCACTTTTTATTTCATGTCACTTTCCTTGACATCTTTTGCATATTTTAAGCCCTTTTGTCTTGATTTTTTGGCTATAAAACAAAGTGGAGTGACCCCTTGAGAGATGTACTTGTCTTGTGAAGAAGATATTTTGTGGAAAAACACAAGATTAGGGGAGGAAAACACCAAAAGAGTGGGAAAGAAAGAGATTTTCATCATCTTCCTTGTGTGTTCTTGGAGTGAGAAAAATACTTGAGTGAGATATAATAATTCCTTGTATAAATTTGTTGTGAGTTCTTGTAAGAAGATCATCAAACCTTCATCGGGAATTCGATTTCGGCATTTACAAGGGAAGTTTTTACCATGTTTTGTTCTTCAATTTCCATTATTATTGTTGAATTAATCATGTGTGGCTAAACACTTCATATGGGTTTTTAGATATAGCCACACACATGTTTTTGATTGTTAGTTCCTTTTGATTTTCCGGATAAAGTTTGGGATTATTCCTCTTGTTCGTTCTTCGTTTAAGAACTTTTGAATTAGATCATCAAACCTTTTTCATTGTTATTATTATTCGAATTGAGGGTTTTTATCGGTGTTCGCCATCAAAGCGACCGAAAGAAACGATTGTGAATGTTCTCGGGCTTTTTCGCGCGATCTTTTAACGATTTACCTCATCAAAAGTAGTCGGTTAATTGATTGTTAGCTAGGGTTTCGTCCACATCAAAAGAGTATCCCTTAATTTTCGTTGAGAACAATCGTGATTTTAGAATTTCCGCCATCAAACGGATTTCTTTTAATCGTGAGCAATCGATAATTCCTAACCTTATTTATTTGAGTATCGGAACTAATAATTGATTACATGTGTGTCGGTGACTCTAAATTCCCATATTAATCTCATTATTGTTATCTCTCATTTATCCGACCATCAAATTGGTGTTGCTATCACTTAGTTCAATTTAAATTTTGTGCATTAGTAATTGCAATCATAATCAACGAATGATGTATTTTAATTTAATTTATTTTTGTTCATTCGACTATTTGCCGAACATCATCGAATTTTAAACCGTTTCCAATTCCTCGTGAGATCGACCTCGGAGTTACTTGCCGCTCACTACAAGAGCGATTCGTACACTTGCGAGTATTTAATTTGAATCCATCAGACACATTATACAACTGGAGCGAATGGAGCCAAGAAGAAAGATTTGTATCAGAAGTGACGGACTCAATGGAAATTGAGGCCCTGATCCGATGGGACAATCCCTTCTGCAAAGAACTGATTGAAAGCCATCTACTGCAGAAATCTGACGCAAGGAGGAAAGGTAAAGATAAGTCAGAGGACTCTCCCCCAAATCCAAAAGACGACGATGACAATGACTCAGACGACGACGACGATGCTTTACAAGCTGGTCTGAAAATGAGTCGTGAAGAGGATCAAGACAGAGATGCCTCTCCACGAAAGGATGACGAAGGGCCGTCAACTCGGAGTGAGCCCCCTTCGCCACAGCAAGAAAACATTATCGATGACGAGGAATCAGTCCCTCAAGTCGAAGAAAAAGAAATAGTTTTGGAATAGGCACCCGAGCCTGTCGCCGCTTAAGAAGAAGAAGTTGTCACTGAGAGACAACAGGAGGAATCAGTCCCTCCTGTATCCATGTCTACCGACGAACCTTCGCAACAGGAGGACACAGCACCCCCTGCCGCCGAACCAGAACATGCTGCTCCCGCCCCTTCAACCGTGGAATCCGAGGACGGTAATGTACCTGAGGATGTCCAACTCACTTCACGCCCAACCGTGAATCTGAGGAGGTTGAATGGATTCGAGAATTTTGTCCAACCGGATTCTCCAAGCACAGCCGCTAGAAAAGAGCGCCTGCGTGCTCTTGGCCTTCAAACTGTATTCATCCAGGATGCAGTGAATGTTCTGTCTTCAGTTGAAAAAGCCTTAAATTGGATGCATACTTCTGCCGTGGAAGAGATGACCACCTTACATCATGAAGTTTCTCGAGTAGTCGAGGCCTTCGTTATATTGCCAGAAGTATTCAAACAAGCACTGAAGATCATGGAAGACAAGCAAGAGCAACTCCTGAAAGAAGAGGCAACCAAAACGCGCATCGCTGAAGCCAAGACTGCATGTGCTATGATCGAAAAAAGTTCTCAATTGCGAGCCCACGACAAATGTATCAAGGACATGTCGCAAGCACTTTTCACCCTTGTAGAAAGAATGACTAACATCAAGACGAAACAGGATGCCGCACTTGAAATCCTAGGACGTCTTGATGACGCCAAAAAGGGGGAAGAAGCAAGAGAAGCTGCAAGGAGAATCAGGTTACAGCATGAAAGGGAATTTGGGGCCGCTCAAGACAGCATTACTGCTGAATTAAACAAACTAGCCCCTCCCTCTCAGAATTTTAAGATTTCAGGCTCCCGACCTGAATTTTATGATCCAAATGTCCCGTGGCAAAGCCTAATCCAAAGACCTTCTGAAATTCGTCTGCCGACCAACTGCCGTCCAACTGCCGATGAGGTGAAGCAATGGAGGAAGAATGAACTGATGAGATACTTTGTTAAACTCATCAGGGAATCCGCCATCTTCAAAAGCTATAAGACTTTAGCGGAGGCCGCAGACAAATTCACGAAGATGCTAGAAGAAGGAAAACTCCCTCTCCAGCTAGATATGAAAAGCAAGCATAGAAGAGGAGATCGGAACACCCATCCAGAAGACTGGATTCTTGCCTTTGAAAAATCCTATGAAGGAATAGCTATATACCAGGATCGAGGCAACGATTCCCTACAGAACTGGTGGTGTGGAACCAAGAATGATCCAGGAAGAAAGCCATGGAGACATGCAGACTATAGATAGGAGCTGAAATCCTTGTATATCAATTTTTGTTTGTAATTTTTCCTTCGAAACAGAAAACCATGTACTCTAATTGTTGGAATATAAATAAAAGTGTTTGTTTGTCTTGAAAGATTACAACTCGTAATCTACTGTGTTGATGTATGATTACATAACTTAAATTGTTTGATAACAATCTCAAGTATAGAAACTTGACTGAAAATTAAGGTGTACGAACTTGTCTACGAACAGTTCATAATTTCAGTTGTAAGCTTAGAATACATTGTAAAATTGTGCCTGCGCGCCAATCATAAGCTTAAGTTGTAAAAATTCTTAGCTGTATCGAACTCGCCTGCGAGCAGTTCATTAATTAGACTAAGTTGCTGAAAGACAGACCTTTTGACAAAAGACCAAGAAATCTGCCAGAAGTCATCAAGGAAGATTATTTTATGAAGAAGTTTTTGGCATCATCAAGAAGACTTGAAAGTTAAAGTCTTGGCAAATTGTCAAAAAGGGGGAAATTGTTGGGAAAACATAAACCTTGTATCGAAACAGCCGGGATAATCAATCCCTGTATCGAATTGTGTTGATAAGAGGTTTTGACATATATGCCAATCCTCAATACAGTAAGGAAACTGTATCGAAGAATTAAGGCATCAACCTGTATCGAAGACCTGTCTCGAATCCAGCATATAGTGAAACCCTTCAGTACAGTAAAGAAGTCTTATAAAGACCAAATATGGAAACTGTCTCGAATCACCAATACAGTTATCTTCCATAAAGATCTCAACAGGACAAAGAAGGAATCTTCAGAAGTCAAGTCCCGTTGAATAAAGAAGTATTTAAATATTCAAGGATAAAGTATTTAAATACTGTCAGTCAACAGATCTTCAAATCCCGCTAAATCCGGATCGTGCTTTTAATCCCGTTGGAACGGAATCTTGCTCAACGGATATATATTTCAGAGACTATATATATCTCATCAAGGTATTGAAGATAAGTTACCGAAACCGAAATCAATCAAAGCTATCAAAGTTATCATCAGAGCAAAATATATCTCCAAGCTTACTGCAACTCAGATCAAAGAGATATACAGTGCTCATCATCTTGAACAACATTTCATCAGCTAGAAGCTCATAAAGTCAAAGTTGTTGTTCATACTCTGTTCTATACTTTGAACAAACCCAGATCAGCCCTGTGTGGACTGAGGAAGACAAAGCTTCAGAACTCTGTGTGGAGAAGTCAGTCAAGCTTTAGCTCAAACCAATCTGTGTGAACGGTTGAAGCTAAGATCTTTATATCAATCTGTGTGAACGATATATTGATTGTATACTGTTATAATAACGTAGTTGTGTACGTAGTAATTATAATAAATATTTTACTCCTGTGTGGAGGACCAGTAGATGTAGAGGGGTTTACCTCGAACCACTTTAAATACTGTGTTATTTACCTTCAGTTTTTACTGTTTTAATTACTATGATTATTTAAGTAAACACTGCACACCAAGTTCTTTGTATCCACAAGAACTTCGTATCTAAGACTTCGCTACGCACTCGATTTAAAATCGATCTGACTTGTTGTTTAAACTACTTCCCAAGCTGTATCCAGTATACTTAGAGGCCAACACCAAGTATTTAAGGAAGCAAGAATGCAGTATATATATATATATATATATATATAAATATATATATATATAATATATATATAGATAAATACCGAAACTGCAGTATATATATATAGATATATATATATAACAAATATATATATATATATATAGATAAATAATATGAAAAAACGGAAGAAAAATAAGGGACAAGAAACCCCCTTTATGAAAGAGATCTTTAGGCTCAGATCTATATATATATATATATATATATATATAGATAAATACCGAAACTGCAGTATATATATATATATATAACAAATATATATAATAATATATATATAGATAAATACCAAACTGTAGTATATATATTGATATATATAACAAATATATATAATAATATATATAGATAATTACCAAAATGCAGTGTATATATATATATATATATATATATATATATATCTATATGTATATATAAATAATATGAAAAAACGGAAGAAAAATAAAGGACAAGAAACCCCCTTTGTGAAAGAGATCTTTAGGCTCAGATCTTCCGAACCCTCTGCAATTTGACACCAAGAAAGTTCAATTCCACGAAGGACGAACGCCGAACCACCGCCGGCCGGCACAACAGCCCGGTAGCACCTTTTCTAACCCAGAAAACCTCAGAAAACTCAGGACACAAACCCGATCTCCCTCAAAGATATCACACCACAGATATCACTCTCGTTTTCACTCGGATTCTCAAGGCACAAAATATTTTTCTCTTCTCGGTGTCCAAAACTCCAACCCCGACCGCGATATATATACACACAAGTAGGGAATCGGATGTCACGGGATTCTATTGTGATATTCAATCGCTCACGGGGAAGAGGAGGAATGAGAATAGAGAGCAAAGTCGACGGTTTGACCGAGAGATAACTCACGGGAGAGAAAGGAGGAAAAAAGGGGAGACGGGTGAGAGATGGAGGCGCAGAAAAGAGAAATGAGGGAGTAGGGTTAGGGTTAGGTTTTTATAAGGGGAGTCGGACGGTCCAGATCAAGAGTAGAAATTAAGTCTGGATCGGACGGCTCCAATTAAAGGGCTGCCACGGGCTGGGCCAGCACTTAAGTGATCTGGGCCGAAGGGGGGGGGGATATAGTTTGGGCCTGGTTGGGCCAAAATACTAACATTTCTCCACCCTTTTGGGCCAACCAGTCAAATTGCATTTTCGGGTTTCGGAGAAGACTCATCATCGCCTATCTCCGGGGTTACCTGCACATACACAAAGTAAATAAGGTAAAAGAATTCACAAAGAAGACTAACCCACAAAGAGATCCCCTAAAGAACACAAAGTTCAAAAATTTATTCGACTGAATCAAAATTCAGTCTTTTTAAACAAGATTTAAATTTCTCGACGGGTAAACACTTAGTACCCATATCTGAAGGATTATTTTCAAGATAGATTATACGTTTAGCAACAACATCTTGTATGAAATGAAAACGAACATCAATATGTTTCGTTCTATCATGAAAAACTGGATTCTTGCACAGTTGAATACCGGATTGACTATCCGAAAAAACTTCGACTTTATCCTTTAGAAAACCGATTTCTGATAATAGTACTTTTAACCATATAGCTTCTTTTAATGCTTTTGTTATAGCAACATACTCAGATTCTGTAGTAGATAAAGCAACTATAGGTTGTAATTGTGACATCCAACTGATCGGTGTGCCACACAAAGTAAACACATATGAAGTAGTAGACTTACGGTTATCACGATTAGCAGCGTAATTAGAATCCACGTATCCAACCAATTTTACACCTTGCGGGTGTCAAGAAAATTTAAGACCATACCTGGTTGAGCCCTTCAAGTACCTTAAGAGCCATTTGACGGCTTGCCAATGGTAAACCCCTGGGTTAGCCATATAACGACTAAGACAACTCACAGCATAAGCTATGTCAGGTCTTGTGCTGACCATTAGGTACATGACCGAGCCAATGGCATTTGAGTAAGGTACTTTTTTCATATAATTGATATCATCCTCAGTTTTCGGGGATTGATCTTTACTTAACAGGAAATGACCAGCTAGAGGCACAGAGGTTGATTTAGACTGACTCATAGAAAATTTGGATATAATTTTCTGCACATAGGAATCCTAGTTTAAAACAATGGTGGAATTTTTCCTATCACGAAAGATATTCATCCCAAGAATGCGTTTAGCATCACCAAGGTGTTTCATGTCAAATTTCGCACTTAAGCATTTAATGACATGATCAACTGTTTTCACACAAGGGCTCACTAAGAGCATATCATCAACATATATGAGTAAGAAAATAGGATTTTTGGAATCAGTTTTATAATACAAGCAATGATCATAATTACTTCTTGAAAAGTTAAGTGAGAGCATGTATTCATCGAACTTCTTATTCCATTGCCTAGGTGATTGTTTTAAACCATAAATTGATTTCTTAAGCAAGCAAATATGATTAGGGAACTTAGGATCATTAAAGCCTTTAGGTTGACTCATATAAAGCTTTTCTTTAAGTTCACCATGTAAAAAGGCGGTTTTGACATCTAATTGTTTTAATTCCCAATCAAATTGAGCAACAAGAGCAAGCATGATACGCACAGTAGTAAACTTAACAACCGGAGCAAATATTTCAGTGTAGTCAATACCTTCTTTCTGGGTGAAACCCTTAGCAATGAGTCTAGCTTTGAATCTGACCGACTCATTTTCTTCCTTAACTTTGAAAAGCCATTTACAGTCAACCACCGAACAGTTGGGCGGTGCCCAAGTTTCATTTGAGTGCAATGAAGTCATTTCTTCATTCATTGCATTAAGCCACTGTTCTGAGTGTTCAGATTTCAAAGCTTCATCATATGTTTTGGGTTCACAATTATCAATAGATTCAAACATATTGAATGCATATGATGCCATATGATAATCATTCAAGTGAGAAGGTCTTCTAATTTCTCTCCTAGGCCTATCTCGACTAAGTTGATAATCATGCAAATTATCTTCAAGAACTTCTTCTGTTTCATCATGCACATCAGCATTATCATGATTATCAAGATTCGTTTCTGTTTGCACATTATCCATATTATCTAAAGAAATGTGCAGCTCCACCTCATTTGGAGCAGGGGGGTTTTCCGGATCCGGTAAAAGGCAAGGAAATTCATTTTCGTTGAAAATAATATCTCGACTAATAATGGTTTTGAAACCGGGTTTGGCCTTTCAGCCAAACCCTATAGCCTTTTACCCCTTCCGGGTATCCCAGAAACACACATCTTACAGAACGAGGCTCAAGCTTATCATTTTTCTAATGCACATAAGCAGAGCAGCCAAATACACGAAGATTAGAAAAATCAGTAGATCGACCAGACCAAAACACATTCAGGATAATTACCATTCAACGACACAGAGGGAGATCTATTTATCAAATAAGCAGCAGTAAGTAAAGCCTCACCCCATAACTTTTTCGAGAGCCCAGACATAGCCAACATACTTCTGACCCTTTCTAGCAAGGTTCTATTCATGCGTTCAGCCACCCCATTCTGTTGGGGTGAATAAGGGACAGACTTATGTCTCTGAATACCAGATTGAGCACAAAGCTCATCAAACATTTGATTGCAAAACTCAAGGCCATTGTCGGTCCTTAAGATTTTAATTTTCTTCCTAGTTTGATTTTCAATCAACGTTTTCCAATTTTTGAATATCTCAAATACATCAGATTTATTTTTAAGAAGGAACATAAAGACCTTACGGGAATAATCATCAATCACAGATAGAAAATATCTATTTCCACCGTGTGTGGGTTCACTAGATGGCCCCCACACATCAGCATGCAAATAATGCAAAGTGTCATAAGTAGTAGGAGTTCTATGGGGATGGGGATTTGGAAACTTAACACGATGTTGTTTACCTACCACACAGGAGTCGCAAAACGGCACAGAGGACAATTTATCTTTCCCAAACACCCCTTGTTTTTGCAAAATTTCCAGACCCTTATCACTAATGTGGCCTAGACGTTTATGCCACAGATCTGTTGAGTCACCTTGGACAGCATTCACAAAAGAATCATATTTTGCAGTTTTCACATAGAGGTTATTCCGTTTTATTGCTTTGAAAACACACAAGTTTCCTTTAAAGATTTTCATAATCCCGTTACCCCACTTACCTTCATACCCCTCATCATCAAGGGTACCACAAGAAACAAGATTGTGACACAAATCAGGAACATGCCTCACGTTCTTTAAAGTTAACAAATAACCAGAGTCACATCTTATCTTAATATCTCCTAAACCATGAACTTGACACTTTTTCCCATTAGCCATAGAGACAGACCAATTTGTCACTTCTCTATATTCAGAAAATAGCCTTTTGAAAGGCGACATATGAAACGTACGAGCGGAATCAACAAGCCACTCATTTTCACACAAAGTGAGAGTATGCACAGTATTAGCTTGTTAACAAATTTCAGAAACCATGAAAACTTCATCTTCACGGCCATTTTCAGCCACAAGGTTGGCATTATCATTTTGATAATTTTTCTTAGGTTTAGTGCACTCATGAATGTAATGACCAGATTCACCACAATTATAGCACTTACGGTTCTTAGGTCAAGACTTTGACCTACTCTTCCATATGCCCTTCTTCTTTTCAGAAAAATTACTCTGTAGATTTTGACTTGATGAAGGTTTCAATTTTCGAAAGCGGTTTTGAGGCCTTCCCCTCACAAAATTAACCTCACCTAGAGATTTATTCCCCTTATTGTTTTTTAAATCCAATTCTTTACTTTTCAAACCGTTTATAACAGTATCAAGAGTTACTTTATCTCTACCGTACTTAATAACAGATTTAACATCACTGTAAGAATCAGGGATGGTATTTAAAAGAACAATAGGGATGTATTCATCAATATTTTTATCACCGGTTTGTTTGATATCCTGGATTAATTTTGTAAAAGTGTCCATGTTATTATTTATATCCTTTGAAATATCAAGTTTGAACCGGAAAATTTTTTCAAGTAAAAACAGTTTGTTAGGCAAGAAAGTTTCAGTATAAGTCTCTTCCATTTTTTCCCATAAAGCCTGAGCTGTATCATGTTTACCGATTTTCTGAATTACAGAATCGAATAGATTTAGAATAATTGATGAATACGCAAACTCATCTGCCTCGGCCTTTTTATCGGCAGCAGTGTTGTCAGAAAAATATTGATCAATAGCTTTGATAACTTTTTGTTGAATTAGAATGCCCTTCATTTTTTGTTGCCAAATTTGAAAATCCCCTTTACCATCAAAAGGTGCAATGTTAAAGACAGAGAACGAGCCCATTGAAACACACAATATAAGGTAATCACAAAGACAACCACAAATCACACAGAAAAGGGAGCACACAGCTGGTGAGAATCAAGATTCAGGGACTCAATTTGATTTTTGAGATTAAAACCCGTTTAAATTAAAATCGGGATCCTCAAGCTCTTGACAAAGATCCGAGGGACACTTTCGGTCCTGGCAGCGCAAGATTAGTGCTGTTTTGGACTTTAAGGTTTTAATTTGTTTGAGTTTTAATTAATAAGGAAACAAGAGTCGCCCGAAAACTGAATCCAACCAGATAACACAGAAATAGGCCGCGGCAAGCAAACCGATAATAAACAGATTAAGGACAGCAATTGACAATAGAACCCAAGCTAGCAACAATAATAAAAGAGAGGTTCAAGCTGATATACCTGAGCGGAAACCCGGATGGGTTATTCCGTATCACCACGAAGCCAAAGAACCCAACATCCGACAAAACGTGCTCCGATACCACTGTTGGGTATCGGGTCGTACAATGGCTAAAGACAGGATCGTTAATACAAGCGGATTAAACGAATATAACTATTACAATTATATTCAACGGGAAAGGGATTAAGGATTACAGGTCAACTAATGAACCTGTAATAAAAACAATATAATTATTTAAATAAACCCCAAGAACAAGATGACTCCAAAAGAATTCGATCGTCCAGAACCAATCTGTAAATCACAAAGATTCGTATAAGTTAGCCGAGATAACGATATTACCGATCGAAATACACCAAGTATTTAAGGAAGCAAGAATGCAGTATATATATATATATAACAAATATATATATATATAATATAGATAAATACCGAAACTGCAGTATATATATAGATATATATATATATAACAAATATATATAATAATATATATAGATAAATACCAAACTGTAGTATATATATTGATATATATAACATATATATATATATAATAATATATATAGATAAATACCAAACTGCAGTATATATATATATATATATAACAAATATATATATAATAATATATATATATAGATAAATAATACGAAAAAATGGAAGAAAAATAAGGGACAAGAAACCCCCTTTGTGAAAGAGATCTTTAGGCTCAGATCTTCCGAACCCTTTACAATTTGACACCAAGAAAGTTCGATTCCACGAAGGACGAACGCCGAACCACCGTCGGCCGGCACAACAGCCCGGTAGCACCTTTTCTAACCCAGAAAACCTCAGAAAACTCAGGACACAAACCCGATCTCCCTCAAAGATATCACACCACAGATATCACTCTCGTTTTCACTCGGATTCTCAAGGCACAAAACATTTTTCTCTTCTCGGTGTCCAAAACTCCAACCCCGTCCGCGATATATATACACAAAAGTAGGGAATCGGATGTCATGGGATTCCATTGTGATATTCAATCGCTCACGGGGAAGAGGAGGAAGGAGAATAGAGAGCAAAGTCGACGGTTTGACCGAGAGATAACTCACGGGAGAGAAAGGAGGAAAAAGGGGGAGACGGGTGAGAGATGGAGGCGCATAAAAGAGAAATAAGGGAGTAGGGTTAGGGTTAGGTTTTTATAAAGGGAGTCGGACGGTCCAGATCAAGAGTAGAAATTAAGTCTGAATCGGACGGCTCCAATTAAAGGGCTGCCACGGGCTGAGCCAACACTTAAGTGATATGGGCCGAATGGGGGGGGGGATAGTTTGGGCCTGGTTGGGCCAAAATACTAACAGAAATTCTCACAAACATTTGTGGAAAACCAACAAATCTAATCAAATCCATCATAATAAAAAAAATATACAGAATTTCATACTCTGAGAAATCTCAGGATGTCTTTAAAATTTTAAATGAATACACCTCTGAATACGTTGTCTGTCTCAAATAGAGATGCGCATACACGGCCCGGGTCAGGGTTTGGATTCGACCCGACGGGTCTACGGATCGGTCGATCAGGACCCGGATCTCACCCATATGTATGAATGTATGGGTCGGCAGGTTCACATGTCGATCATGAATCCGGGTCCGAGTTCAATCCGTGGATTTTTTTTTTTTTTTGAAAAAGTATTTTAAAAAATTATTTATTATCATTTTATACCCGAAAAAACAACTAATGAATAAAGAAAATAATTGGAAAAACTAAGCGTGTACTTAATTTTAGGTTCCCACTTAAAATTAAATTGCCTTGGTAATTGGTAATTTGGAGAAAAAATGGGTAGAGAGAGTAAAAAGTTGAATGTTAGTACCAATTACTTTAGAAGATAATCCATGAGAGAGAAAGTGGGTAAAGTGATCGAGGATAAAAGGTTGATGTTGGTACCATTAGTTGAGGTGGTAAGCGTGAACAGATAAAATGGATAAAGATATTGTGGAGTTGGTACCGTTATTTGTATTGGTAACTTTGGAGAGAGAAAATGAGTAGAGCGGGGATATTAGTACCGATTACTGTATGAGTTATTTCCGAAATATAGGCCATCTCGGAGTTGACTGGATTCCGGGCCGTGGCACAAGCCCTCCGGGCCGCGGCACAAGCCCTCCGGGCCGCGGCACACATTCATCCCTCAACTCCCCTCCACCAATGTACTCTGGGCCGTGGCACAAGCTTTCCAGGCCACTGCCCCCCACTGAAACTCTCCACAACAGCCGACCCTGTTGTACTCCGGCCCGCGGCCCCCTAGGAGCCTCCACTCGGTCATTTGTTGAGTGTGCCGCGGCACCCGAAGTCAACAGGGCTGGGATGCCCTTTTCTAGTATATTTTGGCTGTTTTTCTTCATTCCTTCACCCACATTTGAGAGACACGAAAGAAAGATAGATACAAGAGAGAAAAGAAAAGAGAGAAATACTTGTTCGATTTCCCGGAGTTGCACCGAACGGATCGTCGTGATATTTTGACAAGAGCTTGACAGCGATTAAACAAATATTTTCACCGGAGTAGATCGAGGTTTTGAGTCCGGAAGTTTGAGTATTTTGTTAGCTTTTTGTGTAAGCTATTTACGGTGCTTTTCTTTCTCGATCTTGTTGTTGTGTATTCTAAATACTTGAAGATTGTTTATTACCAAATATTTGAAGATTATTGTTGTATACCTCTAGTTTGTACTAGGGACGAATCGTGTATTATGTATTGGTGATAGTGGATTTAAGCGGCTTCGGTCCCGTGGTTTTTACTCTTGTCTTGAGGGGTTTTCCACGCTAAAAATTATCTTGTTGTTTATCGTTTTTGATATCATTTGTATTGTTTATCGAGTTGTAATTGATTTACTCTACTTGTTGGTAACCTCGAAGTTACAATTGAGAGTGGTAAAGTTGTCAAACGAGGTTTCATGTTTTTTTTGTGACGTTATTGTCGGTTTTTCCCAACAAAGTGGTATCGGAGCCACGAGATTTTTTGTTTCGTGGTTGTATTATCTCAATTGTAAGATGGAATCCAATACAAGTAGAATGGTGAATTTGAATGGTTCGAACTACCATGTATGGAAAGGCAAGGCGGAAGACCTTCTATATGTGAAGGATTGTTATCTACCGGTCTTTAGTAAGGACAAACCGGAAGGCAAGTCCGACCCGGATTGGGCTATTTTGCATCGCCAAGTGTGTGGCTATATTCGACAATGGGTTGATGATAATGTGTTGAATCATATTAATGGAGAAAAGGACGCTCGAGAATTGTGGCACAAGCTCGAGCAATTGTATGCTCGGAAGACGGGGAATAATAAGCTATTCCTCATTAAACAAATGATGAACCTAAAATATCGAGATGGGACTCTTCTGTCGGATCATTTGAATGCATTTCAAGCCATCATTAATCAACTTACAGGAATGTGCATTAAATTCTAAGAGGATGTTCAAGATTTGTGGTTATTGGGCACATTGCCGAATACTTGGGAGACGTTTCGTACGTCGTTGTCTAACTCTGCCCCTAATGGTGTCATTTCGATGGAACTTGCTAAGGGGAACATGCTGAACGAGGAGGTCCGAAGAAACTCACAGGGATCTTCGTCACAGTCGGATGTTCTTGTTACCGAAAGACGGGGGAGAGGTCAAAGCAGAGGTCCGAGTAATAGAGGGCCACAAAGAAGTAATTCCAGGGGGAAGTATGCCAATATTGAATGCTACCATTGTGGTAAGAAAGGGCATACGAAGAAATTTTGCCGACAACTCAAGAAGGAAAATCGCCAAGGCAGAGAAAACTCTCAAAAGAAGGAGAGTGAGAGTAATGAAAAAGCCGAAGTAAATACTACTACCGAGGAGTTCTTTGTATGTTGCGATTATGACATGGTGAATCTTTCTAGAGATGAGTCGATCTGGGTGGTCGACAGTGGATCTACGTGTCATGTTACATCACGTAGGGATTTTTATTCCTCTTATACTCCGGGTGACTATGGGATAGTCAAGATGGGTAACAATGGGTTATCCAAGATTGTTGGAGTAGGAGACTTGCATTTGAGGTTCGACACCGATATGGAACTTGTTTTACGTAATGTGAAACATGCTTCGGATATGAGGCTAAATGTGATTTCCGTTGTAGCGGTTTTGGCAAGGGATTGTGGAAACTCACTCGAGGTTCCTTGATTGTCGGAAGAGGAGAGAAGACAGGGAAACTGTACGTGACACTTCCAAAGGTCATGATTAATGCCGTGAATACAGTTGACAATAATGACATGACCGATCTATGGTATAAGAGGCTCGGTCACATGAGCGAGAAAGGGACGGTGCTATTGTCAAAGAAGGAGGTGTTATCCGGGGTTCACGATGTACATCTTAAAAGTTGCTTTCACTGTCTAGCTGGGAAGCAAATGAGAGCCACTTTTAAGAGCCATACTCCTTCACGGAAGGAAAATGTTCTCGATCTTATACATTCCGATATTTGTGGTCCTATGAAGACTAGGATGCTTGGTGGTTGTCTATATTTTGTCACATTCATCTACGATCATTCGAGGAAGGTGTGGACATACACCTTAAAGACCAAAGATCAAGTTTTGGATGTTTTTAAACAGTTTCATGCCTCGGTGGAGAGAGAGACCGGGAAGAAGTTCAAGTGTATTTGGATGGATAATGGTGGAGAATACACTGGGCCTTAGCAAGAGATCCGACACCAAAAGACGCCACCGAAGTCTCCGCAACTTAATGGCTTGGCGGAGAGGATGAATCGGACTTTGGTTGAGAGAGCTCGATGTTTGCTCTCACATGCTGGATTACCAAAGTCATTTTGGGGAGAAGCTTTGAACACGGCGGTTCATGTGATTAATTTGACGCCGTGTGTTCCTTTGAAGTTTGATGTCCCGGACAAAGTGTGGAGCGGTAAAGACATTTCATATCGCCACTTATGGGTTTTCGGATGTAAAACATTTATACACATTCCGAAAGATGAGAGATCGAAGCTTGATTCCAAGACGAAGCCATGTATCTTTATTGGCTATGGTCTTGATGAGTTCGGGTATAGATTGTATGACCCAGTGACTAAGAAACTTGTTCCTTCGAGAGATGTTGTTTTTGTTGAAGATAAAACGATGAAGGATGTTGAGAATGGAGAGTCGACTCCACAACATGATTATGATCTTATTGATTTGGACCCCGTTCCTCCACAACATGTTGAGACACCCGATGGAGATGATGTCCAAAATAATGAACAACATTATGCCGGTGACAATGATGAGTTGGTACAAGATGACACCGATGGAGTTCATCCCAAGCTACCCATGACGAACATGCCGTTTTTTTTCCACTTAGACGGTCGATCCACTTAGACGGTCGACGAGGGACCGTCATCCCTCCACTCGTTATTCGGCCAATGAGTATGTTTTACTCACCGACGAAGGAGAGCCCGAATATTTTGAGGAGGCTATGGAGGATAATAACAAGAAGGAGTGGATGGATGCCATGCAAGACGAGATAAGTTCGTTGCATGAGAACAATACGTACGAGTTGGTGAAGTTGCCGAAGGGCAAGAGAGCTTTGAGAAATAAATGGGTGTATAAGGTGAAGTCGAAGGAGCATACTTCATTGCCCCGATACAAAGCTAGACTCATAGTCAAGGGATTTAGTCAAAAGAAAGGCATTGATTTTGACGAAATTTTTTTCCAGTTGTGAAGATAGGATCGATTCGATTGGTCCTTGGTATAGCGGCTAGTCTTGACCTTGAGATTGAGCAAATGGATGTCAAGACGGCATTTCTTCATGAAGACCTCGATAAAGAGATATATATGAAGCAACCTGAAGGGTTTCATGTTAAGGGAAAAGAGGATTATGTTTGTAGACTCCGTAAGAGTCTATACGGTTTGAAGCAAGCACCACGACAATGGTATAAAAAGTTCGAGTCGGTTATAGGGGAGTAAGGCTACCGGAAGACGACCCTAGACCATTGCGTGTTTTCAAGAAATTTGGAGATGATGATTTTATCATCGTATTGCTTTATGTGGATGACATGTTGATCGTTGGCAAGAATGCCGAAAGGATTGCCAATTTGAAGAAAGAGTTGAATAAGTCTTTTGCCATGAAAGACTTAGGGGGCGCTAAACAAATTCTTGGGATAATAATCACTCGGGATAGAGCAGCCCGGAAATTACACATGTCACAAGACCAATATATTGAGAAGGTGCTTAAGCGGTTTAACATGGATAAAGCTGAAGTTGTTAGTTCGCCTCTTACTAACAATTTTAAAAGGATTGACCTACGATGAAGGAAGAGATTGAGGAAATGGATAAAGTTCCTTATGCCTATGTGGTCGGGAGTTTGATGTATGCCATGGTATGTACGAAGCCCGAATTGCTCGTGCCGTGGAAGTGGTGAGCCGTTTTCTATCAAATCCGGGAAAGAAGCATTGGGAAGCTGTAAAGTGGATATTTAGATATTTACGGGGTACTTCCAAATTGGGGATTACATTTGGAAATGGGAAAGCAATGCTTGTTGGTTATTCCGATTCGGATATTGCAGGTAACGAAGACAATCGAAAATCCACATTCGGTTATTTGATGACATTTGCAGGGGGAGCCGTGTCATGGCAATCGAGATTGCAAAAGTGTGTTGCCTTGTCAACAACAGAGGCCGAGTATATTGCGGCGGTGGAAGCGAGTAAAGAGCTCTTATGGTTGAAAATATTTTTACGAGAGCTGGGCTTCCGACAATGGCGTTACGTTATACTTTATGATAGTCAGAGTGCGATATATTTGGCGAAGAATGCGAATTTTCACAAGAGAACAAAATGTGAGATATCATTAGATTTGAGATGCATTCGAGGATGGTTTGTTTGAACTTGATAAAGTTCACACTGATGATAATGGTTCTGATATGTTAACTAAGGTGTTGAGTAGAGAGAAGGTTAAAGTATGTTGTTCAATCGTCGGGATGGCGAACTCTTCATATATTCTGGAAAGGGGTAGATTTGTAGGAGTTATTTCCGAAATATAGGCCTTCTCGGAGTCGACTAGACTTCGGGCCGCGGCACAAGCCCTTCGGGCCGCGGCACACATTCTTCCCTCAACTCCCCTCCACCACTGTACTCCGGGCCGCGGCACAGGCTTTCCGGGCCGTGGCCCCCCACTGGAACTCTCCACAACTGCCGACCCTGCTATACTCCGGGCCGCGGCGCCCGCCATCCGGGCTACAGCCCCCTGGGAGCCTCCACTAGTAGATTTGGGCTGTTTTTATTCATTCCTTCACCCACATTTGAGAGACACGAAAGAAAGAGAGATACAAGAAAGGAAAGAAAAGAGACAAATACTTGTTCGATTTGCCGGAGTTGCACCGAGCGGATCGTCGTGAAATTTTGATAAGAGCTTGGTAGCGATTAGGCAAATCTTTTCACCAGAGTAGATCGAAGTTTTGAGTCCGGAAGTTTAGGTATTTTGTCAGCTTTTTGTGTAAGCTATTTACGGTGCTTTTCTTTCTCGATCTTGTTGTTGTTGTGTATTCCAAATACTTGAAGATTGTTTATCACCAAGTATTTGAAGATTATTGTTGTATACCTCTAGTTTGTACTAGGGACAAATCGTGTATTGTGTATTGGTGATAGTGGATTTAAGCGGCTTCGGTCCCGTGATTTTTACTCTCGTCTTGAGGGGTTTTCCACGCTAAGAATTGTGTCTCGTTGTTTATCATTTTCGATATCATTTGTATTATTTTTCGAGTTGTAATTGTCGGTAACCTCGAAGTTACAATTTAGAGTGGAAAAGTTGTCAAACGAGGTTTCGCGTTTTTGATGTGACGTTATTGTCGGTTTTTCCCAACAATTACTTGAGGTGACAATTCAAGACAATTGTGTATTTATTAGTCAATATACCTAATATATTCTCAATACCCACTTTGTGTGATGGATTTTTGCAGTTGCGCATGAAGTATATATTTCCATTTTCAGTGTTCCAAGTGCTTTTTCTTGCGACTTTGAATGGCTCGATATTCATCTTCATCTTTCTCGTCATCTTTGTTCGGGCTTGTATATCATCATGTATGGTCGGCATTTGTCCTTGGTACTATTTTCGTGTCTACGCCAAAAATAAGTGCTCCTGCTTTTCTATTTTTGCTTTTTGTAAATTAAGTCTTTTTTTTCAGATTCGAGGTTTCAAGTTTATACTGTAATACCCGCATTTTTCTTTCTTTCTCTTCTGTTTCGTCCAACCGTATCGACTCGACTGTGTTCGTTGATGCTTCTGACCTGGTGTTGTTTCTCACCTTTGTCATTCGAGCGAGTTCTGATATTGTCTCAAATTAATCTATATATCGTTGTGACCTTTCCAAGTTCGGAAAATTAGTCTCGTTTTCGATCTTCCAACCCTTGGGCGGTGGAATTCTGTATTTGTTCAGCGATTGACTCGCATTTTGATTGATGTACCGTTGGGTTGGTCAATCGTATTGATTTTCGTCCGTTGTGTTTTGTGATTGTTCGGATAATTGACTTGATTGTATTATCCATTTGATGACGCTTGTTACTTGTTGGTTTTGTTATATCCCTAACGGCGACGTTGTGTTGGTCGTCGTGGAGCGTGTTTTCACGCCGTATATTCCTTTGCGTTGCTTGTAACGTTTCGCCGATGGGCGTAAGTTACGCGTTTCCTTGCGTATCTCGTTGAGTTTTCCTGGCGGGATATTGCTTCTCCCTACTTGTTTTAAGTTTCGGGACGAAACTTCTTTTAAGGAGGGTAGAATGTAATATCCGCAATTTTCGATTTTCAGTAAATTTCTTTTTCGGTCGGAGTCCGTTTTGACGACTCGCTCATGACCGTTTCGTCATTTCGAGAATGATTAATTCTGCACTTTTTGTCATCCAAGTTCGTTTCGGTATCGTTTTGTTGAGTTCCGAGCTTTTTAGCGACTTTTCCGCACTTGAGTTCGATTCCTGCGAATCTCGTCCGAAACTGTTGTTTCGAGTTACTCGTAAGTTCATTTAATGTTATTATTCATGTTGCGAGCCTTGGTTTGGTGTTTCGATCGCGTATCGTGATTTTCGGACGTTTTGGGCCATTTTTGTAATTTCCCAAAGTTTTGGGTAATTACTTCCGTTGTCGAATTCCGAGCCTTCGGGTGGTCGGAATCGTGTGTTCTCTTAGTGCTCGGATTCATCTTTGCGAGTACTTCGTAACCGTATCTTCGATTCGTACTCAGGTTCGGGTTTCGGGGTCGTTCGGGCCGTCGGAATTGGTCCCGGCCGAGTCATGGCCGGCATGCTCGGGCCAGGCCTCTGGCCGAGTAACGTGCGTTAGTGCTCGGCCGTTACGCACGTAAGGGCCGATTACGTCGTAAGGCCCCCGCCGTAACGCATTTAGCCGGCCGGCAGCTGGGCGATGACTGGTTACGTCGTAACCCTCGCCGGTTACGTCGTATCCCTACGGCAATCTCCTATTTAAGGCCTGCGGACGTTTTTTTCACCCATTCTCTCACTCTTTCTCTTCTCTTCCGCGGATGGAGGCGTGGGAATCTTGGAGCAATGTTGTTATACATTTAATCCATGAAGATTTGAGGCTCATATCATCAATCATCCCTCCTATAACATCCTCCGATCTACCGAATCAGTCAGATTTTCTAGAAATCTAATTTTGGGGATTTTGGGTATTTTGGTTGTTTTCGTCCGATTAATCCGATTTAACTTGGTATTATGATAGATTGATGATTATTAAGATGTATTACATCTTTTCCCTTGTTATTCCATGGTTGGATCGTATCGATTCGTTGTTTTCGTCGAGTTCTTGATCGACGCCTTGAAGGTGTCCGATAAAATGTCATAGAGGGGTTTTCGGGCGTTCTACGATTATTCTTCCTCGTATGATCGATGATTTATTGATTATATGTTGTTAGGGTCGAATTCTTGCGAAGAACTCGAGTCGGAACCCTTCCGTTCGTCGTTTTCTTCAAACTTTTCGATCGTGGCGTATTCTTTGTCTTCGCCGGAGAATTGTAGGTGTTCGAGGTGTCCCGACTGAGCCGTGTTCGTATGAGTGTCCGGTGTCGATTATCGAGGCAAGTATCTTGCCCATACATTACGTGTTTTGTGGATATTATGGTTGTTAATCGTCGATATGTGCTAAATAAATATTAATAACCATTTTTCAAAAGAATCGGAATATTTACCATCATGCTTTTGGTAAAGGTGACCCATGTGTGTCGGGAATTAATGTTCTTAGTTGAATATGTGAGCTAGTGTCGAGTATAGAATCACCTTACTTTCTTGTGATGTCATTGCGTATGATTATGTCGTTGGTAAATGTAAAGTGTAATTCTTTTGTCAAATGATGTGCTTGGAGTCACGTGTTTATGGATGAATATGTGAGTTTGTGTGATATTAGTTGTGTCGTTCGGTCTTTGTTGAAATCGTGTGCTTCCTTGTGACTCGCATCATTACTTGGTCGTGAGTATATGTTGGATGAATCGCCATTCTAGTAAGGTACCTCGACTATATATCTTACCGTGATTGACCTTCGAGGCTTGTGGTTTGCAAGCGTGATTTTGGAACGTGTGTGTGTGTTGTTCCTTCCACCGGAGTGTCCGACGGGATGTCCGGGGTCGATACTAAGGGGTACGGCCACGAAGTGGACTTGGGTGCGTGTGTGGATGAACTTCCACCCGGAGTGTCCGACGGGATGTCTGGGGGTCGATACTAAGGGGTACGGCCGCGAAGTGGTTTCCACCGGAGTGTCCGACGGATGTCCGGGGTCGATACTAAGGGGTACGGCCGCGGGTTACCAGTTGTGGTTTTCATCTTGAGGATGACGTTGATGTTTTCGTTAATTGTGATATTGTCCGGAGTATCACAATGCTTTGTGCTTGGGGTCGAGAGACATTATATATCGAGTCTTGGTGCTTGGCTAGAATGGCATAAAAATAATGTGTTATGTGTAATGTGTCCTTGTAAGTGAATTGAAGAGGATGATCGGGTCGTAGACCCTGTGTTTTGTGACCGGAATGGTTGGGTCGTGGACCCCGTGTTTTGTTAAATGGACTTGTATTTTGAAAAATGAACTTTAGGGCTGTGACCCTAAATGGCTTTCGAGGAATTAAGAGCATTTTCAATTTTTGATGTTTTCAAAACTCCCGAGATTTGGAAATGTTTTCAAAATGCTTACTTGCTTCATTTCTGCTTTCAAGACTTGAACTATTTTTAACTAAATATATCTCGGGAAGTCTTTCGTTATATTCTCGGAATGTGTTGTGTATGGCTCGTATATGCACTTTATACTTGCACTAGCGAAACAGTGGAGTTTTGCTAACCCCCGAGTAATCGGGGGGTGGATATCTGTATTGTGTCCAGGTACATGCAGGTTTTCGGGAGCAAGACACAGGATCATCACGAGGGATGATGAAAGACGAATGATACTAATCACACGAAGGCTAGTCTTGGGTTCAGTTAGTCGGAGTCCATTGTATTGTCTTTACCGCTGTCTTATTGTTCGTTGTTGCAAGTATTTTACCCTTGTGTGGGTATGAGTCGGGATAAGTTTATGTATTTTGATTTGTAAGTCAGTGACGAAAGACCAAATCGGTCTATTGGTCCGTTATTTTGATTCGTCGGTATGTAATGTAATGTGTTGTTTTGATGTCTAGCCTGGTGGATCCTCACGGAGAGGGTCTGCGGCGTGTAATATTCCCGGTTTGGTCTGGGGGTGTTACATTTATGGTATCGGAGCTTAGGTTGAGGAAACCTAGGCTGTCGGGTCGAGTTATGTGTTGTTGAGTCTTGTATTGTCAGATTTTGTCTGACTGAGTCGTGTCGCGACGCGTCGTCTGGGATGTCGGCCGTGATTAGTATCAAGGTGCAGCCATCATCTTCGTGCGATCTGTGGATGTAAGTCTCCCTACTACATGTTGTACCACGAGCTATACGAGCCTGTATGATTCTGTGTTATGTAGTAGTATTTGAAGGTGTATCGTGAGTAAGTGACATATATTTGTTAATTCCCGTTTTGTGCTAGAATGAAGAATGATATGGCCAAATGTATCCTTGTATGAACTGTTTTGCTTGCAAGAGCAACAACCTTGGAATTTTTAGTTTCGAAGGCTCCCGGGGAGCCACGTAAATTTTTAAAATGTTCTCCAAGGGAGGAAAAAAAAAATTGATTTTTTGTATGATGACCTCAAGGTCGAAAATTTTTAGACTTCAAACTACCGATATTTCATTCTCATCTCATACTATAAGTTTTCAAAACTCAAGTTTTTAACTCAAATGAGGTCTTCAAAATATACTCAAGACGTGACTCTCGTTTGTAACTTTTCGGTTTCATGAATGTTGGTCAGAAGATGCGTATTGATGATGCTCTCGTTGTTGAGCAGTGGTGCCAGTTTTATGATTAAAATAGTGACGTGAATGTTGAGTCCATCGGTATGTATGTGTTGAGATAGTCCTCTTTATTGAGAAGTAAAATTTTTGTTTTTGTAGGATGATTTTCTTTTGATGGTTGCTTGTGAGATGTTATAATTATGTGAATCGATGACATTTAGACTCGTATGTTGTTGCTTATTTGTAACCTTCGAGTCTAGTATTACCTCATATATGTTTGCAATCGTGTTGGTGATTAGAGCAGTTAGCACAGGCTTAATTCGAGCCTAACGCGCGCTAACGTGGCGTGTTTAGCGCACGTTAATCTTTGTTGTAACGCGCACTAATCAACACAGGCAGAGGCTATGGAACCGCAGTATAGCCGTCAGGTCTAACTTTTGCGGCCAATCACCTGTAGTTGTATTCTCTACGTGGTGTCTAGTGATAACAACTGTTGTGCGTGAATGTGTGTTAAGACTTTTCGTATTGCTAGGTGATATTTGATTGTATTTGATGAATTGATAAATTATGTCTGCTGTGTGTGTTCAAAAATTTCCTGGAAACTTCACAAAGTTTTGACGGTTCGATTAATCGGCGGCTCCGTGTATACTTCGAAAATTATTTGGAATTGGCAAGCCGGCCTTGGATTCTCAAATAAAACCTCGACGGTATTTGAAAGAGTTGTTTTAAAGTACATGTAGACATTTTGTAAAATATTACCGTCGTTGATGTTTGTGAAGTGTTGGGAGAATTTTCGAAAATGATTTTTAACGTATTGTTGTATTTTCAAATAATTCGAGTAAATGATTTTCAAAAATCTTTCACACCATAAAAATATTTTATTTCAAAAACCAATGCGATTTTTATTTTCAAAAATATATAGTGAAAGATGAAAAATCTCACTCGATGTAAAATTCAAACTCGGATTTGGAAATGTTAGAGTATGTAAGAATGATTTGATGATCTTGCATGGTTAACTTGTTAGTTGTTAACGGTGATGATGATACGTAGGGGCATGATGACTTCAAATGATTTCAAATGAGACGGTTTAAGTATGTTGTTTACAAGTTTTGTGAAACAACCCGAGGTACCAAAAGTACTTTTAAAGTTTATTTTAAATACCATACAAATCAAGGATTTTCAAAAGATTTCCTTTAAAAGGATACCTCGTGGATTTTCTTTTCGAGTTGTTATTGGTTACCTTATGTGATATGTCGTCTTGAGTTGGTACTTTAGTATAATATTTTGCGAAGTCGTGCAATCGTATCAGTGAGAATCCGCTTAGTATGTCTAGGGACGGAGGATACGGTCGTGACCGCGGTATAGATTGTCGTGGAGATCGGATATGGGACCAAGAGGATATGGTCGGGAAGGTTGCTATTCCAAGACTTCGTTCTCGTTGTTTAGGTTTCGGGACGAAACCTCTTTTAAAGGTGATATGATGTAATACCCGCATTTTCTTTCTTTCTCTTGTTTCGTCCAACCGTATCGACTCATTGTGTTCGTTGATGCTTGACACAGTGTTGTTTCTCACCTTTGTCAATCGAGCGAGTTCTGAAAATGACTCAAATTAAACTATATATCGTTGAGACCATTACAAGTTCGGAAAAAAAGTATCGTATTCGATCTTCCAACCCTTGGGCGGTGGAATTCTGTATTTGTTCAGCGATTGGCTCGCGTTTTGATTGATGTACCGTTGGGTTGGTCAATCGTATTGATTTTCGTCCGTTGTGTTTTGTGATTGTTCGGATAATTGACTTGATTGTATTATCCATTTGATGACGCTTGTTACTTGTTGGTTTTGTTATATCCCTAACGGCGACGTTGTGTTGGTCGTCGTGGAGCGTGTTTTCACGCCGTATATTCCTTTGCGTTGCTTGTAACGTTTCGCCGATGGGCGTAAGTTACGCGTTTCCTTGCGTATCTCGTTGAGTTTTCCTGGCGGGATATTGCTTCTCCCTACTTGTTTTAAGTTTCGGGACGAAACTTCTTTTAAGGAGGGTAGAATGTAATATCCGCAATTTTCGATTTTTGGTAAATTTCTTTTTCGGTCGGAGTCCGTTTTGACGACTCGCTCATGACCGTTTCGTCATTTCGAGAATGATTAATTCTGCACTTTTTGTCATCCAAGTTCGTTTCGGTATCGTTTTGTTGAGTTAGAGCTTTTAGCGACTTTTCCGCACTTGAGTTCGATTCCTGCGAATCTCGTCAAAGCTGTTGTTTGAGTTTCTCGTAAGTTCATTTAATGTTATTATTCATGTTGCGAGCCTTGGTTTGGTGTTTCGATCGCGTATCGTGATTTTCGGACGTTTTGGGCCATTTTTGTAATTTCCCAAAGTTTTGGGTAATTACTTAGTTGTCGAATTCGAGCCTTCGGGTGGTCGGAATCGTGTGTTCTCTTAGTGCTCGGATTCATCTTTGCGAGTACTTCGAACCGTATCTTCGATTCGTACTCGAGTTCGGTCGGGGTCGTCGCCGTCGGATTGGTCCCGCGAGTCATGGCCGGCATGCTCGGCCAGCGATCTGCCGAGTAACGCACGTTAGTGCTCGGCCGTTATGTACGTAAGGGCGATTCGTCGTAAGGCCCCGGCCGTAACGCACGTAATGGGCCAGCTTTGGGGCGATGACTCGATACGTCGTAACCCTTGGCCGTTACGTCGTAACCCGGCGGCATTCGGCTATTTAAGGCTGCGGACGTTTTTTTCACCCATTCTCTCACTCTTTCTCTTCTTCCGCGGATGGAGGCGTGGGAATCTTGGAGCAATGTTGTTATACATTTAATCCATGAAGATTTGAGGCTCATATCATCAATCATCCCTCCTATAACATCCTCCGATCTACCGAATCAGGTCAGATTTTCTAGAAATCTAATTTTGGGGATTTTGGGTATTTTGGTTGTTTTCGTCCGATTAATCCGATTTAACTTGGTATTATGATAGATTGATGATTATTAAGATGTATTACATCTTTTCCCTTGTTATTCCATGGTTGGATCGTATCGATTCGTTGTTTTCGTCGAGTTCTTGATCGACGCCTTGAAGGTGTCCGATAAAATGTCATAGAGGGGTTTTCGGGCGTTCTACGATTATTCTTCCTCGTATGATCGATGATTTATTGATTATATGTTGTTAGGGTCGAATTCTTGCGAAGAACTCGAGTCGGAACCCTTCCGTTCGTCGTTTTCTTCAAGCTTTTCGATCGTGGGCGTATTCTTTGTCTTCGCCGGAGAATTGTAGGTGTTCGAGGTGTCCCGACTGAGCCGTGTTCGTATGAGTGTCCGGTGTCGATTATCGAGGCAAGTATCTTGCCCATACATTACGTGTTTTGTGGATATTATGGTTGTTAATCGTCGATATGTGCTAAATAAATATTAATAACCATTTTTCAAAAGAATCGGAATATTTACCATCATGCTTTTTGTAAAGGTGACCCATGTGTGTCGGGAATTAATGTTCTTAGTTGAATATGTGAGCTAGTGTCGAGTATAGAATCACCTTACTTTCTTGTGATGTCATTGCGTATGATTATGTCGTTGGTAAATGTAAAGTGTAATTCTTTTGTCAAATGATGTGCTTGGAGTCACGTGTTTATGGATGAATATGTGAGTTTGTGTGATATTAGTTGTGTCGTTCGGTCTTTGTTGAAATCTTGTGCTTCCTTGTGAATCGCATCATTACTTGGTCGTGAGTATATGTTGGATGAATGGCCATTCTAGTAAGGTACCTCGACTATATATCTGTGATTGACCTTCGAGGCTTGTGGTTTGCAAGCGTGATTTTGGAACGTGTGTGTGTGTTGTTCCTTCCACCGGAGTGTCCGACGGGATGTCCGGGAGTCGATACTAAGGGGTACGGCCACGGAAGTGGACTTGGGTGCGTGTGTGGATGAACTTCCACCGGAGTGTCCGACGGGATGTCCGGGGTCGATACTGGGGTACGGCCGCGAAGTGGTTTCCCACCCAGTGTCCGACGGGATGTCCGGGGTCGATACTAAGGGGTACGGCCGCGGGTTACGATTGTGGTTTTCATCTTGAGGATGACGTTGATGTTTTCGTTAATTGTGATATTGTCCGGAGTATCACAATGCTTTGTGCTTGGGGTCGAGAGACATTATATATCGAGTCTTGGTGCTTGGCTAGAATGGCATAAAAATAATGTGTTATGTGTAATGTGTCCTTGTAAGTGAATTGAAGAGGATGATCGGGTCGTAGACCCTGTGTTTTGTGACCGGAATGGTTGGGTCGTGGACCCCGTGTTTTGTTAAATGGACTTGTATTTTGAAAAATGAACTTTGGGGCTGTGACCCTAAATGGCTTTCGAGGAATTAAGAGCATTTTCAATTTTTGATGTTTTCAAAACTCCCGAGATTTGGAAATATTTTCAAAATGCTTACTTGCTTCATTTCTGCTTTCAAGACTTGAACTATTTTTAACTAAATATATCTCGGGAAGTCTTTCGTTATATTCTCGGAATGTGTTGTGTATGGCTCGTATATGCACTTTATACTTGCACTAGCAAAACAGTGGAGTTTTGCTAACCCCCGAGTAATCGGGGGTGGATATCTGTATTGTGTCCAGGTACATGCAGGTTTTCGGGAGCAAGACACAGGATCAACACGAGGGATGATGAAAGACGAATGATACTAATCACACGACGGCTAGTCTTGGGTTCAGTTAGTCGGAGTCCATTGTATTGTCTTTACCGCTGTCTTATTGTTCGTTGTTGCAAGTATTTTACCCTTGTGTGGGTATGAGTCGGGATAAGTTTATGTATTTTGTAAGTCAGTGACGAAAGACCAAATCGGTCTATTGGTCTGTTATTTTGATTCGTCGGTATGTAATGTAATGTGTTGTTTTGATGTCTAGCCTGGTGGATCCTCACGGAGAGGGTCTGCGACGTGTAATATTCCCGGTTTGGTCTGGGGGTGTTACATATACCTCGCGTATGAATAGTCATCCTTCAAGTTATTGTTCCATGCTGAACCTTTTCAAATCCAACCGCAAGATCTTACCAAGAACAAGTTTTCTACACTACCGTTTGAAACTCTCAATATATAACAATTTGTACAATGACTCTGAGGACCTTCACTAGAAGTATAGTTCTTCTATCTTAAATTCATCCACCATAAAATAGCGTGAGAAATGAGGAATTCAATAGCAATACCATGAAATGGGGGTGAAAATGAGAGAGATCTAAAGGTATTTACAGATACAATTTCTGTTTTTTTTTTTTTTTGGAAGAAAGATGAATTTTTTTCGTTGGACCCGTCGGGTCCAACGATAACTTTTTTAAAAAAAGAGCTTTTTTTATTTTATTTTCAAGCGAGTCGACGAGTAGGATTCGACGGGTCGCTAAATGTAAGACCCAGACTCCACCCGTGTATACCACGAGTTCGGGTCGTCGGGTCCGATGGGTTGACCTGGTCTGGGTCTTACACGGGTCTGGGTCGACAGGTCGACCCGCCGTGTTCGAATTTCCTGACACCTCTAGTTATATACTATTATGATGCTTTAGATGCTTAAAGTCAATTTCACCTGCATTGATCGACACATATACCACATGTAATTAAAAAAAAAATTACAGCATGCATGATTCAAACACTCGCTGATACGAATAGAGCTGTCAAATCGGTCGGGTATACCCGGATTTTGATGGAAATAAAACCCAGCGGAAGCGGCGGGTTTCGATTTACTAAAATCGGTCTTCATAAACCGGATCTATTTAGACTCGTCAAGTAATTAATTAACAGATTAATAAGCAATTTAAACGAACAAATTTATTATACGCGTCTAACTATGATAATTCGTAGTATTCTTCATAGATCTTAAGAGATCTAAGAATACGTTACCTTTGAAGCAAAGTCTTCGAATTATTACTCGATCTCCTTGTATTTCTACCTTCAGATCTTCTAGAGTATATCCCGCCTATATCCGGATGTCGTGTGGGCAACAATCTACCGGATAACTTCAACACTAACTGGACCGGCCGAACCACTTCCCAAGAAAATTACCTCACAATTTTTCTCTCTATTTTTCTTGAATATATTGGTATTTCAGAAAAATATTGTGTTTTTCCAAGTAATGAATCGAAGACACAAGTCAAGATCCACAATCAAACACAAAGCAGAAAATTCAAAATTTCTTGGACTGTAAAATGATGATTTCGGCCAACCCATACTGTCCTATTTATAGGTGTTATGGGCTACTCTAGAGATCTTAAGGAGGATTAGGGAAAGACTCCTAATAGACCTCAAATATTCATATTATGACCTTTCCTAATATATTGAGTCTATTAATATCAACTTAGTCCACTAGAGAGTTAATATTGCACTTCCTACCCAAATCCCAGTATACGAAATCAGGCTCCTTATTTAAATATATTATTTCCCATGTTTAAGATATCGAATGTTCATTAATTAATTTTAAGCTACTGAGAGCTTTAATTATTTAATAGCTTATCCAAGAGTAGTACCACTCGAACCTTATTATTATATCGGAATTAAATCCACCTGTAGGGTTTAATATAATAATCATTATCGAACTCTTGAAGGGGACATCATCAACCCGCACAATTCGGGATACAATTTCTTGTAATAATAATAAGTCATATAAATAATATTATTGCCCAAGGTATGAGGCTTATTGAGTCAGTCATTTTGACTCTCACCCATGGTAAAGCAAAGCAAATTATAAATACACAATTAAATATTATATACATAGAATTAAGAAATAATAATTATCCGAGATTTATGTTCTTCTTACAGTCAGTACAGAAGACACTATATCACTTCGATCCAGTTCAACGTATGAAAATACGCTAATGTCCTAATAGTCAAGACCAACTAATCTAAAGCATAGACTACAACCTTTCCCATAATTTATCTAATAATTACATAAGTTGTGAACTATTATATTATTTTATAAGGCACCGATAATGTGATCTTTCGTGTGACATCAACACACCACATTATCTACAATATAAAATAATTAGACATTTCATGTGCATAACCATAACGTGAATAAATATGCAAAACATGTGATTAAATGTAATTAATATTCTCATAGGTAGTTACCGGGAAATAAGGTAATACAAGAATAAAGTATGCTTTGCAGTATACAACCCTAACAGGTTCGACCCGGGTTCGACCCATTTTGTGTGTGTTTGACTCGGTTCTGTGTCTGCGAACGGGTCATGTTCGGTTGTCACTATGTACTCGACTTCTTAGTCGGGTCGGGTCCTGTGCACCCGACTACCTGTCGGACTGTTCGAATTGTTTACCCGAGTCCCCCCTGTTCGGCTCGACACGGGACCCGCTTTACTTACCCGAGACTCCCCTGTTCGGCCCAGCAAAAAGATTTTAATTTTGCAGAAAAACTATACAGAAAATGATGAAAAAATAGGTACAGCCCGACCTGACCCGATTCACGCCCGACCCGCTTGACTCGACGAGCTACTCTGGTGACCCGAGTGTACTCGAACGGGTCGAACTCGGCAGCTTCCTGAGCTACTCGACTCAATTCGGGATAACTCAACCCAAATTTAGAAAATGAAAAACCCAATTCGAATTCTGGTGTATTCGACTCGAGTCTGACCCATTTGCAGCCCTAGATACAAAGTGTACCATTAGCAGGCTCGAGCTTTCACTCCCGACCAAATCAATTAGCGGACAATAGTGTGCTATAGTTTTATAATGTACGTATTTAAATCCAACCTGTTGTTACCCAAAATATTATCTAGAGATGATGATATGCTGGAATGGACGAGTAACAAACAAAATGCGAGAGCACGTCCATGGGGAAATAAATAACACAAGATTTGCCGGGGTTGTTAGTCCTGGGCTTGAATGCTCTCGCGAGATGTTATTAATATGAATACTGGTGAGTACAGATATTAATGTTAGAGTACAATTATAATGAGTGTAAAGACTCTAGTTATCTTAGCTATCGAGTGCTGAAGATTGCCGGAAGAACCAGAGGTGAAGCTCTGTGAGTTCCTGTTACAAAGATGGAGAGCTCTCTGTATTGTTACAAAGATGGAAAGCTCTCTGTATTGTTTGCTTTTAACGTTCCGTGTTCACGTTGTTCATTGTCTTCACGCTGTAAAACTCACTCCTTTTGCCAATGCTGGAGGCCTCCTATTTATAGGAGGAAGGGTTGCTGGGACGTCCCTGTCCGTCGCGGGCGACCACCTTTTCCTGTATTTAAATAAGGCGGGCCATCGTCCCATCATGTGGGACTGTTCCCTTAAAGTCCGCAACTGCTGCTGGCAGCCAGATGCGCGAACCAATGAGGAGGCGATAGGTGCCTCTTCTCGCTGTCCTGGGCGGTCCCACCTTAGGTCCTTTCGGCGGGTCTGTCGGTTGGTGAGGCCGTCCTTATCACTGACAGCTGCTGATGGGCTGGAGTAGGTCCTGTTCTTGTGGCGCCTTTTGCGGATCTGCACGTGGGTCTTCACCCGAGATCGGTCTCCGCAGATTTTGACGGGTGTCGGATTCACACGTGGCATGGGACGATCGTCTCCAGTCGGACATTAGAGGCGATCGCCAGATGCCAATAGACGATCGCCTTGGACGTCGACCTCTAGGCTCTTGCCCAACATATCTCTTATTTAGCTGGCTCCTGACCATTGTGCCGATCGCCATCGAGGCGTATAAATCGCCGCACAACAATTGCCCCCCAGCTCGCTCCGATGTTGAAGACGTGGGGTGAGGTGGCACGGCTGGCGATCGCTTGTTTTAGAAGAGCGACTCATCTACTTATGAAGCGGACGATCGTCGCCTGGACGAACTGGTTTTGAATTCGGACGATCTCCTTGGATGCTAGCTGTTAGCGGTCCAAGTATACTCGAGAACCACCCGAGAACCGTCCGATAATACCCGGGACCGATACTCACCCGAAACATTAGCGTTCCGGATACTGGTACAGAAGTTAGAACCGAAACCGGTAAGGACCGAAACCGTTAACCCGGTAAAAAACCCGGTAATTTTTCGTAAACATACATTTTACAAAATATTGTATAAGGTATTAGTACATATAGAAAAAATAAGTTTAAAAGACCTTATCTCTTAATTTCCTTAGCATACATTTGAAAAAACCCCTCAATTCTTATCTCGATTATGAGGTTTTGGTGATTAGGCTTTTAACGATCCAAAATACCCCAAAACCCGCCCGTAATACCCGGGACCGATACTCACCCGAAACGTTAGCGGTCCGGATACAAGTATTGAAGTTGGGACCCGAAACCGGTAAGAACCGGAACCGGTAATACCTAATACCTTAATGGTCCAGATCCGAGAAGACAATACCCGGACCGAACCGGACCGAGAACAGCCCTAGATGCTGGTAATAGCGAGAAGTGGAGGCGGGCTTTCGAAACGTCACAGGGACACGCGTCGCGCTCCCGTTGGGGGAGTCCGACGGTTTTTGTTAGACTTGTCGTCTGGCGTGCCCTTGAAACGATGCGTACGCGGGTTTCGAGGGCTACATTAAATGCGTCTCCTCCGACGGTTGCACTTCAGCCCCCGAGATTCCGCCTATTTGCACAGAAGCCCCTGCTCTCGCCTATAAAAGGGCTAGGGCTACTGGAGTTTAGATCTTTATGCGCCCTTGCCTTTAGACGAAGACTCTGTCGAAATTCCTTGAAGCTTCTTGCGCCGATCGTCGTTCTCTCTAGGTAAGAACAAAAAATTTTCTTCCCCCTTTTCCCTTCGAACATGTCTGGAGGAGGATCCATTGTGTATGAGGCGGGTAGCACTTCCGCCGCCACGACTTCGCCTGTCCGGGATGAAATCTCTACGAAATTTCACGCGGAAACGGCCGTTGAGGCCATTCACGCGGGGATTGCACCCGCGGAGGTTGAAGAGCTTTTCAACGAGGCTGGCGTGGCGAGGTCGGCTACATCGGAGCAGAAGCACTCGCCGGTAGACGAGGATGAGGCGGTGAGACTGTATTGGGAGCAAAACAGTGTGTTCGGCCGGGCCTTTTTGGATTTTGCTGAGCTCATGGAGAGGATGGCCGGACCACATCCTCAGTTTGATTTTGGCGCATACTCGGTCGCCCACCCCTATGAGCCCGTGAAGCGGACGTCATTTTGGGCCGCGGACCGCTTCCCGTGGACCCTCGGTCAGATCAGGAGTTCGGCGACCAAGAAGGACTTGAGTCGCTGGAGGGCGGAGTTCCATATCCCCTCTGATGTCTCTTTGTATGTGCCTGCAGAGAACGAGCGCGCCGACCAACCTCCCGAGGGTATGGTCGCCGTTAATGAATTGATCATGGGGTCTGGATTGCAGTTCCCTTTGCCGATCACCGTGTCATACCTGTTGACCGCCTGGAATGTGGCGCCGCTGCAACTGACGCCGAACGCCTGGTTGCAGATAGTCAGTACCTTGACTCTTTTTGGCGGTCACCGGTTGTTCCGTCTACCTTCTGCGTTGGAAGGGTTCAGTTGGCGGCTACCACATTCAGGGTCGCATGGGCAGGGTGGTCCTCGGGGTGCCGAACAAGGTTCGGGACGACCTGACAAAATGGTGTTGGGTCGGCGGAGCGTGGAGGTCGGCGGCGAGCGATAAACCATAGGATGAGTTGGATATCCCCACCGGATTTCGGGAGAGGAATCCGAGTAAGGGTTTTAACTCTCCCTTTGTTCGGATACATCTTGAACTGATCTAATTTGGTTTCCTTTTTGCAGGATCCCTTGTTCCAGCGGCCGACGACCTTCCATTTGACTTTCTGATCGTCTGGGAGCGAATCTGCGGTCTACCGGACAACTACATCGACGTTCGCACGATCAACAACGAAGCTCATTGGTTGGGCGCTCGGTTGTTTCGCTTCCCCCGCCACTTGAAGGTCCCAGGTATAAACGTGTACGATCTCCTTTCTGCTTAACGAACGTCTTTGATTGGAAGAGATGTCTAACCTGGTTGAATGTCTTCTTTGACAGAGATCCACTTCCCCGCTACTTCGAGCCGCCGAGAGAGATTACTATGTCGAACTCCGGCCTTATGAATCGTCTCCGCCAAGGGAAGAAGGCGGGTCGTGCCCCTGCAACGATGACCCGTCCTATACCCGAGGCGAGACCTCTCATAGCGCCGGTCGTCGAGCCGGAGGTTTGGGAAGAGGAGCAGCTTCAGCGCAACCGCAAGAGGCGGAGGCCGGAGGAGCCATTGCCGACTGTTTCCGCTGAGGCGTCCGTTGTGGTGCCGCCGGTCGCCGCGCCTCCTATTTATGCTGTTCCAATGGTGGAGGGGCCTACGCTTTCAGCGACCTTCCTAAAGGCCATGGCGACCGCTGATGCCCAGACTCCGCGGGGCAAGCCCTATTTCGGCTGCGACCCCGAGAAGGTCAAAAGGTAAAACTGGTTTGATCTTGCTGAGTTAAGCCGCTTGTGTAGGGTGCATACTAACTCCTTTTTTTTTTGCAGGTTCCGGCTTGCCGACCCAAACACATCGCCGATGGTGCTGGACTTCCTGGCGAACAAGTCCCCCCGCGAGCCTAGCGACGTCCCTCACTATGTCTCCTGGGCTATCTCCTCCCTTCCGAAGGCTTGGACGACCGACCTGGATGCGATCGCGCGCCGGCGGTCTGGAGATGCAATGCAGGCGAATCTTGCCTTGACCCTCCAAGCGGAGATGATTGCCGCTCAAGCTGTAAAGGATTATGAGGGGCGGCCCTCTACTGCTCGCCTCCATTTGGACCTTGAGGCTGCTCGGAACCAGAACGCCGAGTTTGCCGATAGGATCGTGGCCATGGAGGAGGAGTATGCTGAGACGTCTAAGCGAGCTAAACAGGATCTTGACCGGATGAGGCAGGAGCTCGACCGGTCCCGGGCGGTGATCGATCGGATGCGCGATCAGATGACGGAGGCCCGTCAGTTGCATGCGGCCTCGCAGGAGGAGGTGACTGGGCTGAAGGCGGTGGTGGACCGGCTAAACGGTGAGTTGGAGTCGTCGAAGGGGGAGCTGGCTGCCAAGGTTGCCGAGCTCAAGGATGCGGACAAAACAGTCGCGGGACTGAATGAGAAGTTGGAGGCGATCGAGACCGATCCCTACCTCAACGTGGAGTACGTCGGCGAGTTTGCTTATTACATGGCTTACACCGACGCCATCCGCGCTGCCAAGAAGGGGGGGCTCGAGGTCAGCCCTCTGATCGATAACTTCAAAGACTACGTGCTTGGGCATCCCTTGCAGCCAGACTTCTTTATGCCGATCCTTGACCTCATCGACCTTGGGATCGACCTGAGCTGGTATCCATCGCCGGACAAACTTATTCATCCGGAAGCCGGTGAGGAAGCGCACGCTGATCAAGCTGCTGGTCACAAAGGCCAGGCGGGGCGGCCTGAGTGAGATCATTGTCATTTTGTTATTTCCTTGTAATTTTCAGTTTCTTCTTATGACAAATGACTTGAATGGAATAAAATACGTATTTGCATCTGATTCTTTGTTTGTACGATCGCCTTTCTTAATGTTTCGCATACGAATTTACACAAGTGTTTACACAATTGCACCTGATGCCTTGCTTGTATGATCGTCTGTCTGAATGTTTTGCATCATTTTGACTTTGCACAATTGTTTGGAGAGTGGCAGTTGTATGAATAGCTCCGAATGTATTGGTATACTTGAAATTCTTACTTGTAAATTTATTGAACAAAACCGATCGTCATATGTGTGTTTGAACAAATCCGATCGTGTGTGGTTCCGTTCTCCTGATCGCATGTATGAATAGCTCCGCTTTGCCCCTTGTTTTTGTTTACTTAGCGAAAGTAAGGGAACGAAAATAATTAGTTTACTGAGCTATCTTTAGTTCGGTTCTTGCGATATTCAATTTTGTTGACTCCTCGAGGGAGACCGAGCGTCCCGGCTTGGAAAGATTTCGCACAGTCGTGGGGTTCGATGGAACCGACCTCAACGACTATGTCTTATGCGCGAGCGACATTCTGTTTGATGGTTAACTTCTCGCGACTCACTTAATTGTGAGGGTCCTCCGTAGGCTACGTTTCGCCTCACAATGTAGCGAAGGGGCGGTCGGTCTTTGCCTGTAGGAGTCCTTGCACGGGGCGCCGTCAGATAAATCGACTCCGCTACCGTGGCTTGTTAGCACTTTTCTGCCTATGAGGGCATACGTTGTGACGGGGGTAGGAGGCGATCGCCTGCTTATGTCCCTCAGATTAGATGATGGATCTGAGAACGGGCGAGCGTGTCCACTGATTTGTTTTGGAGGGTCTTTCGGCTACGTCCGCCTCATATTTAAATGAAAGGGTGGGCGATATTTGCCCAAAGGAACCTTGCATGGACGGGCTATCGGTTCCATCGACTCCCCGAACCATGGCTGCACTTTTCTACCTCGGATCGCCATGTTAGATGACGATCCTCGACGGTATACGTTGTGTTTGGAGATGCGATCGCTTGCATAGGTCCATCAGGATAGATGACGACCTCTTGTAGGGCGAGCGAGTCGACCTCTTTTTATTTGTTTGTTTTGTCGAGGCGAATCATATAGAGGGGATCAGAAAATCTCATTAAACTCTTTGTACATTGGGTAACTGAATACAGAGTTTTTATTGGTAGTATTTCTTCAAATGTACGGCGTTCCAAGGAAATTGGTCCGGGGTGCCGTCTGGGTGTTGGAGTTCGTAGGCTCCTCTAGTCAGCCATTTAGATATCCTGAAGGGGCCCTCCCAATTCGGGCCAAATATTCCCGTGTGAGTCTGGACCTTTTTGAGGACTAGGTCGCCCACTTGGAATCGCCTTTCCTTGACCTTTGAATTGAAGAATTTTTCGGATTTCCTTTTGTATATCGTGTTCTTCATTTCCGAGGTCAATCGTCGTTCTTCGAGCATATCCAAGTCGATCCATCGGGCTACATCATTGTCCGTCGTCATTTCATGTTCAGTTCGGCGGCTGAGGACAGTGATCTCTGAAGGGATCACTACTTCTGTTCTGAAGGCGAGGGCGAATGGGGTTTCGCCGGTTGAATTTCGGGTCGTCATTCGGTAGGACCACAGAACATCTGGGAGCTCGCTCGCCCATCGTCCTTGTTTGGATTCGAGTCTTGCTTTGATCGTGTGTTTGAGAATCTTGTTTACAGCCTCTACCTGCCCGTTCGTCTGAGGGTGGTAAGGGATCGAGAACAACTTTTTAATTCCCCATTTCTCGCAGAATTGCATGACTTCCAAGACGTCGAACTGCTTCCCGTTGTCGGAGATGATAGCCTGGGGTAGACCGAACCGGCATATGATGTTCTTCCAAATGAACTTGATTACTTGTTCTTGGCCGATCTTGTTGAGTGGCTCGGACTCAGCCTATTTCATTAAATAATCGACCCCCACGATGGCAAATTTACATCCCCCAGACGCCGTCGGCAAAGGACCGATGAGGTCGATACCCCATTGGGCGAATGGTCATGGACTGTACATAGAAGTGAGCTGTTTGGGGGAGAGCTTGATGTTCGGGCCCATCACTTGACACCTGTGACACGATCGGACGTAGGTGATCACGTCTTTTTGTAGTGTAGGCCAAAAAAAACCTTACCTAGTCGTCTTGTGGATGAGAGCTCGTCCTCCAGCGTGATTTCCACAGATCCCGTCATGGATCTCGGCTAAAACGAGTGGGCCTTCCTCCGGCATAATGCACTTGAGGAGAGAAAGGCTGAAAGCTCGCTTGTAAAGCCGGTCGTCCAATAGGGTATCTGGTTACTCGGAGCTGAAGCTGGCGAGCTTTGATACGATCGGCGGGGACCGTTCCGTCCTTCAAGTATTTAATGAACGGAGTCATCCGGTTCTCTTCGTCGATGGCAACTGTGGTGATTTGGCTCCTGTCGATCGCCGGCTTTGCTGACTTCGTGATTTGGATGTTAGAGAAGTCTGCTGCCCCATCTGACGATGCTAGTTTGGATAGGGCATCGGCCTGGGAGTTGTGCTCTCTCGGGACTTGTTCGATCAGCACTTCTTCAAACTTTGTGCATATTTCAGCGACCAATTCTTGGTATTTGATCATTTGTTCGCCGCGCGGCTCATATTCCCCCTTGACTTGGTTCACGACCAAGAGGGAGTCCATGAAGATGTGGAGGCGTCGAACGTCCAGGGCGAGTGCTAGATCGAGCCTGCCTACCAAGGCTTTGTACTCGGCTTCATTGTTGGTCGCACGGAACCCGAAATGCACAACATTTGTGAAACTTTGGCTGTCGGGGCTGATGAGGACAATCCCTGCCCCTGCTCGCGAGTTGGTTGTCGAGCCATCCACGTACAACTTCCAAGCAGGACGTCCGACCTGGGTCGGACTGGGCGGGAACGTTAATTCCACCACGAAGTCCGCCATAGCTTGGCCTTTGATTGCCGTGCGAGGAGCGTACGTAATACCGTATTGGGCGATCTCCAGTGACCACTTGAGGAGTCGCCCATTGGTGTCTGGCAGGTGCAAAACTTGCCTTAGAGGGAGAGTCGTCAGAACCTCCACTTGGTGTTCGAAGAAGTAGGCCCTCATCTTGCGAACAGTCATGACTAATGCGTAGGCGATCTTCTCCAGAGGCGTGTAACGCGTTTCCGCGTCATGGAGCACTTGACTAACGAAATAGATCGGTAAGTGGGCTTGCCCCTCTGCTCGCACTAATACAGCGCTCAGCGCGACCTCCGAGGCCGCCAGGTAGAGGAATAGCTTTTCGACGGGGATTTGCTTCGCCAAGATTTGGGGATTAGACAGATACTCCTTGATTTTGGCGAACACCACTTGACTTTCCTTCGTCCATGCAAATTTCTTATTCTTTATGGTGGCGAAGAATGGCTTGCTTTTGTCTCCGAGCCGAGAAATGAAACGGTTAAGGTCAGCTAGGCAACCTGTGAGGCGTTGTACCTGTTTGACATTTCGTGGCTCCTACATGTCGAGGATCGCCTGGATCTTGGTGAGGTTCGCCTCGATCCCCCTTTGGCTCACGATGTGCCCTAGGAACTTTCCGGAGCTTACCCCAAAGTTGCATTTCTTAGGGTTCAGTTTCATGTTGAACTTCTTGAGGATGGCGAACGTCTCGGCAAGGTCATTGAGGTGATCTTCCTTTTTGAGGCTCTTGACCACGATGTCGTCAATGTAAACCTCCATGGTCTTGCCGATCTGGTTGGCGAACATCCCGTTGACTAGTCGTTGGTAGGTCGCCCCCGCATTCTTCAGACCGAACAGCATTCGGACCCAAAAGTACACGTCTTTTTCCGTGTGGAACGACGTGTGTTTTATGTCTTTCTCATCCATTGGGATCTGAAGGTACCCGGCGAAGGCGTCCATGAACGACATCATTTCGCAATCTGCCGTGCTATCGACCAAGTGGTCAATATGAGGCATTGGAAAGTGGTCTTTTGGACATGCCGCGTTGAGGTCGGTGAAGTCGATGCATAACCTCCAGGAGTTGCTCGCCTTTTTGACGAGCACCGCATTGGATACCCAATGTGGCTCGTCGGTAGCTACTCCGATTAGTTTGTTGTCGAGTAGATTTTTGACTTCCGCGTCGAGCGAGGCGTACTTCTCAGGACCGAATTTCGTACGTTTCTGGTGAACAAGCTTCCTTGCCGGGTCTATCTTTAGATAGTGGCAAGCGTGTTCAGGACTAATGCCGACCATATCTTGATGTGACCAGGCAAAGACTCCGATGTTCTTACGTAGCAAACTGATCAGATCATCTTTTAACCCAAGACCGATGCTTGTGCCAATCTGCACTTCCCGCTCCGGGCGAGCCGGATCTATCGTTATACTTTCCAACTCTTCAATGGGGACGGTCGCTTCTCATTTGGAACAATTTCCGGACTCGATCCTCGGATCGATGTCGAGGCTTGGCTAGAAACCGATCCTTGGCTCGATGTCGTCCGTCAATCGATGTGAGATGCCGTCCTCTGAGTCGGGCTGGTATGAGGTGCTCGGTTCATCGATATCCATCGGTCGATTGTCGATCGTCTCAATGTTATAAATAGTACGGGAATTGTTTAAAGAGGAAGTTACGACACAAGAGTAATTCAAACATTTCTTTGCCATTAGCTGGTCTCCTTTTACAGTACCGACCGTCCCGTCGGCAGTGGGGAACTTGATACAGTAAAAGAAAGAAGAGGTGACCGCCTCGAAGGTTTCCATAAAGGGGCGACCTAGGAACCCATTATAGATGTTGGGCCTATCTATGATTACAAAATTGAGGTTCCTAGTGATCATAATCTTGGGATCGTAATAGCATATTAGCTCGACAGAGAGCTTGATCCTTCCATAGTCTTGGACCGTGTTGTCGCCGAATCCTTGAAGCACGGTGTCGAATGGATTAATGAACTTGGTCAGGTTGCCGAGATGGTCAAGAGCAGATTTGAATATGATATTGCAAAAGCTCCCATTGTCAACCAGCACGCGGTCGACCATTTTTCCAAGGATACATGCAGAGATTACCAATGCATCCTCTTTGGGGCACTGCACTCCCTCCCTATCCTTGTTGGAGAAGGTGATGAGCGCATCTCTGGAGATGGTCGGCTCTGGGAGCACCACGACATGGACCCCGGCGAACGCCCTCAGGTCGGCCTTCCACTTTCTATTCGACATGGTGGAAACCGGGGAAAGGCCTCCGAGGTTTCCACCTCCCGACTGAAGCATATTGATCCGGCCGCCGGGGTTGATCGGAGGGATTGATTCGTCTGAGTACTGCGGCTCATTTTGCTCGATCCTGGCGACCGAATTGGGAGGGATTCCGTCGTTCTATCGGTGATTGTGCCCCCCGGTCCTTTCTGCCCGGGGTTCTGTCTTGGTGCCCAAGTTATCCAACTTGCCTTCCTCAAACAGTCTCCAGAGTTGTCTGAGGAGGTCGCGGAACTGGCTGGTGTTGTGGCCTGGACTTTTGTGGTAGGCACAAAATTTGCTGCGGTCTAGATGACCGTTGTCCCTCATCGGCTTCGGCTTGCTAAACCACTTGCGCACCTTGATGGCGTTGAAGATATGGGCCGTAGATAGATTGAGGTTGCGGAGGACATGAACTTCCACATCCTCGAAAGACTTGAACTCACCGGGCGGCTTTGCGACCGCTTTTCTGGGCTTGGCGACCGCCTTCTTCGGGATGGAAGATGGCGCCTTCCCTTCTCCGATAGATCCCTCGCCTAAGCGAAGGGTGAGCATCCTCTGCCTAGCTAAAAAGTCGGCGGCCCTGACGCGGAAGATCGCGTAGGTCGGGGGGATGTCCTTCGTGAGGTGCCTGAACATGGGTGAATGGCCATAGAATCCCCCTAGGACCGAGTAGAGGGCGAGTTCATCGCTTGGGGGCTCACCGGTGGGGACTATTTCATCCACCCGGTCGATGTAGTCTTCGTCGGGCTCGTCCTTCCCCTGCCTGATCTTCCTCATGCGGTGAGGGCCTTCTGGCCGAGCAACTTTGGCGGCGAAATACGACGTGAAGTCGTTCGCCAGTTTCTCAAAACAGTTGATCGAGCGCGGTGGCAATGAGATGTACCACCTATGGGCAAGATCGCCCAATGTCAATGGGAACATTCGGCACTTCGTCGCGTCTGATGCCCCGCATCCGGTCATGTAGATCCGGAACTTGCTCAAATGGGTCTCAGTATCCGACCTCCCCTCATATAGAGGTGTTTGAGGAAGGGCGATCTTTGGTTGTACGAGGGCGAGTTCAATCTGGACCGCGAGCGGCTCACTTGGTCCGGCGATCGATCCCTTGGCGCCTGCCCCAGTTTCTATGAACGCCTTCATTTCGTCGAGCTGACGCTGCATTGCGGCCATCGCCGTAGCCTGACTGCTCACGAATTGGCTCTCGGAGTGGGAGTCTAGGCGATCATGTACTGATCTCCTGGACCCATGGTAGGTGACGAGTTCTCCGCCATAGAGCTCAATTCTAGGGCGAGTGGGAGCCCGTTGGCCGGCCTGTCTTTTGGGAGTCGGGTATGCCGAACTCCTGGTGACGGATTCGGACTCCGATGTCTCCCGGCTGGGGCCCAAATGCCCGGGTCGCCATGAGGGATCACTCCCTAGACGGCTGAAGACGGAATCGTCCCGCTTTACGAGCGCCTTTTCCTGCGGCTCGGGGCTTTCTGACGATTTCTCGACATATAGCCCCTTTAGATTTCTCTTGCCTGCACGGCGGATGGCTGATGGAGTAATGGTGGGCGAGTCGCACGCTCTCTGTCGCTCCCTTAGGATGGCCATGGCCTCCTCGATCTATTCCGCAGTTTGGAACTGATCGAGTGAGAGGCTGGGGCCATTCCTCGGGGGCGGGAGTGAGAGTCTGGCGTCGCCGCGGTCGCCTTCCGCCGTAGGTTGGGACTCGGCCTGGGCCGGAATAAGGTGTTCGGCAGATCGTAGAGTGGCCCTTTTCGAGGTCGTGGCAGACGTCATGATTCTGAAGGTTTTTCTTTGAAGAACACTGAGTGTTTCTTCAAGTATATGCCCCGGAGAACAGTGAGTGTTCTTCGAGACGGTCGAAATAAAAAATGAAGGTTAAGATGGCCCTTCCTCTAGCGCCAATTGTCGTTACCCAAAATATTATCCGGAGATGATATGTTGGAATGGGCGAGTAACAAACAAAATGCGAGAGCACGTCCGTGGGGAAATAAATAACACAAGATTTGCTCGGGTTGTTAGTCCCGGGCTTGAATGCTCTCGCGAGATGTTATTAATATGAATACTGGTGAGTACAGATATTAATGTTAGAGTACAATTACAATGAGTGTAAAGACTCTAGTTATCTTAGCTATCGAGTGCTGAAGATTGCCGGAAGAACCAGAGGTGAAGCTCTGTGAGTTCCTGTTACAAAGATGGAGAGCTCTCTGTATTGTTTGCTTTTAGCGTTCTGTGTTCACGTTGTTCACTGTCTTCACGTTGTAAAACTCACTCCTTTTGCCAATGTTAGGGGCCTTCTATTTATAGGAGGAAGGGTTACTGGGACATCCCTGTCCGCCGCGGGAGACCGCCGTTTCCTGTATTTAAATAAGGCGGGCGATCGTCCCAGCACGTGGGACTGTTCCCTTAAAGTCCGCAGCTGCTGCTGGCAGCCAGATGCGCGAACCAATGAGGCGACATGTGCCTCTTCTCGCTGTCCTGGGCGGTCCCACCTTAGGTCCTTTCGGCGGGTCTGTCGGTTGGTGAGGCCGTCCTTATCACTGACAGCTGCTGATGGGCTGGAGTAGGGCCTGTTCTTGCGGCGCCTTTTGCAGATCTGCACGTGGGTCTTCACTCGAGATTCGGTCTCCGCAGACTTTAACGGGTGTCGGATTCACACGTGGCATGGGACGATCGTCTCCAGTCGGACATTAGAGGCGATCGCCAGATGCCAATAGACGATCGCCTTGGACGTCGACCGCTAGGCGCTTGCCCAGCATCTGTCTTCTTTAGCTGGCTCCTGACCATTGTGCCGATCGTCATCGAGGCGTATAAATCGCCGCACAACACAACCTACACTAAAATACAAAATAATAAAAATATACAAGATAAGAAAGAATCATCATATCATAAATCTATCTAGGAAAATGCTATGCTACCTACTTACAAGTCCTTAATTTCCCTCAACATCCTAATTAGATGGATTCTAATTGGACCCCTCATGTATAAATATGAGTCCCACAAATAAAAACACGACACGGGTCATTCGTTGACATATGTTGGGATTAATTTCGAGATGTGTTGCACAACTCATCTATCTAATATAATTCACAAATGTACCTAAAATTAAACCATAATTCTAACTGAATATTTATAACACATAATATCAGTAAGAAATATAAGAAACAAATTGTGATCTTATTATCCTGTCGGAGCAATCATTTATCTTATCTATTTTTCTAATATTTATTTTTATTACCAAAAATCAATTCTAATTAATTAATTGAGGTTCACACCGCTTCTGCTCTTACGTAACAAATATTTTTCTTCTTCTCAATATCTTGAGGTGTTGTTCACAAATTGGAATATTTTTTCTTCGGTTGATTCTCAAAAAAAAAAAATGGTTTAAACATTAGCACATGCGAAGGAACGATTTAATTCAGATTCGCCAACAGATTGGCTTGTTGGCAAATCCGCAGATGATTGTGCAATCCCAACTTGATCTTGTTGCTAGGTTGTTTTATTTACGACGTTTTCGATCTGTCTGATTTGAATGGAGCTGGTTATGATGAACCCATTCATTTTGATGATGATGGGAAAATTCCTGATAAAGATTTAGTGGCGTGTATCAAATATTTGTTGTGGTCAGATTTATTTTCGTTCGCAGTTGGATATCCAAGGGAATTGCTTATTGCTCGACTTTGGGGTGATTATTGGCAAATTCTTGATGTTCCAAGTGCTAATTTCGCAAGTGGTAGCGCACTTGATTTTTCTGCTTGCACATTTTAAGACTTTACTTTTGATTCATGGAAAGTGAAAAGTTTCAACAATGAGTATGACCAATGTTTTGGAGACGATGAAGTTCTTAGTTCTACTACATGCCACACATCACCTTCAAGTTCGAGGACACACTTCTTTCACCTTGGATAGAATGACGTAGATAAATATGTAGTTCGATTCGTATGGGACTCTATAGATTAGTTGTTGATGTAAATTATGAGTAATTAAATTAGTCTATTAGTACTTGGATTAATATTATTAGTTCATGGAGTTTTATTATTTGATTTGGTTTTGTTTATTTTATTTTGGTCGATAGGATATGTGTTTGTTTATTTATTCAGACTTATCTGTAAAAGTCCTGTTTTATTTCAACTTCTATTTTTGCCTTATAAATAGGAGTTTAGTTGATGTATTAGGAGTTGAAGATTTAATAAGAAAATATTGAGTTTTTTCTCGTGTTTTATTTGTGTTCTTTCGGGTATTCTTAGAATCAACGGATATTTACGCTTTTTATTAAACTCTTGATGCATCCAATACAAACCAGGCCCATGTATAACTATAAGTCTATAGGGAGCTTATAAGTTCCCCATAATTATAGAATATCTCTCTACTTACCAAACATTCTCTAATCAATCATCTCATAACGAACCAAAAGTTATTATTATTGTTAAAGGACGTAAAGATGCTATCCATTTCGGGACGTGGTAACTATCCAAAGTATTGGAGCTGAGAACTGACACAACAACAAAAAACTCCTTTTACAACGTACAATCTACAACGATATTTTGAAATGTTGTAAAAAGTTATACCTTCTACAATTTTTGTAAAAATAACGTTGTAGATGGTATGTTGTAAAATGTTTTTTTCAGTAAAATATTGTTGGACTTCATATTTTTTACAATGATGAGAAGAAATGATGTAAATTCGACCTTTAACATCAGTATTTTAGTTGTTGTCAAATAATTATTTTTGATAATGTGTAGACACAGTTGTAAATTTTCAATATTATACAATGACTTTTTAACATTGTCGCACCATTTGACCACACACACACACACACACACACATATATATATATATATATATATATATATATATACACGTTGTAATTAATCTGTCTAAATCATAATCGACAATGCCAGCATGACGTTGTAAATTAGTATAAATTAATCATACTTGTACAACTTAGACACCACGTTGTTGTAAGGTTTATCTACAATCTATATATCCCGTTGTGGTAAGGGTTACTATACATATACCTTAGTTATACCATGTACATACCACATTATATTAGAAAAAAATTGCATCTCAATTCCGCATAAGAAAATATTATAAATAAAAGTGACGGTGATCCACATATTATGTAAGTGTTATATTATACAACTTTCACTATATTCCTTAATTGGTTATATAATGTACCACGTTCATATAACATTGTAAACTAGGAACAACGTTATATCGAATAATATGTGCAAAGTAATGCTATATGATAAAGAACTTTTTTCTGCAATACTTCGGTTGTGCATTGATTATTTGCCTAGTATTATGTTATTATCATTGTGACTAGTGACGTGACATAAGAATAAGCCATAAGGGTAAATGGCTCGATGACATGGGAATTAAACGCATAGCACAATAACTGGCTTGCAAGGCATGTTTCGTTAACAGACTCATGTAATGCTTGGACTGATTTTGTCCCTATTTGTATTGGCTCTATTTCTATGAATGAAAGAAACTGTTGATCTGGTTTGGATCTCTTAAAAAAAACTGGCTTATGGTAACTACTCGACTGAGCCCTTGATAAAAAAATGTACAAATTACATTGTATCTCATTAGGGAAAACTACGATATTTTTGGCATTACCGATATGTTTTGAGTTTCATTTTTTGGGGAATAACAGAAAACAGTCTTCAAACTAGACCCGGAAATTTACCATACTACACGAAAACACGACAGAAAAACGACACGAAAATTTAGTGTTTGGGTTTGCATTTTGAGTACACGACACGAAAATACACGAACACGAAAGTACACGACCGAGATTTAGTGTCGGTTTTGTGTTCACCCTTTGGGTATACGACACGATACGAGGTACACAAAATAAATAAATAAATAAATATATATATAATATTGTATATTTAATTTAATAAAAATATATATTTTATGAATTATGTTTATACTAAACTTTAAAATTTGAAAATATAATGTGAACTTTCATAAATTTCGTGTAAACATTTGTGTTTTCATTGTCATTCGTTTCATTTCGTCTACTAAAACCTATAAAAATAATATTGTAATATTAAAATTATTATCTTTTATAATATTTTAATATTTATTTTATATTATGTGCCTGACACGAAAATACGACACGAATTTGCGCGGTACACGACACGACATGTCACGAATTCATTTAGTGTCGTGTATGGGTTTGGACTTTTGGTACATGAAACACGAAAGTACACGACACAAAAATACACGACACGAATGAATTGCCAGGTCTACTTCAAATCTATCGAACTTAATTAGTGGGAGAATTTTAGGGGAGAAATTTTATGGGAAAAACTGGGGGGAGATTTTGGCGCTATAAGCCATTTTAGGGGGAAGATTTCATGGGAAAAATCGGGGGGAATTTTTTTTGGGAGATTTATTTCCCATGTCCCGATAAACCCTTTAATCCATTTTCTTCTAATCTCCTTCTTCTCTGGCCGCCGGGGATTACCCTTTAATCCATTTTCTTCGAATCTCCTTCTTCTCTGGCCGTCGGGGATTACCCATTTTCCTTTAATCCTCTTCTTTTATTTTAAACCCCTTCTTCTTTTGAGGGACGGGAGGCGAACGGAGTTGTTAACAGACGAAGAAGAAGGATAAGAAGAGAAGATGCTGATGAAGAACAACAACGGATTTTAACAGGTTAGATTTTAACTTTTTTGTTTGGTAGGATTTTTAAGAACTGATTTTAAGGTTTTTCAGAGTAGAAGAACAAAATTGATTTTTGATTTAAACCTCCAAATCGATTTTGGTTTTTATTTGGTTTTGGTCCTAAAATATCGTAAGTTATGCTGAGCGCTTGATTTCCTAATTTGCTAAACGACTTCTTGTTTACACCAGTCTTTTACATCAAGCCACAACATGCATGTGGTCCAGAATTGATTTTATGGTTTTTCAGAATAGAAGAACAAAATTGATTTTTGATTTAAACCTCCAAATCGATTTTGGTTTTGGTTTTAGTGTGAATGGTTATTTGGTTTTGGTCCTAAAATATCGTAAGTTATGCTGAGCGGTTGATTTCTTAATTTGCTAGACGACTTCTTGTTTACACCAGTCTTTTACATCAAGCCAGAACATTTGCTAGATTTTAGGGGACTAAGTTTTTGCACGTGGTCAAAACATTATAGATAATGTTAACTAGCATGCTATTCGGATTCACAATTGTTATTTCGTTTTTAACAGTTAAATTATTTCTCGCAGATGTTCCTTTAAGTGCGAGAAACATATTAAAAGACCTTGATATAAAGGATACTGTAAAAGCGTACAGGTAATTTTGTTTATCATTATTGTTATTATTATTATTAGTATTTATGAATGATGAGTAGTTGCAAATATGTATTCGATAAATTTGAAGTTGGACATGAAAGAGCATAAGAAGTTGAGAAATGAAGAATTTTGAGTCTACTATAACTGAAACCTACAGTTACTATCTGATAAGAAGATGGGGACTTTTGTTGCTTAAGTTATAATTTGAAGAAATAATTAGAAGGCTTTATCTCCACAATGTCGCTTGTTGATATTCGAACTAGTAAATTTAATTATCCTGGACCATTTGTCAAGTTCAGGGATCCACTATCACATTGTTTAATTCATATTCGGCTGGTTTTGGATGAGCTGGAGGCAAGGTAGTCATATCGTATATTGGATGTGTATCATTTTGCAAAAAATAGTATCGTGTATCGTATTGTATCGTAAGATACACTTTATTTTAATAAAAGAAAATAAATCAATAAAAGAAAATTTAATAAGCTGATACATATTTCATTCAAGATTACATAATATGCCTTAGACATGGATAATTTAAAAGTAAAATTAATTCATTACAATTCATCAAAACACAAAACAAAACAAGATAAAGTTAAGGGTGTCTTCAAGTTTAGTTTAGTCGAGAAAATCTATATCAATGACATTCATATCATCATCAGGTAACACATCATCACTTCCTCCATCTTCATCTTCATTTTCAGTTTCATGTACTTCTTGGATTAATATTCATCTCCATCTCTTTGTCCTTGATCAATAACTTGCTTTCCCTTGGTATTCTTTTCATAAGTTAAATTTCTAGGCCCTAAACAATGGTTTGACCATCTTATTTGATCCTTTATAATCATTCACATAATGAGCTGATGTTACTCTTTAATTTGCTTGTAATTTTATTGATTCACTTAATATAATAATGAGCTTGGTTGTTACTCTTTAATTTTCTTGATTTGTGTGATTGATGACATTGGTACTTGCCCTAATCTAGAAAGTGTTGATGTTTTTATGCTAGTGTGCGGTCAAGCTTCGAAAATGGACAAAGCTTGGTTGTCTTGTGAAAGGTTTTGTTGTTACTTCTGATGACTTAGGGCTTCCAAATTTTTTACTTGTTTTGATTGATAAAATTCTGATATTTGTTCAATTTTCACTTTTAAATATGTAGAAATACCATTGAATACCGAGATGGAGCATTGAATTTTGTAACTGGTGCATTGAAGAATTTAGGTTACCCAGAGAAACTTTCTTGTCCTTGTAAGATTTGTAAGAACTTGGATCATTTTATTGGCTCAGTTGTGCATGAGCACATAGTGATCCATGGAATGGATCCGTTCTACACTGTTTGGGTATTACATGGGGAAAAGTCTGCAAGTGCACATCAAAATACAATATCACCTGGTATTTATCAGATGTATGCTGATGCAGTACTTCAACATGAAAGGATTATCGATAGTGGTAGTGATGTAATAGGAGATTCTGTTCAAGTCCCGAAAGATGTTGAAACCCCATTGTACCCAGGTTGTACAAATCAAACAAGATTGGAGGCCACAATAGCTTTGCACAAAATAAAAAGTTCAAATGGTCTATCAAAGGTTTGTTTTGATGAACTTCTTAAAACCGTAGGTGGTATGCTACCAGAATATAATGTGCTTCCAAAAACCACATATGAAGCAAAAAAGTTGTTGAAGTCATTTGATCTAAATTATGAAAAATTACATGCTTGTGAGTATGACTGTTGTTTATTTAGAAAAGAACTAGCCGATAGAGATACCTGTCCTAAATGTGGTTCTTCTCATTGGAAAGTGAAAGAATCAAGTGTGGAAGAGAATGAAGACGAGAATGAGCCCAGGAAAAAGATTCCAAATAAAGTACTTAGATATTTTCCTATCATCCCTAGGTTAAAACGAATGTTTGCATCAATAGAAATGTCTGAACAATTGAGGTGGTATAGCAAGAATGAGAGTAAGGATAACAAGATACGGCATCCGGTTGACTCAATGGCTTGGAAGTTGATAAGTAGAAAGTGGAAAGATTTTGCAGATAATCCACGAAATATAAGATTTGGTCTTGCCACCGATGGATTTAATCCCTTCAATCATCTTGGATCCACGCATAGTTGTTGGCCTGTGATGCTTGTTACATACAACCTTCCGCCATGGTTATGTATGTTGAAAGCGCACATAATGCTGACTTTATTAATTCCCGGACCGAAACAACCAGGTAACGATATTGATGTTTACTTAGAACCACTCATAGATGATCTCAAAGAGTTGTGGAACAATGGTGTGGAGGTTTATGATGCGTCAAGAAACTATGTTTAACCTGAGGGCGGTCTTAATGTGGACGATAAACGATTTTCCCGCTTATGGAAACTTAGCAGGTTGTACCACAAAAGGGAAGGCAGCATGCCCTATTTGTGGTGTTAATACCATATCCCAATGGCTACCCCACAGTTGTAAAACCATATATATAGCTCATAGGAGATTCCTTCCTCCTGATCACCCGTATCGGAAGCAAAAAAGTTGGTTCGATGGAAATCATGAAGATAGAAGTAAACCTCCAATTAAAACAGGGTCTGATGTGTTTGAAGAGATTAGATATTTTCAAAATGATTTTGGGAAGCCAAAGAAAGAAATTAGTAAAGGTAGGAAGAAGCAAAGTCGCATCGAAAATTCTCGTCGAAAGAGGAAACGAAAAGTTAATGCAAAATAGAAGAAGAAAATTGTTGGGGAAGACGATGACCTACAAATGTGGAAGAAAAGGTCAATATTTTTCGAACTCCCATATTGGAAGGTATATCAATCTACTTAATCTTATTTGCGAATTTGTATTGTTCTGACTTAATTTTTGTGGGTTCAATACGTAGTCATTGCAAGCTTTTCTTTGTTTGCTTTTTTTGTCTTATTAGGATTTGATGTTACGGCACAATTTGGATGTCATGCATACGGAAAAGAACGTATGCGAGAGTATAATTTGCACAATTTTGGATATTAAAGGAAAATCAAAAGATGACATTGGTTCCAGGTTAGATTTGCGTGACATAGGAATTAGGAAAGAGTTGCATCCAAGGGATGGGGTTAATGGGAAAACTTTACTTCCAACAGCACCTTACACCTTATCAAAGGACGAGAAAGAATCATTTGTTAGTAGGTTACGCAATTTGAAAGTACCTGATGGGTATAGTTAAAATATTAGTAAATGTTTTGCAAAGGATAACAACATAATAGGTCTGAAATCTCATGATTACCATGTTCTAATGCAACAACTATTGCCCGTTGCTTTGAGAGGACATTTACGCAAGGGACCACGAAACGCAATATTTCGGTTATGTTCATATTTTAATGAAATTTGCCAAAAGGCTGTTGATCGTGATAGATTGTTATGTCTTGAGGAGGAAATTGCCGAGACATTGTGTATGTTGGAAAGGTTTCTTCCTCCATCTTTTTTCGATGTCATGGTACATCTGACCATTCACCTAGCTCGAGAGGTACGTCTGTGTGGACCAATACAATACCGTTGGATGTATCCATTTGAAAGGTATCAATCCATTTTCTCGTCTTATTTTTTAAAGGCATATGACTTTAAATGTGTCATGAATATTTGAATCACCTATACATTTGTCTTCTAGATATATGAAGATACTCAAAGGATATGTCAAAAATACAGCACGTCCGGAGGGATGCATTTCGGAGTGTTACATTCAAGAGGAGTGCATGAAATACTGCAGCAACTATGTAGAACAGGCAAAAGACATAGGCGAACGTCCTATACGTAATGAACAATCCCCTACCAGTGTTGAGGGACGCCCATTGTCCAAAGGTGTGCACGTATTAATGCCGCAAGAAATGTTGAAAATTGCACATCGATATGTGCTTTTTAATACATCTGATGTTGGACGTTATGAGGAGTAAGTATAGGTCTGACATTTGTTAAGTATGACTTTTTGTTCTTAGGTGTTGTTACCCAAAATATTATCCGGAGATAGTATTGCTGGAATGATCGAGTAACAAACAAATGCGAGAACACTTCCGTGAGAAAATAAATAACACAAGATTTGTCGGGGTTGTTAATCCCGGGCTTGAATGCTCTCGCGAGATGTTATTAATAAGTATACTGTTGAGTACAAATATTAATGTTAGAATTTATTACAATGAGTGTAAAGACTTCTAGTTATCTAAGCTGTAGAGCGTAAAGATTGCCGGAAAAACCAGATATGAAGCTCTGTGGGTTCTTGCTTTTGATGTTCAGTATATGAGAATGTATATTTCTCTCTGTATTCACGGTGAAGATGATGAAATTATGATGATGATGATGTCGTGATCTCTCAGCCACTGTTGTGAGCCTCCTATTTATAGGAGACAAGGTTGATGGGACCTCTCCCGCAATCGCGGGCGACCGCCGTTTTCTATATTATAATAAGATGGTTGATCGTCCCGTCACGTGGGGCTGTTCCCTTAAAGTCTGGGGCTGCTGCTGGCGGCCAGTTGTGCAAGCCAATGGGAAGCCTACACGCGTCTTGAGTTGCTGTCCGGGGAGGACCCACTTTGTACCTTTCGGCGGCCCTGTCGGTAGGTGAGGTAGGTGACAGGCTGGGGTCAAAGGTCTTATCTGTCGGCGCCTTTTGTGGATCTGCACGTGGGTCACCATCTAAGATTCGGTCTTCGACGACTTTGACGGATGTCTGATTCATACGTGGCACGAGACGATCATCTCTGGTTGGACATCATAGACGATCGCCAGATACCAAAAGACGATCGCCGTGGGTGCTGACTGGTGGGTGTTTGCCCAGAGTATGTCTTCCATGGTTGGCTCTCTGATCATTATGCCGATCGCCATCGAGGCGTATCAATCGCCGTACAACAATTGCCCCCCAGCTCGCTTCGATGTTGAAAACACGGGGTGAGGTGGCACTGTTGGCGATCACCAATGTTTAGACGACCAGATGATCTGATTTCAAATTTGGATGATCTTCTTTGCGCTGGGAGCAGCGGGAAAGGTAGGCGGGCTCTCGAAACGTTGCAAGGACACGCGTCGCGCTACCATTGGGGGAGTCTGACAGTTTGTCAGACTTGTCGCCTGGCGTGCCCTCGAAAATACGCGTACGCGGGATTCGAGGGTTGCATTTAATGTGTCCCCCCCCCCCCCGACGGTTGCACTCCAGCCCTCGGGGTTTTGCCTATTTGCAAAGAGACCCCTGCTCCTGTCTATAAAAGGGGCTATGGCTTCTTCATTTCTACTCTTCACGCTCCCTTGCATTCTAGCCGAGACTCTACAGAATTTTTCCGACGATCCTTGTGCCGACTGTCCTTCCTTTTTAGGTAAGAACATAAATCTTCTCTTTCCCTTTACTTTTTAGAACATGTCTGGAGGATCTAAAACCTTCGAGGCCGGAAGCTCCTCCGCCGCCGCGGCTTCGCCGGACCGGGAGGAAATTCCCATGGGACTTCATATGGAAACGGCCGTCGAGGCCATTCGGGCGGGGATTGCGCCCACAGAACTCGAGGAGCTCTTCAACGAGGCCGAAGTGGCGAGAACGGCGGCGGCGGCAGAGCAGGGGGGCTCGCCAGTGGATGAAGATGAACTGGTGCGGCTGTCTTGGGAACAGGATAGCGTTTTCGGCCCTGCTTACATGGAATTTGCTAAGCTTATGGAGGGGATTGCCGGGCCCTGTCCAGAATTTGATTTTGAAGCTTACTCCGCCGCTCATCGCTACGAACATGTGAAGCGGACGGTGTTTCGGGCCGCCGACCCGTCTCAGTGGACTCTTGGTCAGATCCGGAGTTCGGCGACCCGGAAAGAATTGAGCCGCTGGAGGGCCAAATATCATATTCCTTCTGATGTTTCACTGCACATGCCCTCCGAGAATGAACGTGCCGACCAGCCTCCCGAGGGTATGGTCGCCATCAATGAAATGACCCTGGCGGCCGGATTGCAGTTTCCCTTTCCGTTCGCCATCTCGTATCTGCTGATCGCCTTGAATCTGGCGCCTCTTCAGTTGACGTCGAACGCCTGGCTGCAGATCGTCAGTACCTTGACATTGTTCGGCGGTCACCGGCTGTTTCGTCTGCCTTCTGCGTTGGAAATGAACTATTTTTTCAAGCTGACCGCGCAGAAGGGGTCGGTCGGAGGTTACCATATCCAAGGTCGCCTGGGTAGGGTGGTCCTTGGTGTGCCGAACAAGGCTCGTGGCGACCTGGCAAAGTGGTGCTGGGTCGGCGGTGCATGGAGGTCGGCATCGAGCGATACCCCGGAGGAAAAGTTGGATATCCCCACCAATTTTTGGGAGAGGAATCCAAGTAAGGGTTTCAACTCTCCCTTTATTTGGACATAGCTTGAACTGATCTAATTTGGTTTTCTTTTTGCAGGACTCCTTGTTCCAGCGATTAGCGATCTCCCCTTCGATTTCTTGATCGTCTGGGAGCAGATTCGCGCCTTGCCGGATTCCTACATAGACGTTCACTCAGTCAGCAACGAACTTCACCGGTTGGGAGCTCGACTGTTTCGCTACCCTCGCCACTTGAAGGCCCCAGGTATGGATTTTTGTTTCCTTTTTCCTGCATGACGATCGTCTCCAAGAGATCGCAATGTCGAAGTAGATGTCTAACTTTGTCTGAACTTCTTCTTTGGCAGAGATTCATTTTCCCCGCTATGCCGAGCCACCGCAAGAGATCGCCATGTCTAACCCTAGTCTCATCGGTTGTCTTCACCAGGGAAAGAAGATGGGTCGCGAGCTGCGACGACGTCTCGCCCCGTACCTGTGGTGAGGCCCGATGTGGTGCCGGTCGCCGAGCTCGAAATTCAGGAGGAGGAACAACTCCAGCGCAACCGCAAGAGGCGGAGGCCGGAGGGGTCCCTACCGACTGCTGAGGCGGATGTAACTATTCTGGAGCCGTCGGTTGCCGCTCCCCCCATCTCTGCTGTTCCGATGGTGGAGGGGTCTGGCCCTATGCCCTCGGCGTCTGGCTCCAGGTCCTCGGCCGGCTTCTTGAAGGCTGCGGCGATCGCCGAAGCTGAAACTTCTCGGGGCAAGCCCTATTTTGGCCGCGACCCCGAGTTGGTCAACAGGTAAGACCGGATTGATCTTTCCGAGTTAGGCAATTTGAATAAGGTATGTACTAACTTCTTTGTTTCTTTTTGTTTGTGTTGCAGGGTCCGTCTTGCTGATCCGGACGTCTCGCCGATGGTGCTGGACTTCCTTGCGAGCAAGTCTCCGCAGAAGTCCCTTGATGTCCCTTCCTATGTCTCCAAGGCCATCGCCTCTCTTCCTAAGGCTTGGACGACCGATCACGACGCGATCGCTTGTCGGCGGTCTGGAGATGCCATGCAGGCGACCATCGCCCTGGCTATCCAGGAGGCGACGATGGCCGTCCAAGCCGCCAAGGATTACAAGAGGCGACCCTCTAATGCTCCCCTCCATCAAGATCTCGAGGCCGCTCGGAACAAAAACGTCGATTTCGCCAACCGGATCCAGGCCATGGAGAAGGAATACTTAGAGACGGCCAAACGAGCTAAGCAGGACATTGACCGGATGAAGCAGGAGTTGAGCCGCTCCAAGGAAGTGGCCGATCGGTTCCGCGACCAGGAGAAGGAAGCTGCCGGATGCATGTGGCCTCGCAGGAGGAGGCGACCGGGCTGAAGGCGATGGTGGATCGGCTCAACAGCGAGCTGGAGAAGGCTTAGGGAGAGCTGGAGAAGGCTAAAGGAGAAATGGCCGCCAAGGTGGTCGAGCTAGCGGAAGCTGAGAAGACGACCACGGAGTTGAAAGGGCAGCTAAAGGCGATCGAGACCGATCCCTACCTCAATGTGGCACTCGTCGGCGAGTTCGCCTATTATGTGGCCTACGCCGACGCTGTACAAGCCGCCAAGAAGGTAGGGATCGAGATCGGTCCCATGATGGAGAGCTTCAAGGCCTATGCACTCGAGCACCCTTTGCATCCGGAGTTTTCCCTGCCGATCCTTGACTTCGTCGACTTGGGGATCGACTTGAGTTGGTATCCTTTTCCGGATAAACTCATTTATCCTGAGGCCGATGGGGGAGCGCGTGCCGATCTGCCACCTGGGGGCGAAGACCAGCCGGAGGGACCCTAAGTGATTTCTTTGTCTTCCTTTACTTGTAACTTTTTGCTTTTACTTTGTATTGCCTTCGGGCTTTGTATTGTATGAACTTCTTGATAATGAATAAAATACTCCTTTTTCGCACCTGATTCTTTTCATGTACGATCGCCTTTAAATGTTTGCATGCGAATTTTTACAAGTGTGTGTATGATTGCTTCCGATGTCTTGTTCGCCCGACCGACTGTTTGAATGTTGAATGTATTGACATGTTTGGAAATTCTTACTTGTAAATATTGTTGAACAAAACCGATCGTCATGCGTGTGTTTGAACGAAGCCGACTGGGTACGGTCCCTTCTTTCTGATCGCATTTAGGATTAGCTCCCTTTCTTTGCCCCTTGTTTTTGTTTACTTATTGTAAGTAAGGGAACAAAAATAGTATGTCTGGTGAGCTATCTTCAGTTTTGCCGATTTTGAGGAACCGTGCACGGTCGCGGAGTCCGATGGACCGACCTCCACAACCGTGTCTTTGTGTGCGAGGGACATTCCCGCGACTCACTTTATTGTGAGGGTCCTCCGTTAGGCTGCGCCCGCCTTGTATTTAAACGAAAGGTGGGCGGTCTTGGTCTGGAGGAGTTCTTGCACGGGGCATCGACGATTTATTTGACTCCACGTCTGCGGCTTTGTTAGCACTCTTCTATCTCGGGTCGGCATGTTAGATGGCGACCCTCGACGGTATACGTTGTGATGGGGTAGGGACGCGCCGCCTTGTCCGGTTACATCATGTTAGATGATGTACCTTGAGGGCGTGCGAACGTGTCCACATATTAGTTTGGAGGGTCCTTCGGCTACGCCCGCCTCGTATTTAAACGAAGGGCGAGCGATCGCAGCCCAAAGAAACCTTGCATGGGCGAAGCTGTCGGATCCATCGACCTCCAGGACCATGGCTGCATTGTTTCTACCTCAGATCGCCATGCTTGAACGATGATCCTCAACGGTATACGATATGCCTGGTGGGGCGATCTCTCGAATAGATGGGATAGAAAAAATCTCATTATATTCTTTGTACATTGGGTAGTTGAAACTGAATACAAATTCTTCACTGGTAGTATTTCTTCAAATGTACGGCGTTCCAGGGATATTGGTCCGGAGTACCATCAGGGTGTTCAAGTTCGTAGGCTCCCTTAGTTAGCCATTTAGATATCCTGAAGGGGCCTTCCCAGTTCGGACCAAAGACACCTGTGTGGGTCTGGATCTTTTTGAGGACGAGATCGCCCACTTGAAACCGGCTTTCCTTGACCTTCGAATTGAAGAACTTCTCGGATCTCCTTCTGTGGATCGTGTTCTTCATTTCTGAGGTCAGTCGTCGTTCTTCGAGCATGTCAAGGTCGATCCGCCGGGCCACATAATTGTCTGTCATCATCTCTTGTTCGGTTCGGTGTTTGAGGACGGCGATCTCCGAGGGAATCACCGCTTCTGTCCCGAAGGCGAGGGCGAATGGGGTTTCGCCGGTTGAGTTACGGGTCGTCGTTCGATAAGACCACAAAACGTCTGGGAGCTCGCTCGCCCATCGTCCTTGCCTCGACTCGAGTCGCGCTTTAATCGTGTGTTTGAGGATTTTGTTTACAGCTTCTACCTGCCCGTTCGTCTGAGGGTGATAGGGTCCCGAGAACAATTTTTTGATTCCCCACTTCTCGCAGAATTGCATGACTTCTAAACCGTCGAACTACTTTCCGTTGTCGGAGATGATGGCTTGGGACAGACCAAATCGACATATGATGTTTTTCGAGATGAAATTGATTACTTGCTCTTGGCCGATGTTGTTGAGTGGCTCGACCTCAGCCCATTTTGTGAATAATCGACCCCTACGATGGCAAACTTACAGCCCCCTGGCGCTGTCGGCAAGGGACCTATAAGCTCGATGCCCCATTAGGGGAAAGGCCATGAGCTGTACATGGAAGTGAGCTGCTCGGGGGAGAGCTTGATGTTTGGACCCATTACTTGACACCTGTGACACGATCTGGCATAGGCAATCGCATCCTTCTGAAGTGAAGGCCAGAAAAAACCTTGCCTGGTTGTTTTATGGATGACGGCTCACCCACCAGCATGGTTTCCGCAGATCCCATCATGGATCTCGGCTAAATCGAGCGGACCTTCCTCCGGTGTAATACACTTGAGGAGGGGAATCAATATAAAGCTCGCTTGTAAAGCCGGTCGTCCAATAGGGTGTATCTGGTCGCACGGAGCTGGAGTTGGCGAGCTTTGACACGGTCGTCGGGGACCGTTCCGTCCTTTAAGTATTTGATGAACGGAGTCATCCAGTTCTCCTCGGCAACGGCGACTGTGGCAACCAGGTTTCTGTCGATCGCTGGCCTTGCTCATTTTGTGATTTGGATATTAGAGAAATTGGCTGCCCTATTTGACGACGCTAGTTTGGATAGGACATCGGCCTGGGAGTTGTGCTCTCTCGGGACTTGTTCGATTAGCAATTCCTCAAATTTCGTGCACATTTCGGCGACCAATTCTCGGCATTTGACCATCTGTTCGCCACGCGCCTCATATTCTCCCTTGACTTGGTTCACGACCAAGAGGGAGTCCATGAAGATATGGAGGCGGCGAACATCTAGGGCGAGGGCTAGATCGAGCCCGCCTACCAAGGCTTTGTATTCGGCTTCATTGTTGGTCGCACGAAACCCGAAACGCACGGCATTTGTGAAACTTTGTCCGTCGGGGCTAATGAGGACAATCCCTGCCCCTGCTCGTGAGTTGGTCGCCGAGCCATCCACGTACAGCTTCCAGGCAGGGCGACCGACCTGGGTCGGACTGTGATGGAATGTTAATTCCACCACGAAGTCTGCCAGAGCCTGGCATTTGATCGTCGTGCGAGGAGCGTATGTGATACCGTATTGGGCGATCTCCAGTGACCACTCGAGGAGTCGCCCATTGGTGTCCGGTCGGTGTAGAACTTGCCTTAGAGGGAGAGTTGTCAGAACCTCCACTTGTTGTTCGAAGAAGTAAGCCCTTAGCTTGCGAACACTCATGACAAGAGCGTAGGCGATCTTCTCCAGAGGTGTGTAACGTGTTTCCGCATCATAGAGCGCTTGACTAACGTAGTAGATCGGCGAGTGGACTTGTCCCTCCGCTCGCACCAAAACGGCACTCAGTGCGACTTCCGAGGCCGCCAGGTAAAGGAATAGTTTCTCGCCGGGGATCGGCTTTGCCAGAATCTGGGGGTTAGATAGATATTCCTTGATTTTGGCGAACGCTACTTGACTCTCCTTCGTCCATGCGAACTTCTTGTTCTTTATGGTTGCGAAGAAAGGCTTACTTTTATCAACCAGTGAGTCGTTGCACCTGCTTGACATTCCGTGGCTCCTGCATGTCGAGGATCGCCTGAATCTTGGTGGGGTTCGCCTCGATCCCCCTTTGGCTCACGATGTGCCCCAGAAATTTTCCGGAGCCCACCCCGAAGTTGCATTTCTTGGGGTTCAGTTTCATGTTGAACTTCTCGAGGATGGCGAACGTCTCGGCAAGGTCATTGAGGTGGTCTTCCTTCTTGAGGCTTTTGACCACGATGTCGTCAATGTAGACCTCCATGGTCTTGCCGATCTGATTGGCGAACATTCCGTTGACTAGACGCTGGTAGGTTGCCCTCGCATTCTTCAAGCCAAACGGCATTCGGACCCAAAAGTATATGTCTTTTTCCGTGTGGAAAGATGTGTGCTTTATGTCTTTCTCCGCCATTGGGATTTGGTGGTATCCGGCGAAGGCATCCATGAATGACATCATTTCGCAGCCTGCAATACTATCGACCAAGTGATCAATATGAGGCATCGGAAAGTGATCTTTTGGACATGCCGCGTTGAGGTCGGTGAAGTCGATGCATAACCTCCAGGAGCCGTTTGGCTTTTTGACGAGCACCGTGTTGGTGACCCACTGTGGTTCGTCTGTAGCTACTCCGATTAGTTTGTTGTTGAGTAGCTTTTTGACCTCTATGTCGAGCGCTGCGTACTTCTCAGGACCGAATTTCCTACGTTTCTGGTGAACAGGCTTCCTTGCCGGGTCGATCTTTAGATAGTGGCAAGCGTGTTCAGTATTTATGCCAACCATATCTTGATGCGACCAGGCAAAGACTCCAATGTTCTTACGTAGTAAATTGATCAGATCCTCTTTCAATTAGCGATCGATGCTTGCGCTGATGTGTACTTCCCGCTCTGGGCGAGCCGGATCTATCGTTATACTTTCCAACTCTTCAACGGGGACCTCGCCTCTCGTTTGGAACGATTTCCGGACTCGATCCTCGGATCGATGTCGAGACTTGGCTCGAAACCGATCCTTGGCTCGATGTCGTCCGTTAATCGATGTGAGATGGCGTCCTCCGAATCGGGTTGGTACGATGTGCTTGGCCCGTCGATCTCCATGGGTTGATTGTCGATCATTTCAATGTTACACATAGCATGGGAGGTATTGAAAGAAGTTATGACATAGGAGTAATTCAAACATTTCTTTGCCATTAGCTGATCTCCTTTTACAGTACCGACCGTCCCATCGGCAGTGGGGAATTTGATACAGTAAAAGAAAGAAGAGGCGACCGCCTCAAAGGTTTCTGGAAACGGATGACCTAGGAACCCATTATAGATATTGGGCCTATCTATGATTACAAAATTTAGGTTCCTAGTAATCCTAACCTTGGGATCGTAGTAGCATATTAGCTCAACAGAGAGCTTGATCCTTCCGTAGGCTTGGACTGTGCTGTCGCCGAAACCTTGAAGCACGGTGTCGAATGGCTTAATGAACTTGGTCAAGTTGCCGAGCTGGTCAAGAGAGGACTTGAATATTAATAATATTGCAGAATCTCCCGTTGTCGACCAGCACGCGATCGACCATTTTCCCAAGGATACATGCAGAGATCACCAATGCATCCTCTTTGGGGCACTGCACTCCCTCCCTATCCTTGTTGGAGAAAGTGATGAGCGCGTCTTTGGATATGGTCGGCTCTGGGGGTACCACGACATGGACCTCGGCGAATGCCCTCAGCTCGGCCTTTCGCTTCCTATTTGACATGGTGGAAACCGGGGAAAGGCCCCCGAGGTTTCCACCTCCTGCCTGGAGTATATTGATCCGACCGCCAGGGTTGATAGGTGGAATTGATTCGTCGGAATACTCCGACTCATTTTGCTCGATCCTGGCGACCGGATTGGGAGGGATCCCATCGGTTTATCGGCGCTCGCGCCCTCCGGTCCTCTCTGTCCGAGGTTCTGGCTTCGTGACCAAGTTGTCCAATTTGCCTTCCTCAAACAGTCGCCAGAGTTGTCTGAGGAGGTCGCGGCACTGGCTGGTGTTGTGGCCGGGACTCTTGTGGTAGGCACAGAACTTGCTGCGGTCTAGATGACCGTGGTCCCTTATCGGCTTTGGCTTGCTAAGCCACTCGCGCCCCTTGATGGCGTTAAAGATGTGGGCCGGAGATAAGTTGAGGTTGTGGAGAAGGTGGACCTCCACATCCTCGAAGGCTTTGAACTCACCACGCGGCTTTGCGACCGCCTTTCTGGGCTTGGCGATCGTCTTCTTCTGGACGTGGGATGGCGTCCTCCCTTCTCCGGCAGATCCCTTGCCTAAGCGGAGGGAGAGCATCCTCTGCCTGGCCAGGAAATCGGTGGCTCTGAAGCGGAAGACCGAGTAGGTCGGGGGATGTCCTTTGTGAGGTGCCTGAACATGGGTGAGTGGCCGCAGAATCCCCCCAGGACTGAGTAAAGAGCAAGCTCATCGCTAATGGGCTCGCCGGTGAGGACTATCTCGTCTACCCGGTCGATGTAATCTTCATCAGGCTCATCCTTATCCTGCCTGATTTTCATCATGCGGTGGGGGCCTTCAGGGCGAGCGAATTTGGCGGCAAAGTACGACGTGAAGTCATTCGCCAGCTTCTCAAAGCAATTGATTGAGCGGGGTGGTAGTGAGATGTACCACCTGTGGGCGAGGTCGCCCAGAGTTAACGGAAACATTCGACACTTCGTCGCATCTGATGCTCCGCATCCGGTCATGTGGCGGAGCGATCTTCGGTTGGACTGGGGCGAGCTCGATCTGGACCGCGAGTGGTTCACTTGGTCCAGTGATCGATCTCCTGGCGCCTGCCCCAGTTTCTAGGAGTGCCTTCATCTTGTCGAGCTGGCGCTGCATGGCGGCCATCACCGTCGCCTGACTGCTCGCTGATTGGCTCCCGGAGCGCGAGCCAAGGCGATCGTGCACCGATCCCCTGGCCCCATGGTGGATGATGAGTTCTCTGCCAGCGCGCTCATTTCTTGGGCGAGCGGGGGCTCGATGGCTGGTTTGTCTCCTGGGAGTTGGATATGCCGAACTCCTGGTAAAGGATTCGGACTCCGATGTCTCCCGGCTGGGGCCCGAGTGCCCGGGTCTCCATGAGGGATCGCTCCCTAGGCGGATGAAGACGGAATCATCCCGCCTTACGAGAGCCTTCTCCTGCGGCTCAGGGCTTTCTGTCGATTTCTCAACATAGATCCCCTTGAGCTTCCGCTTGCCTGCTCGGCGGATGGTTGACGGAGTGATGGTGGGCGAGTCGCATGCCCTCCGTCGCTCCCTGAGGATGGCTATAGCCTCCTCAATCTGTTCTGCGGTCTGGAACTGATCGAGTGAGAGGCTAGGTGTAACACCCCCAAGTTATTCAGGGTATATTACAGCGCCGTGAGCCCCGCCGTGGGACCCACAAGGCTAAACATACGCGGAACTATAAACTTGACCGATAAGGTCTACATATAATAGAATGAAAGACGATACAAATGGTATTCAAAACCATAACCAACGAAACCATATACATCACTGCACAAATCAATACCTCGGCAACACAGGCCGGAACATCAAGGAAACTGAAATACAATACTCGAGTATTTAAAATTCCATTCCAGTACAACAACACTGAATGGAGGAAACCAAAAGAGATAACCGGAGACAAGACACAGTATCACACTTGCCCATCATCTTCATGCCGATCCGGTGCCCGCCTGTCCGCTCTCCTATAACCTGAAATACATGAAACGTATTTCCCCCATAAAGGGGTTAGCCGTCGAATAGCTAGTGCAAGTATAACAATATGAAACATAATACTTCTCGACAATAAAGTAAATGTAATCCGTCAATTCATCAATATCCGTCAATTCATCAATATCCGTCAATTCATCAATTTAAGACTAGTATTCCGGAATAACTAAAATCTCAAGACGTATGTGAATGCCGTAAAAACGGTTCGTTCATATCATACGCCGTTACATGTAGGAATGCCGTCAAAACGGTTCGTTCATTACATGCCAATATTATTTCATATGAATGCGTAGAAAGCGGTTCGCTCATATCAACCATGGAATCGCACGGAGGCTACGAAACCCTCGAGAGGACCATAGGCCCGTCCGGAGTGGATAGAAATAATCTTATCATGCTTTTTCCATACTTTCAAAGTCGAACGTATAATCATAAATGTATACTTGCCTTAATAAACGTTCAAGATCCGAAGAACACGGTTCGACCAGGAAGCTTGAACCACGAAGAAGACAACGAACGGAAGGGTTTCGACTCGAGTTCTTCACAAGAATTTGACCCTAACAACATAAATTCAATAAATCATCGATCCTACGGGGAAGAATAATCGTAGAACGCCCGAAAACCCCTCTATGACATTTTACCGTACACCTTCAAGGCGTCGGTCAAGAACTCGATCAAAACAACGAATCGATACGATCCAACCATGGAATAACAAGGGAAATGATACAATACATCTAAATAATCATCAATCCTTCACAATCCTAAGTTAAATCGGATTAAACGGACGAAATCGAACAAAATACCCAAAATCCCCAAAATTAGATTTCTGGAAAATCTTACCTGATTCGCTCGATCAAAGGATGTTATCGGACGAATGATTGATGATATAACCCAAGGAACTCCATGGATATGTTCATAAACAACATCTATAGATGATTCACACACCCACAGCCGCTGAAGAGAAGTGGAAGAAGGAGAAAAAATGGCGAAAAAACGACTGCTGGGCCTTAAATAGCCTGACAGACTCGACCGTGTCAGCCTGACACGGTCGTGGCGCGCATTTGGCCGGCAGGGACTCGACCGTGTCCTGCTAGACACGGTCGCGGCGCGGAGGGGCCTTCCGATAGTGACCCGTCCGACAGCGACTCGGCATGGCTCGACCGTGTCCTGGAACACGGTCGGGCGTGTCGGCAGTCAGTTCGGCCTTATCCTAAGAGTTCGGCCGCGGGCGTGTCGGGCGACACGGTCGGGTCTGAGACGAAGCTTCGGCATTTCCGGGACGAGTACGGCACGGGCCGTGTCGGACGACACGGTCGGGTCCGCCGACCGATCGCCAATAACGAGCGGGTGAGCTAAAACGACCATAACTCTCTCGTCCGACTCGATTGACTCACCGCTTGAACCATTGGAAAGCTAACTCGATGTTCTATAATGTTGCAAGATTTAGAATTTTGGAGTTACCAAAAATTAATGGTAATCTAACAAAGTCGAACTCCCACGTGAAAAAGTCGATTAAGGACACGGAATTCAACGAGCGATACCGAAACGAACTCGGATGACAAAAAGTGTAGAATTAATCATTCTCGGATGACGAAAGCGGTCCCAAGCAAGTCGTCAAAATAGACTTCCGCCAAAAATAGAAAATTTCGGGATCAAAATTACGGGTATTACATTCTACCCTCCTTAAAAGAAGTTTCGTCCGAAACTTAAAACAGTAGGAGAAGAAATATTTCACCAGGAAAAACTCAACGAGATGCACAAGAATCAAACTTACGCCCAACGGCGAATCACCAATATAGAACACCACAATACATTACAGAAGGCAAACCAAACCAATGCCGAAAAGATACGAATTCACAATGCCGAAGGCTCCAACTAAATACCGATACATCACAATGGCTCGAAAGCCGAGCATTCAAAGTCGTAATCATCACAATCTGAGATCTCAAAGAAGCAAACTCATTTATCGGACATACCCCTCGGCGTATGAACAACGATCGCAAATCGTCGGACATATCCAATACAACATGGACTACGAACGATCAATCAATAAAGCTCAAGAGGGACATCACGACGCCCGTTCCGGAAATGTGTTAGTGCACAATTCCACCCCCTATACGGAATCCGAATATACGTGTGACAATGTACCTAATTAGCCTCAAGAACTACGTCTCGTGTGCACACCCAATGCGGAAATATCCACGCATGACCATCGGGTGCACGGCTAAAAATCTTACACATAACCACTCGGCACGCAGACATGATTCCGGATATGTCACGATACAACATGACAACGAAACTCAAAGGATAAGACATCCAAAACAAATCATACGACTCACCAAGTGAACGATGACACGAATAATGAAAGATCGACACGACCAACAATATTCAAGACAACCATTCGGGATCAAAATCCCTAAGGACCGATTAACACGAACAACGATCACAACACAACAATTGGAAAATCTTCAACCTTCAAAGATCACAAAATTACCGAGTTCACAAGAATAATAGTGTGCCGCCTTGAATCGGTCAACACGACAAAAATAATTCAACGGATGGGAATTATTGTTGATAATCCCAATTCAATACTTCGATTACCGTAGAATGGACAATCGATAACAATTATACAACGGATGGGAATTATCTTTTTGACAACGGTTGGAAATTATATTTGATAATCCCAATTCAATATATCGATTACCGTTAGAGCGGACAATCGATAATAATTATACAACGGATGGGAATTATCTTTGATAATCCCATTCAATACCTCGATTACCCTAGAACGGTCAATCGATAATCAATGATACGATAGAATAGATGTCCGGTGTCTTAAACCGACCACCGAAAGCGGAGATGACAAAAGGATATATCAAACGTCCCCAATCGGTTAACGCAACATCATAGCAATGATCGATTCGATGACAAAGATTCAACGATGTCTCGAACGACATTAATCGCGAACAATAATAATCGATACATCGATACCGCGAACCGCTATCGATAGCAACTTTACCAACAAGTATCATAATGCCTTGAACCGCCATTTACAAACAACGGTAACATTTGGTATAATTTGCCGGCGTCGTGTCAACCAATCCCCTGATATCAATACAATCATAAAGAGACCATGTCCCAAAATGATACACACAATCGTACGCCTACACGATAAAATTAGTCTCATTGATTAGTACGAGTATAAAACTTGTCTCGATATCAATACAAAGTACTGTTACCAATTCAGTTGATTTCGTCTTACGAATTCCCTCAGTCTCGACCAAGTTAATCTACGAACCCTTCAACCTTAACCGCAACACAACAGTCATAATCTATGATCAAACATCATATCTTATTGTAAAACGAAGGATTGATAATTAACCGGTTCGATGACGACCAATATCAATACCACCAAACCACGAACTCAATCGTTTCACCATATCTCGACTAATCACAGTCTGAACAATCCAACTCAGACACTTACAAATCCTGTCCACAATACGAGTCGAAATATGATGATCATATCAGCAACCAATTCGGACCAATAATAAGGGTCTAAATGTTCCAAACTCAATTCTTAAATACGAATCGACAAGGTTCCCTTCGTAAATCCATCGTTAAAATTTACTTATAACCGTCATCAATTCGAATCATCCGATTAGTTCAAAACAATAGATAATCATATTAAAAAGGTTATCAAACAATTCAATCATTCGATTTGAATATTTGTTCCATACGTATGGGCTTCCAAATTCAGAGATGAATAATGGTCTCATCAAGCTCATAATCACATTCGTATTTCCTATACGAATATTATTTCCAACACATAGTTTAGCTCTAGATATGAATTTTCCATATTCATTTTCAAAACATCAACACTTCTAAAAAAAAATTTTCATCACCTCGTATAATTCAAGAGTTCTTCAAGAACATGAAATATCCGAAATCACGTTCAGAACAACATATCTGAGGTATATATCTCCATGTTACCATTTTCTTCGTCATGTCATTCATACAATCTCAAGAATTGCAACAAAACCCTTATCACCATATGAAGAAGATCTCAATGATCATATCAACATCCGAAATCTCTTATTACAATTCCAATAAATCTCGTATAACATTATCACATGATACCATAACTGTAACACCCCAGATCCTCCTGGGAATATTACACGTCGTAAACCCTTCTCACAAGGATTTACCAGGCTAAGCACCATTTCCACGTCATTCCAAAAATGCCAAAAGACCGATGACGGTAATATTTTTCAAATACTAAAAAAAATCATTTTCCAAATACCGTCAAAACGATCAAGGTTAAAATGCCAAAAACTCAGTTTAGGGAATCGGTTTTACAAAATAAAATTTCAGTTGGCAAAATACCAAAATCCATTTCAAAAATACTCACGCAGCGGATAAAAGTACACCCAATTTATGCATTTTCATTGAAATAAGACGAACATCAAAATACACGATTCCCAACATACTCCCTCCCAAGTAGTAATCCAAAAGAAAAAATAAGCCACTATCAAAGGGATATGAGGATTACCTTGCATGGACGAACCACGAAGAAAGAATAATTGAACTCCATTCCAAGAATCATTAAATCATCATAGTCATCATATGGCCTCAAGAACATCAAGATCTCTATGATTCCATAATCATAATCAACATATTCAAAGCATATCATTATCTTCCTTCGGCATAAACCTCATAGAATATGGATAACACAAGAAATCACTTCAAGAATCAACAATAGTTCCATAACCAAGCTCTAATTCCATGATTCCAAGCTCACAATCATGTTAAAAGTGTTTAGAACACTCTTAAAAGTGAAGAGGGACGAGTTTTGGAGAGAAATATCTCAAAGGATCGTGAGAGAAATGAAAGGCAACACTTCAATCTATAAATTGCACTCTCATTACGTGCGTAGGTGTCCTTAACGTACGTAACAACTTTAACGTCGTAATCCAAAATCCATAACGTCGTAACCATCTCACTGTCTCATTCCGTGCGATCTATTACGTCGTAACCCATACCATATAACGTCGTAATATACGGTTGACTTGCTACAAGATAATGGTTGTGTTACGTGCGTAACACGTTACGTATAACGTCGTAACACGTCGTTGACTCACTGTCAACATTCTCCGCCGAAAGTTGCGAAACAGGTCCCACGCCTCACGGGACTCGGTTACGTCCGATGCCTTCGTTACGCACGTAATACCTTAGCCTTGACGTCGTAACCATGCCAATCTTACGTCGTAATCTCACCTTATTAACGTCGTAATAATTCCGTACTTAGCCAATTTCAACAATTCTGTCCAAAGTCATGACATACCAAATACGAGCATACAAAGAAAATCAATACGTATACTCAATTCAATAACATTATCAAACGTTCACAACGTCTTCGAGCATAATTAACCATCCACGATATCCAATATATAAACGAAAAGAAAAAAATATCCGAAAAATCGGGGTATTACACTCTACCCCCTTAAAAATAAGTTTCGTCCTCGAAACTTGCAATCACTCGCACAAACATTTCAACTGAAAATCCAAAATCACCAAGATAACCCAGAATTATCGAATAATCCGAACAACATACTTACAGGTCAGGGAAGTCGAAGATCTCCCGTGATACTAGCATGCGACTCCTAAACAAAGTCTCAACATAATACCGTTACACACCAATATCGCAATTAGCAATTTAACAAAATCTCAAGGAAGAGTTCACGTCCGTGACCACGGCCACGATTCTTCCTACTTTCAGCCAACATTCGGAAAGGCACATACGTGCGTAAGTATAATCCAAATCGCACATTCCCGAAGTGACCAATTCCCAAGAATACCAAGCTATAAACGAAACGATTAAGAAAAATACAAGAAGAGTGAGAGGACTTACAAGTACCGGTCGCACTGTGATGATGGAAGAGTAGTGATACTGTGGGCAAATGCCGACTCAATCGACCCAAAAGACCGACAGCCTAGGTATCCATAAACCTAAGCTCCGATACCATATTCGTAACACCCCAAGTTATTCGGGGTATATTACAACACGTGAGCCCGCCGTGGTACCCACAAGGCTAAACATACGCGGAACTATAAACTTGACCGATAAGGTCTACATATAATAGAATGAAAGACGATACAAATGGTATTCAAAACCATAACCAACGAAACCATATACATCACTGCACAAATCAATACCTCGGCAACACAGGAACATCAAGGAAAGCAAATACAATACTCGAGTATTTAAAATTCCATTCCAAGACAACAACACGAATGGAGGAAACCAAAAGAGATAACAGGAGACAAGACACGGATCACACTTGCCCATCATCTTCATGCCGATCCGGTGCCCGCTTTGTCCGCTCTCCTATAACTCAAATACATGAAACGTATTTCCCCCATAAAGGGGTTAGCCGTCGAATAGCTAGTGCAAGTATAACAATATGAAACATAATACTTCTCGACAATAAAGTAAATGTAATCCGTCAATTCATCAATATCCGTCAATTCATCAATATCCGTCAATTCATCAATTTAAGACTAGTATTCCTAATAACTAAAATCTCAAGACGTATGTGAATGCCGTAAAAACGGTTCGTTCATATCATACGCCGTTACATGTAGGAATGCCGTCAAAACGGTTCGTTCATTACATGCCAATATTATTTCATATGAATGCCGTAGAAACGGTTCGTTCATATCAACCATGGAATCGCACTGCAGGCTACGAAACCCTCGAGAGGACCATAGGCCCGTCCCGGAGTGGCTAGAAATAATCATATCATCAATATTCCATACTTTCAAAGTCGAGAACGTATAATCATAAATGTATACTTGCCTTAATAAACGTTAGAAGATCCCAAGAACACGGTTCGACCGGAAGCTTGAACCACGAAGAAGACAACGAACGGAAGGGTTTCGACTCGAGTTCTTCACAAGAATTTGACCCTAACAACATAAATTCAATAAATCATCGATCCTACGGGAAGAATAATCGTAGAACGCCCGAAAACCCCTCTATGACATTTCTAGGACACCTTCAAGGCGTCGGTCAAGAACTCGATCAAAACAACGAATCGATACGATCCAACCATGGAAAAACAAGGGAAATGATACAATCCATCTAAATAATCATCAATCCTTCACAATCCTCAGATAAAACGCATTAAACGGACGAAATCGAACAAAATACCCAAAATCCCCAAAATTAGATTTCGAAAATCTTACCCGATTCGCTCGATCAAAGGATGTTATCGGACGAATGATTGATGATATAACCCAAGGAACTCCATGGATATGTTCATAAACAACATCTATAGATGATTCACACACCCACAAATACCAAGAGAAGTGGAAGAAGGAGAAAAATGGCGAAAAAACGATCATTGGGCCTTAAATAGCCTGACAGACTCGACCGTGTCACCTGACACGGTCGTGGCGCGCATTTGGCCGGCGGGGACTCGACCGTGTCCTGCTAGACACGGTCGCGGCCGGAAGGGGCCTTCCGATAGTGACCGTCCGGCAATGACTCGGCATGGCTCGGCCGTGTCCGGAACACGGTCGGGCGTGTCAGCGATCGATTCGGCCTTATCCTAAGAGTTCGGCCGCAGGCCGTGTCGGACGACACGGTCGGGTCTGAGACGAAGCTTCCGGCATTTCCGGACGAGTACGGCACGGCCGTGTCGGACGACACGGTCGGTCGTCCGGCCGGCGATCGCCAATAACGAGCGGGTGAGCTAAAACGACCATAACTCTCGTCCGGACTCCGATTGACTCACCGTTTGAACCATTGGAAATCTAACTCGATGTTCTATAATGTTGCAAAGATTTAGAATTTTTGGAGTTACCAAAAATTAATGGTGATCTAACAAAGTCGAACTCCCACGTGAAAAAGTCGATTAAGGACACGGAATTCAACAGAACGATACCGAAACGAACTCGGATGACAAAAAGTGTAGAATTAATCATTCTCGGATGACGAAACGGTCCCAAGCAAGTCGTCAAAATAGACTTCCGCCAAAAATAGAAAATTTCCGGGGATCAAAATTACGGGTATTACACTAGGACCGTCCCTCGGGGGCGGGAGTGAGAGCCTAGCGTCACCGCGGTCACCTTCCGCCGTGGGCTGGGATTCGGTCCGGGCCGGAATGAGATTTCCGGCAGATATTAGGGTGGCTCTCTTGGAGGTCGTTTCAGATGTCATTTTTCTGAAGGCTTTTCTTTTGAAGAATAGTGAGTCTTTCTTCAAGTATATGTCCGGAGAACAGTGAGTGTTCTTCGAGACGGTAGGAATGAAAATGAAGGTTTAGATGTGCCCCTTCTTCTAGCGCCAATTGTTGTTACCCAAAATATTATCCGGAGATAGTATTGCTGGAATGATCGAGTAACAAATAAATGCGAGAATACTTCCGTGAGAAAATAAATAACACAAGATTTGCCGGGGTTGTTAATCCCGGGCTTGAATGCTCTCGCGAGATGTTATTAATAAGTATACTGTTGAGTACAAATATTAATGTTAGAATTTATTACAATGAGTGTAAAGACTTCTAGTTATCTAAGCTGTAGAGCGTAAAGATTGCCGGAAGAACCAGATATGAAGCTCTGTGAGTTCTTGCTTTTGATGTTCAGTATATGAGAATGTATATTTCTCTCTGTATTCACGGTGAAGATGATGAAATTATGATGATGATGTAGTGATCTCTCAGCCACTGTTGTGAGCCTCCTATTTATAGGAGATAAGGTTGCTGGGACCTCTCCGGCGATCGCGGGCGACCGCCGTTTTCTATATTATAATGAGATGGCCGATCATCCCGTCACGTGGGGCTGTTCCCTTAAAGTCTGGGGCTGCTGGCGGCAGTGTGCGAGCCAATGGGAAGCTCGCACGCGTCTGAGTCATTTGTCAGGAGGACCCACTTTGTACCTTTCGGCGGCCCTGTCGGTAGGTGAGGTAGGTGACAGACTGGGGTCAAAGGTCTTATCTGTCGGCGCCTTTTGTGGATTTGCACGTGGGTCACCGTCTAAGATTCGGTCTTCGACGACTCTGACGGATGTCTGATTCATACGTGGCACGAGACGATCGTCTCTGGCTGGACATCATAGACGATCGCCAGATACCAAAAGGCGATCGCCGGATACCAAAAGACGATCGCCGTGGGTGCCGACTGCTGGGTGTTTGCCCAGAGTATGTCTTCCATGGTTGGCTCTCTGATCATTATGCCGATCGCCATCGAGGCGTATTAATCGTCGTACAACATTAGGTTAAGTCTGATCATTTGTTAAGTATGACCATTTGTTTTTTATTGAATTTTATGTTATAGATTGCATTTGGAAGACTTGAAGCGTGATGAGCGCTTATTAACAAATGAATCCCAGCTTTGGAAGAAACACACAGAGTTGTTTTCTGATTGGTTTAAGGAAAAGGTACTAGTTGTAGTACTCTAGTTTGCTGAAAAGTACATACATTACACATAAAAATCTAATTATGCAACTGGTATCTTCTCTGTAGGTTCAGAAAGAAATAAAACAAGGCAAACCTGTATCTGATATTGTCAAATGGTTGTCATATGGGCCTGTAGACAATGTAATGTCTTATTCAGGCTTCCTTGTCAATGGGCGCCGGTTTCACACCAAACATGTTCAACGGTCAACTCAAAATAGCGGTGTTTCTTTAGAAGCAAAAGCAGTACGCGAATCAGAGTTGAATGAAAATGCTTCAGTTGTAGGCTCTAATGCTTATTATGGGGTTTTACAGGAAATTTTTGTTTTGGATTACCATGCTTTCCAAATACTCATGTTTAGGTGTGATTGGGCTAGCATTGATCGCGGTGTGAAAGTTGAAGATGGGTTTACATTAGCAAATCTCCATCAGTATCAGAATCAATTTAAAAATGACCCGTTCATCCTAGCCTCACAGGCGAAACAAGTATTTTATTCTAGAGAGTCTAATTCTTCTAGTTGGTATGTTGTGTTGAAACCACCACCACGAGGTTTCCATGAATTGGAATCGTATGATGAGAATATGGATACTACTTGTCAGCCAGTGGACGTATCAAGACTTGAAAACGATAGTGATAATGAGGATGAGTCATACGAAAGGTGGGATTGTGAGGGCATATTAGTTTAGTTGCATGAAATTATATATGAACTTTGATTTGGTGTTTTGTTTTGTTTGCATTTATGAACTTCTAAACTTGGATTGATGTCCTGTTTTGACTTAATTCGATTTGGTTAACATTTACCCTTTTATCATATATTTACCTTCTCCATGGATGTTCTTTCATCTGCCTGCCATCCTAGCATACGTGTTCTAATTGTCTTTCAGCTCTCTTATTACTAACAACAGCTTAAGTATCATCACCTTCTTTGAAGATACAATTGCTATGGCTGGTGCAAGTAAATTAGTATGTCATACATATTATTATAATACTTCAATGTGGAATTCATATGATTACTTTTTGTATGAATTAATATATATATATATATGTTTGTAGGGTTTAAAAATCAAGTTACGGAAAAGGAAGAGAACAATAGATGCACCAGCCACCTCACATGATCAGCCGGATGAACATGAAAGTTTAGAAGGAAATTTAAATTCTTCTCCTTCACTTGTTGTCCTGTCGAATGCTACTGATCCCAACCCCAACAAAGAGGTAAATTAGTATGTCTTACATCTTTTATAATAATTCATTGAGGAACTCATATGTTAGATACTTCATGAATTATTTATGTACATGTAGGGTGCAAACAACAAGCAAGGAAAAAGGAACACAACAACACAAGCAAATGCTCTCTCACATGATCAGTCGGATGAAATTGGAAGTTTAGAAGGAGATTTGGATGACCAGCCCAATGCTTCTGATCCCAACCCTAGCAATGAGACAATGCCGAAAAAGAACAAACGGGGTCCAACCAAGCTTAAGGGTCTTGGGATAGATTATCAAAGTGAACGAGTGGAAGTAGAGTTCAATGAAAGGGGGCAGCCAATAGGTGATGCTTCAGTTTCATTGGCTACTTTCTGTGGGGCCTTAGTTCGAAACTCAGTTTCAATTTCTATACCGAAATGGAAAGACGTCCCCATGGAACACAAAGAGCACTTGTGGACTATTGTAAAGGTAAGTGCTGGTTTTTATAATCAGTTCTAGGTGGTATAAATGGTTGTACATTTTATGTATAGCAGAATTTGTGAAGTTTATGTACAGTATGCTTATTTTACGTGATAGGAAGCTTTAGAACAATCCTTAATTACTTAAATGTTTATGTATTACAATCCATTACTTTAATTGCAGCAAAGGTACAAACTAGATGAGATGAACAAACAAATCACCTTCAGCAAGATGGCAACATATTTAAGAGAGTACAGAGCAAGAATGGGCAAGAAAGTGAGGGAGTTGTCGGCGTTGGCACCAGATGTAGCACAAGTGGAGCTTGCCAACTTGAAACCTAAAGCAATGACAGATAGGGAATGGGAGGAATTTATAAAGCGGGCGCGCTCACTTGCAACTAAAGTAAGCTTAATTCTAATTTAACTTCATTAGCAGATTGTGTTGTGTGTTTAATACAGTAAACTTCATTACCTTGTGTGTTCTGAATTTATGATTTGTCGTAGACTAAGATCGATCTCATGAGGATTATAAGGGGTTTTCATAAACTGCCCCATTCGATGAGTCGGCTGGGTTATGCCCGATTGGAGCATAAAATGGTAAAGGCACTTTAGCTTATCTAGTTTATGTGTTTTGGATTTATGATCTGCTGATACTCAAACCTTCACTATAGTTTGAGCTTTTGTTGTTTTATATTCCGTTGTTAGAAAAAGGAGCAGCCAAACTGTGTAGAAATACCAAGGATGGATTTATGGGCAGAAGGCCATAAAACAAGGAGGAAAAAAACACCAAGTGCAGATGTTTTAGATGCTTTGGTATCTTAATATTTCCTTTCTCAATCTTTGTACAAGATCCTGATTTGTATGTATGCTTATATTAAAGTCTTTCATTGTTAAAATGTCAGAAAAAAATTCAAGAGATTAAAGAATCGCAATCACGTACTCAAAGTTCATCATCTAACCTGAAAGATGATGGCCTCTCACAAATATTGCGTGAAGACAAACATGGAAAAATAGTAGTAGGACTTGGTTTTGGAGTTACACCATGTAAATTGAAAGCCCAAGCACATGCAACAAAGATGATGCATGCACTCCAAATAAAGTATGAAGCACTGGAGGAGAAGATTGATAAAATCATTCATGTAGGTATTTGTTATTGTAAAAATTCATATACTTCAGGTAGATATTGTTATTGTATGAACTTACATGATTCCTAATGTATGGTAACCAGCAAGGAGGTAACAAAAGTGGTCAGGTAGGAGAAAATAGAAGTGGATCAGAAAATGTGCAGCTAACACAAGTTAATATGACTGAGGTGAATTTTTGACAAATGTATAATATTTCGACCTTTAGAATATCTCATTTATCATATTTAACTATATATATTATTTGCGTTTATGAACAACAGTCGCAACACGATAGCACCACCAATGAGCCTCTGTTAGGACATAAATGCAAAATTCTGAGCTGGTACAATAAGGGAGAGATTATTGCTGAAGGGTCAATAGCAAATACAGATCCTAATGCCAAAGTCCACTGTAGACGCCTTGGACTGGATGATTGGAGTGTTTGGATGAAGTTGCCTTGGTTCCTGATGCTGAACTATATAGGAGTACAGATGAGGCAACTGTCATTGGGCAAGCTGAAGGGTCAACAGTAGCCTGGAGCAAATACTATATTCAGCTGGTTCCTTAATTCTTGGTTTAGACTTTACAACTTGTGGTTTAGACTTTATAAATAGTACTTTGATGGTTTAGGTTTGTTAGTCAGTATTTCCATGTTGGGACTACGAATCAAGTACCAAATCTTTTTTTGATTATCAATTATGTTTTGCATTAGGATGTTTGATATTAATATTAGTAGTAGACTACATATTCAGTATGTTGATGTTGATGTTCTAAAAGGATGGAAATGTGATTTCTCGATGATTGAGGGGTTGCAATCAACCTTTTTACATATTGGCAGCTAGCAGCCCCCAATGCCTTTTTAACTCCGCCAATATAAGTGATATATTACATTGCCGGTCCCAAGCCCGGATAAAGGAGGAAGGAAAAGGTAATCTTGCTTTTATGTATTAGGTGACCTCTTTCAATTTTCATTCACTGCGAGATTCATACAATTTTCTTTAACCGCTATGCCATTTTATGTTAAACCCTTATATGTCATATAATTTTTTTTAACTCTTTTGGTAGAACTTTAAACATGAAAATTATATTTATTTGTTTCTTTCTCTAGAATAAATGCAATGTTGGGTATGCGTTCATCAACATAGTGTCTCCTTATCGCATCGTCACCTTTTATGAGGTTTGTGTTTTTTTTTGTTTGGTTACTCTATGGTGTATCATCACTTATTATGATGTCCGAATACTAAACTGGTAGCAGCTGATGGTAAAAGATTGAGACATTATCATCTCATATAGTTTTCCAGAACAGCTTGTTGGGTATGCGTTCATCAACAGCTTGTTGCTTGTTGATTCACAGGGATTGTTACTGCAGCTAGTATGCATTTGAATTTTTTGTTACAGGAGTTTTCCACAACGTTTTTACGATATTGTAAATACATCTTAACAGCACGTAATGAACACATTGTAAAAGACTTAACCACAACGACCTCCAGATCTTGTTTATGGTTGAAAGACAGTACTGTATAAATGTTGTAAGTTATTGTTTACATCTTTTAAAGGACATTGTTAAAGAGTTACCCACACCGTATTTGCGTAGTTGTTGATTTAAGAAACGCAATTACCGAAAGATGTTGTAATAGATTTACCTACAAGATAATCACAACGTTGTTGATCATGGAAAAAATAATTATGTGATGAAGTTGTAAATAGTTATGTACCACTTCTACAAAACATTGTAATAGAAACCGTTGCTGATGTAAGAAATACAATTTCAATAGAATGTTGTCAAAACATCTGCGCATACTGAAAATATGTATTTACAACGGGGTGTACGACGCCACATGGTCGTTGTAAAAAGTCATACTTTTAACAATGCCTTATTATACAACGAGATTGAAAACATTGTTAAAACCCTTCTACAATGTCCGCGCAGCGTTGTAAGAAGAGTTTTTTGTTGTGGTGTGAGATCTATGCTTATTATCATCAGTATTTCATTTTACAATATACTCCCGTAAAATGCCTAATTTGATATTTTTCGATTAAAATTTAAAATTTCTGTCCGTAAATTACTACTAATATAAAGAATAAATTCTAATCATGTAAGTATTTGATAGATTTGTCTTGATGTGTATTTTCAAAATATAACTTACATAACTATACTTATTCTTTATATTGATCGTAATTTACAGTCAGAAACTTTAAATTTTGACCGAAAAATGTCAAAGTAGACATTTGATTCTCGGACGGATGGAGTATCATTTTCTTGAACGTTCAGTCAGTTTGAGAACTCTGGAAAGTGGGATAAGCTGCTGTCCTAAATCACTGCATTTCACGGCTATTCTTCCGGCCATTTTAGTCTAGTTAGCTCATACTCATATTTTACTTTTCTTGAGATTAAATTTTTACCATTGAGCATTTTACCAAACACAATCATAGAAATTATAAAAATCATAATATTAGATTCTCATTAGCAAATATTTTTATAATACAAACATTATATTTTGATATATAATTTATAATCAAAGTTCAACTAATATGAAACCGAGAAAGCTACTTATTAAACCGAATATTCCAAGAATCATAACTAAATTGGGTTGTGTATTTACAGATAGATATTGGATGTTGGCGTTGATTGTTTCATTTAGTTGATTTGACTAACTGATTTATTGACTTAGGGTCCGTTTGGTTTGAAGTTGGTAAACATTAGTATTATATATAGGTATTTATTAAGTATGGATGAGTTATTTTATGATAAATATTATGTCATTTGGTTTGGACATGCACAAGTTCCTATTGGACATCCATAATATATAATATGGCATTTGGTTTACTTGTGTTAAAACTGTAATCACCCATATTAAAAAGTCAATTTACCTTATTGCCCTTAACTTTCTTCATCTATCTATCTTTGTCCTGAAATACTTGTGTTCTTGGCCCTTATATATGTACACACATGAAATATATATATCTTTGCAAAATAATATTTTTTCAAAATAAAATTATTTTCTGGAAGAAATATTATTTTTTCGAAAAAATAAAACTATTTTCTGGAAAAAAAATAAAAAAAAAATATTTTTTCGAAAAAATTAAAAAAAATATTTTCTGGAGAAAAAGGTATTTTTTGGCAAAATAATATTTTTTCGAAATTAAATTATTTTCTGAAAAAAAAAATAAAAAAAATATTTTTTCGAAAAAATTAAAAAAATATTTTCTGGAGGAAAAAATATTTTTTGGCAAAATAATATTTTTTCGAAATAAAATTATTTTCTTGTAATTTCCCCTAAAAACAATAACAAAGTCGTACACACACAAACACATACTTTCACTCACTTTAAATCGAAGCAAAAAGTAAAACCCTCAATTTGCAAATTTATCCGGAACAATCAATTAGTCTAATTGCAACAAGCAGTACAAATTAAAAAAAAAAAAAAAGGAATAAAAGGATGATAAGTCCAATAGTTGCATTAACAGACTTTTTACAAATAATTTCATTAACACACACAGGCTAATATTCCTCCTTCAAAGCTTTCCACCCAACAACATTTGGGTCCATTCCTCTCTAACTTCTGGAGGCAGTGAAAAGAAAATATCAAGGTCTTCGGTGTTGCGAGCAATTAGGTGTGTAGCACGCAGTTTTTGCTGCAAAGTCAGTCCACCCATGGTCTGAACAACATCGTAAATCTTTCTCCGGGCGTTGGATACATCTACTTCATGCCCAATACGCTGTGCAATCTCACCCAATCGCTGAGAAGCTGTCAAACAAAAGTTATTGACGATCTCACACAATGGGTCTGAAGGGGCAGGCAACTTTCTTTTTCGCGAACTGCTTTTGCTGCCCGAAGCAGTGGCAGATGGACAACTAGACATGGAGTCTGTGTCTTCCTCGGCATCCTCAAAAAGCGTCTCAAATTGCTGATTAAGTCCTCCTGGAGGAGGGTCTACAGCTTCATTAAGAGGATTTGATGCTTGACCAAAGTCCTCTGCATCAGTACCATTTGCCCTGTCCTTGCCAAATATCTCGCACCATTCTCCATATAGTGGCCACGACTTATACCTCATCAGTCTTAAGTTTGGGTCAATCTGAAATCATAATTATAACATGTAACTAATATACACCGCAAGCAACTAATACATGAGCAACGCTATATGTAAAAAGGCAACGTACTAATTTACTAATCGTTAGTCTTTATGTTGATGATATGATTTATGGTAGTTCTTCGTCACAGCTTATTCTTGAATTTCAAGCATCTATGAAGAAGATGTTTGATATGACTGATTTAGGAGAACTTCATTATTTTTTGGGGTTAGAAATTATTCAGACTAGTGATGGGTAATTGTTCTATTAAGCAATCCTCCTTGGACACAATCAGCATCTTCCAACAAATCAGCATTTTGCTCTATTAATTATTCTACACTTATGTCATCAATCAAAAGTAATTGTTGAATCTCGGCCAGTCATGCAGTACAGGCCCAGAACATTGCAGGTCCTGTAAATCTCACTACTGAACTTAATAAAAATATTACTTTATAGAGAAATAATATGGAGCATAATAGGAACAAGTTACTTGAAAGTAAAGCAACGGGAACTTGATTTATTTTCCACCCAGTCACATAAAACAGTTGCAATAAGGGAAATAGACCGTAGCGCTATCTAAAATATACTGTTCAAATAAAAAAAAAAATCAGCAGAAGTAAAGCTATAAGGCTTCACAAGGCGGGACAATAATCGAGATTAACTGAATCTATGCATGTCACAGTCATTACTATGTATGGTATCATTTTCAGTATGCCCTTCCAAAACAAACATCTTAGATTGAGTAGCTAATCTTATATTACCTCCAAGAGCTAATCAAACACCCTAACCTCTAATCAAACTTCATTATTTTTTCTAAATAAATTTCATATGGATGGTTGCAAAATTGCACCAACACCTATGAACATTAATGAGAAATTGAGAGTAGACGATGGCACAGGTTTGACAGATGCAAAAACCTACGGGAGTCTAATTGGCAGGTTAATTTATGTCACCAACAATGTGAGAAAGAAAACCGTACATGAATCATGATATAGAAAATTACAACAATTATTGTCAAGAACAGCTTCAGCTTCAGAACTTGGTATCAAACCAAGCTGATACAATCGTACATATTGTCTAGAAAAGATAAGAAATAATAGATGTCAGACGTAGTTTAGACCGATAAATATATGTACTAATTACAATAAAAGCGAGTAGGGAAAAGAGCATCTCATTATACTTCCCTTAAAAAAAACCGTCTTAAGAAGTTCTAGTTGATCTTTACCTTCTTACTGTTAAAACTACCTGATTTACTATACATCATATATAAATAATGTTTGCAATAACTATTCTGAACAATCAAAACTTTTGTTCATTGAATCCAGTCTTTTAATAAAGCATTCCACTTCTTCAGGAGTGAACCAGTCTTCTTGTATCTAAACACATCGAAATAAAGCACCATTACATACGTGAACTGATCGCAAAATGAGAGGTTACACTAGAGAGTTGCAAAACCAATGAACAAGTAGCAGACCTGTTAACAAAAGCTCTGCCACAAGTAAAACATGATGAATTTAAAGCACATCTTAAGTTTGGGTCAATCTGAAATCATAATTATAACATATAACTAATATACACCACAAGCAACTAATATATTAGTCTACAAGTATTCGACCACGTATCCAAAAAAATAATACATAAATTACCTTAATACAGGCATCCCAAGTTTCATCGGGGGCCTCCACCATATTTGTTTTCGGGTTGAGTCCGACACCGGTTCTGTGAAGCATGGAGAATAAACTGGAGTAATTTCGCTTCCACGTAGTGATACGTGAGTTGATATGTGGGCTCCCTTTGAGGTCAGTATTAGGAAAAGTCATCTTCGTGATCTTTTCCAATTGATTAAGATATCCCCTAAACCATTATCGACTTCCATCCTTGGGTTATGAGCTCCTTCAGCCCTCCAAGTAGCACTTCCTCTTCATAGGAACTCCAGCTCCTTCGTCCTTTGTCATTTCTAGTGCGTTGTGGTTGATTTGGTACAGCCTCCATAACCACTAGATTAGCAAGCCAGATTAGTCAAACTCATTACCACAATATCAACCATATAATTTTCCAAAAGTTTCTACACAAACATAAAATTTACTACTAGAAACACATGTACAATATCAACAATAGTCCATAAGACATAATATATAAGTGTAGGCAAGCTCAACCAAGCAATCAAACAGTTAGTAAAATAGAGAAATTTCTGTCATACAAAACAGCAACCTAGGCCCTCCATAAAATGAAATTAAATGAAACACACCAAAAGATAAACCCTCCATAACCTACACAAATGTAACAGTGTAGCTAACATTTTTAACAACCAACATTTATATATAAAAGACATAATATCTATAAGAAATCAAAGCTAGGCCCTCCATTCGTTAAACATCGAGCGAGCAAGGTTGTCCCTCCAGTTGGACCATGTTTGTGATGGTTGTACACTATCAATGAAATCTCCCACATAGTCTTCATCATGATGCAGTGGTACATCATTTAGGTGTTGTTCCAATGGATCGACAGGCATCTCGGTCCTAATGAAATTGTGGATCAAAGCTGATGCTAGTATCATTCTATTCTGTATTTTGATGGGATAAAATGTTGCGCTTCTAAGAATGGACCATCGCTTTTTCAGCAGGCCAAATGTACGTTCAATTACGTTCCTCGCCTTTGAATGATTCATGTTGAAGAACTCTTGATAGTTTTGTGGTGCTGATCTTCCCTGCCCCCATTCATCAAGGTGATATCTAACAGCTTTATACGGTGTCAAAAAACCCTCCGCATTTGCGTATCCATTGTCACATAGATAAAAGTGACCTGGTAAAGATACTCTAAAATCAGGTGATTACTATGAATGACATTCTAGTTCAAAATAAATAATTATAGTTTGAGAATTCTCAATTGGTAAGTCATTTATTTGCTGCATTTACCATGAAAATAAAAATAATATCACCTTGAGGAACTTTAAAGCCATTATGGCGACCAAGTGCATCCCGGAGGACTCTACAGTCAGCAGCAGATCCTTCCCACCCTGATAGCATATAAACAAACCGCATCTTTCTATCACAAACAGCCAGCACATTAGTAGCAATATCTCCTTTTCTTGTACGATATCGTGGTTTATCAGACTCAGAGACCGTGACATCGATATATGTACCATCTAAGGCTCCCAAGCAACCCTATGAAACAAAAAAATAAAAACATAAATAGAATAAACATGTACGTATGTTGAAGTATAATATCCATCTCAATAATGTAAATCAAATTTTAAAAACCTGGAAAAAAATCATAGTAACGGGTACCTTGAACCATTTCCATCTGGGGTGATTGCAATCATCATCAACAGGTTCTGGGGTAGCCAAAAATCTTTCATGGAGCTTGAGTATGTAGTTTAAAACATCGTGGAAGTACTTGTTAACTGTTTGCCCACTACGTTTGAAGTTAAACTTTATAATCCGAACTTTAGTGTGATGTGCCAGCACACTTAGAAACAATGCCACTTGCTCGGGCACAGACACATATCTACAATTCGCAAGACCCCCGGAATATTTCAAAACATAACATAAACGATAAAAGGTTTCACGATTCATCCTAAGGTTGTTTAAACAGTCATCGTCATTCAGGCCTACAAGTTCCCTCATGTGGTCAATTTGCCTTGGTATTCTATCAGCCATCCTATATCTAATTAAACAATTTGGGTTCCTACTGTGACGACATGTCATATCTCGATATCGACTCAATACAACAACCATCAAAATAAAAAAATTGGAATATAATTTCCTCCACTACTAACGCAATTTCTGCATTTTTCCTTGCTAATGGATCCATTTTTACTGCAACAAAGGATTAAATCAGCTTTCTCAAAGTTGAATAACTAAATGAATAATGATAAGCATATAAAGAGATCAATTAATCAATCACAATACAAGAAAAAAAATACCAGGCACTGATGTAAAGTCGATTGGGGAATTCAAAAACTAACAAGAGTTCTTCAACATGAATCCAGGCACTGATGTAAAGTCGATTCAAAAACCCTGATGTAAAGTCGATTCAAAAACCCCCTTTCAAACAAGATAAGCAGTTACAATTTATTCAAGACACAGATGAAATCGAAGCATAGATAGTTTTTTCCCCCTCACTCAGATACAAGATCCACCCGAAGAACAAACGATACAAAAGACGCATGCATCGGAAAAGTAAAAGATGTAACCCTTTCACTGAAAAGTTTCTTACGAGATAGACGAAATTTTCTTCAGAGGAACGGAGAGAAGACGAAGAGGAGACGTTTCATTTCATCGCCTGAAAAATTTCATACGAAGGGCCAAATCATTCAGAAGAAAAAAAGGGGGCGGCGCTGCTATTTGTTAGAATGAGGAATGCTCCTCTTTTAGGGCTGAGGGGTATTTTTGACATTTCGAATAATAATAAGATGTTCTCTATAAGGCAAGATATGGTATCACACCCGCTCCCTCCAATGAATTATCATATGGGCCCGTAAAAAGAGAAACGGGCCTTATCTTTTTTCAGGGCCATTTAAAAAATAACCAAACACCTTAAACATATGGATACATATTGATATCCAGCCTTTTAACCCCAACCAAACGGACCCTTAGAGTATGTTGGATAGACATATTTCAATCACCAGAATTGCCTAGGAGTTGGAATTTGACCAAATTTCAATCACGTTAAGAGTTTCAGGTTGTCCGATAGCTGAAGCCGAAATTTATTTTTTTGAGTTACTTGAAAGGAACTTTATACCTATTCTATTCTTTTTTATTTTTTCACAACTCTTCACCTCCTAATGTCCTACAATATCATTTTATAAAATTTCAGCAATCTTTTCAGTTAAGTTACCAAACTCACTTATTTTCTAAGATAATTTATCAGTTTTCAGCTTTCAGCCACGTTTCTTCTTAAATTTCAGCTAGTATTTCATGTTTCAGCTATATTTTCAACTAGTATAACACCTATGTAATTACACGGGAACACAAAAAGAACTTTTATGTAAATATATAATATGTAAATCGTTCATTATAAATACTTATTTATAAACTGCACTTTTTGTTCTGTTTAATCATTCTCATTGCAAGAAAAGATTTCTAGTCTTTTTTGATCTTCACTCTTGATATGGCTACATAAAACTAACCATGACCGAATACGGATTTTGGAAGATACATACCGATATGAGACAGCCTTTGACCTTGACTCTTAAATATAGTCATGGCAGAGCTCATAATAAGTGGAAACTCACGTATTTGAAATTTAAATGGTAATCTGATATCTAAGGGGATTAATATCAATTGTGGAATAAATATTTTACCCTCAGAATTATTCCCCGAATTTTTTTGTTCAATAATATGGTTACGGGTTTGGATAATTATTAATGATGTGACATTGCATAATTCTGATGATTGATCCATATTTTGAATTAGCATAATGGAAACTCTAACTTACGATTTTAAGATGTGATTTGGAATTCGAGAATACTTGATACTGTCCAAAAAAATTCATTCGATATACTTGATTTTGACTTTTAGAGGGCAGAAATTTTGCTTATACTATCAAAACTACGATATATCCGTTAGTCTTTTGAAATTATAGGCATCACGTAATCGTTTACTATCTCCACAACGTGATATATCCGCTTGTCTTTTGAAATTATAGACATCACGTAATCGTTTACTATCTCCACAACGTTGTTTGTTGGCGTCATGGTTGCTCTTTCTTCAAAAAATTACTTTATGGAAAGTTACTTTAAGTGAATGATAATGCTTTCAACAATGGCTGGAATATGATCTTCGGTATTCCGGATTAGTAAATATCAAGAATATCAACCAAGGTTTCTCTATTGACTTTTTCACCCAGCTCACCATTTACAATTTTGAGGATTCATTCGGATAAGTCCTTAATTTCTTGTAGATGATGAGATGACATTGTTTGTCCAACAATTAATCTCACAATTAATCTTATAATTATGAGTTTGCAATGATGCTCAAGTGAAGAAGGGCTTATACTTGAATAACCAATATATGCATTGTCCTTTGTTACAACTTCATATGTACAATTATACTAAATAATTATAGCAAGGATAATTCTAGTAATATTTAAAATAAAAAAAGCTTTTGGAAATGCATAAGAGATTTTGACTTATAGCTTAAAATTAAGCACTTTTCAAATTACAATAAAAAAACATAATAGTAATATATATATATATATATTAGTTACTGTATGACTTATTATAAATATACCTGTTAATTTAGAAAACTACATCCAAGTCCTAGCCTTAAAATTACCAAGAAATTTAACAATTATAATATAAGAGTAGCTTGGATAAGTTAAAAAATATATATCATAATTTTGTCCTAATTAAAAACGACCTTAAAATTTTAAAAAATTACAAAATAAAAAAACTCAATTGATTTGATTGAAGTACTTCAATGATATTTATGCTTATACGATATTTTTTCAAACATTTAGCTTTATATTTAAGAGTATTAAAGTCTACCCATTTTACATTCAAAAATAGAAAAATAGTTGAAATACTTTTATTAATTTTTGAAACTTGTATTACAAAAAAATCTCATTGGTTGAAGTGAAACTATATGTATAATAATAGATTTTGGATTACAAAGTAAGGAGATTATGACTTATAACTTAAAATTAAGTACTTCCCAATTTGCCAAAAAAAACAAAAAAGAAGCATCATCGTAGTCCATATATAAGTGGATTACTTGTATGACTTATTGTAAATATATTAATCGCGGGGTTAACTAAGAAAACTACATCCACATCATAGCCTAATTAAAATTTTCCCTATTTTTTAAAAGTAAAAAAATGCCCAAATTTGTTTGTAATATAAGATGAGCAGAAAAAAGTTATAGGGTACTTTTCAGGCATTGACTTCATAATTAAGAGTACTAAATTCAAGAAATTTCACATTCAAAAGAAGAGAAAAATAATTAGAGTATTTTAGTAATTTGTGAAACTTGTAATACAACAAAACTAAGTGACATTTGGTTCACTTGAAATTTTATATCATTTTTATATGATATTATTTTCAAATATTTAACTTAATATATAGAAGTATTAAAGTTGGCACATTTTACATTCAAGAGAACACATAAATAGTTGGGCACTTTTAATAATTTCGAAAATTCGTATTAGAAAAAACCTCAATTCATATCTGATTGTGTTAAATGAAATTTTAGTTCCACGTTTTTTTTGTCCTTTTTTTTGCCAAAATGATCCAAATCGTTAAGTATTTAACGGTTTCTGTATATGGCCCCAAAAGAAATAATTTAATCCTTAAGTTTGAAATAAAAATTACATAAATTATTTGGATATAATTTAAAATACAAAAGCAAATCCAAAACTTTCAAAAATATATATATTTGATTTTAAAAGTAAATAAATTTAAAACAAAAAAATAAAAATCACTTAAAACGATCAATTTTTATTTTCTGAAATTCTCTTTGTACAAAGATCTAGGAATTAGCATATTATTAAATTTAATTTCTTATATATTTTGAAATATCTCTTTAAGAATTCTTAAAATCAGTAATTATATAATTTATTAAATATAAGTATTTTCATTTATTTTGTTATTTTATATTAATTAAATAAGATTTAAAAATAAAATAGACTAATTGATTTATTCCATAGTTTCTTTGATTTATTTACAAATAATAATTAAAACCATTGTTTCTACATTTTGAATAATATTTTTAATAAGATTATTTCGATTTATTTAATTGATTAGGACTTCAAGAACCTTTTTAATTATATGTATTCAACACCTCTTTTTGCAATACTCCCAAGCATCTTTCATTTCAGTTGATATTTTTTTTATTAGTATACCTAATTAATGTAACTAACTAATATAAACTAATTAATTAGTGGAATATATAATATTTCCGCGAGATTTTATGTTTACGTTTTTAATATATAGTGCACACTACTATATTAAATTTCTCTTTGCTTGGGATTTATATTTTTAATTAATGAAAATATGAAATATTTTTGTAAATATATTCAATTCTTATTTATTCATAATTCATATTCCTTAATTCGTAAAAATTAATAAGGTAGGTAGGAGTTATTTGAGGTATAATTATAATGTAATTAATGCAATGATGATTAGGCTAGTAATTGATTATGTGTCAGCTGAAGCATGAGAAGCTGACACGTAAGCACCCGAAGCACCAGCAAAAGACATGTGGCAGCCGAAGCATGAGAAACTGCCACTTAGGCTCAGCATATTCTGCATTAGTATATAGGGGAGATTAGTTTTATCAAACACATCCTTATTACGTTAGCTCAACTAGTTGTCTATTTTTATAGTGTAATTACATTTGAAAAATATGATGTTACTTGTGTTCCGGGAATTATTATTCCCATGATGTGTCTTACCTAATACTGGTTGTAGATACATAGATGGAAGGTCCTATTAGATATCTTACCTTATCTAGGAATCCTATGTATGGAGACTCTCATTGTAATGCCTATATAAAGGCCCCTCTATCAGTGTTATGAATACAATTGATTGACTCTATTTACAGTCTTTTTACTTTCTCCTGAAACACGTTATCAGCACGTAGTTCCCAACTGAGTAAAAATTTTTCCTCTCCCGTTTTTTTTCTGAAAATCCCGAAAAAAAAAAAATCGAATTTTTTTTTCAAAAACCCTAGCACCGCCGTCGCTGCACATTAAGTCGGAGCAAGAAGCCCCGATGCCAGCCATCAGCCTCGATCTGCAAATCCCCCGCGAGCAACCTCTGCCACCGCACCACACCAGATCGACCGAGACCCTAATTCCCGCCGCGGCCGCCACCCTAATCCCCACAACCGCCGCTGACGCGAACAACCTCCGGTCGTCGTCCTCGTCAGCAAATCCACGCACGGATCCGCAGCACGCCGTCGTTGCAAACCACCATGGCCGTTGGAGTTGGCCCAAGACAGCAGCCAGATGCACCACCCGATTCACAGTCCCGTTTTCGTCCAGCCAATTGTTGCCTAAAGCTGCGATCCGATCTGATCGAAGCACCGCCGGATCGTCCAAACGGTTTTATGCACGTGATATTTAATGTTTGAAAACCTAGTGCAATCGAGACAAAACCTATCAAAATCAAAAAAAAAAAAAAAAACGAGAGACGAGAGTTTCCGCGCGTAAATTTTCTGCACAACGCAGTCGTACCAAAATCATGTTTCGAGATTCGTTAACCGTCGGATCGGTGTGAAATTTTGACAGCAACTTCCCAACACAAATATCTGTATATTCAACGGTGAAGATCGGATTATGAGTAATATTGATTACTAAATCTGCCGCCGAACAGAAGCAGATTTTTACGAGGAAATTTGGAGATCCGACCTCATCCAATACCGAGCTGCTGCACCGCCGCGCCCGAGTCCTTTTTCGGCCGAATTATCGAGCCCAGTAGCCCTATCCGGGCGTTTCTCAAATCTCTATCTTTTCCTAATTAATGATTCACTTGTTCATTAATTTGTACACTTATGAATCTTACATGTTTATGTTTTACGTGTATATAGGAAAATACGTCGCTCATGATGATGTGCACGCTATGGAGAAAAAGCCATATTTATCCCGTTCAAGGATCAAAGTAAATATAGAACGGAGTACCCACGGAAATATGTTGCTCATATGGAGAGAATCTCCCGTTCAAGGATCAAAGCATATATGGAACCAAGTACCCGTAAGACTTTATTAAAGTTCCCGTTTTTCAATTCCTCTCTTTTTGGGAAATTTTTTTATTTGGGGAATTGGGTATTTGGGTTCTTTACCTCCCACGCTACTTTGCGGTGGATGAGACTATGAGAGGTGGTATCACTCTCGTATGTCGAAGTAAACTGTGTGACGGTCCTGGGGGAGTCATGGATAATTGTTGAAAGTCGATATTTGTGGTTGTTGCATACACCACGTTTTGGGTGCGATTTGATGTCGCTGTTTTGTCGATTTTAAACCAACAATTGAAAAAAAATGAATATTCTCGGTAACGGTAAAGTTATGACTTGTTCATGATTAGTCACGGAATTGTGACGTACAAATGGGACAAACATCGATTGCGACGGATATGTCGTGGTTAAAATCGATTTGTGACGGATTTGTCACGATGAATTGAGCGACCACCACATTGGTCTTGACCCAATCCCATACTTGGAAAACTCCATCTTTCATCTTATTAAAATAAAATATTGTATGTGGGTGTAGTCATGCACCGTCTCCTTGCAATATAATAAATGAAAGAGTGTAAGAGTAATTCTCATGAATTTCAACATGTAAAGCAATGGCATATTGCGGTAAATACATGAATTCGTTGACCTCGATTATAGTTCGTATGACTATAGGTCCGAATACTTTTCTGAGTATTTGTAAAAGCATGTGCCTTATACATTTGACTATGTTTAGTCAATCTTAGTGGATGGTCAAGACGAGTTGGTTATGGTATATTCATTATGTCTCATGGTTCAAAATGCTTAATTATGATGCACCGTGTTGCATCCATATAACATGGCTATTATGACGTATGCTTGCAAATTGAGAATTAACATACTTGGTTGATCGATGCACTTTGGTGGATTTTGTCTATACTTTTGATCATGACTAGGCGCATCCTCCTTGGTATTTGTTTATACTTTGAAAGTTCAAACGGAATCAGTGGTTTTTAAATGCATTTTTAGTCAGACATTCCTACTTTCTCTGCAAGTCTACCAAGTTGGAGTTACCGAAAGGATCATTAGTCGAGATAAGAAATCAAACACCCTGCTGCGTTTAAACGCACATATGGATGTCATTGCCATGTTTTTGCATCAACACTTATGTCATTAGATATGGTCTCAACCTTGTTTTCTCACTAAACTTGGGAAAAACTAAACAGCCAATTAAAACATGCACTGTGATCTGAGTTTAATGATCCGTGTGGTGAACAATATATGGATATAAAGATACGGAAGTCTAGTTTCCAGAACATCTGACCGTTCGTCCATAGCCTTCCTAACAAGGGAGTTATCGCTGTTTTAGTGAACAAAGGTCAAGCTGCGCGGAATTTTATTTCCAGCGATTGTCCTAACTTTTGTCCCAACCAACTTGGTTCCCATCTTAAATTTGCAAGTAGTCTTAAGACACATATTTTTCAACCTCTTTTTGGCCGAATTTGCCATAGATGATGCAGTTTTTGGTATGCGTTGTACGCTAAACTATCATCTTTCAAATGTTAAAAAACAGTTTCCTTGGGGAAGCCCAAAATACGCACCCTTATAAGAAGGTCGAGCGTGTGCATGGTAGTGTTACACCATGCTTGTGTCGTAATTTTGCCCCTTAGGCATATAACCTTGCCATGTTATGCACTCAATATGATAGATCATTTTGATCGTATCTGGTATAAAGTCTCTATGTTGTTAGAGTATTCGCTATGCTCATGATTGTAAAATTTTGCAAGCGAAATTGAGTGCGTATTAAGTTATTTTCAAGGAACACGATATTTTTGGATTTCGGTTTATAAATCCATTGTGACTATGATGACTAGGTCATCACAATAAATGAGTGGTATAATGCTCAAGTTGTTGAATGCCGAATGGCGTTTTCTAGTCACATATGTTCCGTAACAATTGAACCATGTTATGACTCGATTATACACATGCCAAAGTGTATCACTCATAGCATCTCATTGTGATTTGTGAGAAATAAAATCTTATGCATCACTTGTATTGGACATGTGAAAGAAAAATATTCATGAGTCAATATGGTCCGGCTTGCATCGGTTTGTGTAACCAAAAGATGTATTGGGACATTGACACATTTAGGCTTTAATAGTCCGGAGTTTGGACAGTTTGATGATCCATATACCACGGTATTGTCATGGACATCATTTTCTTTGAACAAAGAAACTAGTTGGATCAAAGACATCAAAGTACGTTGGTGGAGTCGTGAGCAGGGCTCATGACCGATGATGATATTTATGTCATCCGCGTCTTGCTTTCATAAGCATGTGTGACGCCAAAGACCCCCACAATGATCCTTCTTAGCCATGTTCATTGATTTAAGCATATTCTTTGGCACGATTAGGAGATGACACCCTCCTATGCTAAAGAGAATTATGTAGCGACTCGCATAAGCATGGTGTTGAGTCCTCCCTTTTCACCGAGTCCTTATACATACATGATCATAAGTATTAGCCTGGGTGGCTTATGATGCTATGATGGTGTTCACAAATGGTCGTACTCGAGTAATAACATTTATATGTTATGTTGTTCCTTTGACAATGATTGATAAGTTGATGAAACCTGAGTTATGGTTGTCCAACTTGCGGACCAGTCATTGTAAAGGTCGGTTCACTCACTTTTTAGACCAAGTCTTAAAGTGAAATTTTAACAAATACTTCCTAACATCCAAGGCTACTTTCTCACAAATTTTGGTGCCATTTGGAGACTTGGAAGGAGGTGAACCACTTAAATGAAGTTTTCACATACCACCAGCCGTCCCAACGACCAGTTCGATGTCATTTTGACCGGTTTTTAACCACAAGGTTGATGGTTTTGGAATCCTAAACACCCGTTTATACATGTTCACGAAAATTTTGAGGTGTTTGGGGCTGGTGAAGGGAGTGAACTCTTCAAGAAAGCACTAGAGGTTCGATAAAACCAACGGCCTATCATCGGTTCAATCGTTTCTTCATGTTCGATCCCGGTGGTGCATGGTGGCGGTTTTATTGGATTCTCAAGACCAGTAGCTACGGCTATGTAGCATAGGTCAACATGTCATATTCACCTATACCTATCATCATTCAAATGCTTAGTTACGAGTGTAACAGTATGCATTTTGTTAACTGGATTGTGTTAACACTGAAAACCTTTATCGTCCACATGTTCATGTGCTAAAAGTGCGTCACCACAACACATTATGACGGGTTATAAATAATGAATATGACATGCGCTTTCACTCATAGTCCGCTTAAAATATACCTTGGCAGACGATCTCGTAAGTCACTTTGATGAGCCAGTCTTCCCGTCGTTAGGTGGAGATGCGAACGATCATGTTCGAGTAGAACGACTTGGAATTGTCGTAGTTTGTCCCTACTGTGCCTCACCAAGTTCCCTAAAGTGACGAGATTAAATACATGCTGCAAACATGTCTGCAAGGATTGTGTCTGGTCATGGACGTTCGTCACCTATGAATGGTGATATGGTAACACCACAAATTATGGTAGATGGTGTTACTAGGCCGTGGATCTCATAGAGTATTAGGATGCCACTTGGTTCGATAAATACTCTCGCTAAGAATGTATGCGAGCTTGGTACATGAAACTTGATCATATGATCAAATGAACTCATCCGTCTCATGTGATTCTGGATTATAGTCATCATTGGGGGACGCATCAATGAATGCCAATCCATAAAAAGTACTCTATGAATAAATCCGGTTCATGAGGACGTGGATTGTGAGTTTAATCGAACCATACTTCGTTGAAAATCTACAATGTTGTAGCCTTGGCCTAAAATGGAAACATATGCGACTCCAGTATAAATAAAGTGATAGCCCTTTGTTGAAGTGGTGCCGACACTCCAAAGATAAGATCTATCCGTATACTTTGTTAAAGCGAGTGAGAGAAAGAGTTAAACTCACCTCATGGCGTGAGGTTTCTCATGAACGCACTGGAATCGACTACGATGACACGAAACTTAGTTGTGCTATCGTAATGGATGTTATAGCATCCACTATCTTTTCAGTTAGATAGTTTCCAAAAAACTGACGTGCAGCTTGTGGTTAAATCTTAGTGGGGAACTAAGTTAAGTGATAAAAAGGATCTCGTGGTGGATCAGACTCAAATCAAGTGGCTCCTGACCACGGAGCGCGTCGACAAGTGATTGTCGGGAACGCAAACTAAGTATATACTTGATTTGGAAGAGATATGAAGCTTTTGTGTGTAAAACTAAGGGTTTATAGTGATGTACTCTTGTGATACTAAGAGATTCCGCTAAATCCAAAGTTAAGAATGAAAGGATCTTGGGGACACTTGATGATGCGTACTCATCAATCGGTTTAAGGCAATCTAAGGGACGGTTTCCCTAAGAGACGATAAAGTAATGCCTATATGATTCCCAATGACTAGTCGAAGTCATAATAAGACTTTGCTCACTTAAGTGATGATGCAGTCTTAAGAACAGTACGGTATTATGTACTCATATTTGACTCGATGTACTCACTCATAATAATCCGGTAAAGCCACTGTGATGATGGCCTAGGATGCGCTCACGCAATGTCTGTGATTGACAAGAAGCTTGAAGCTCGCTCTATCTCGATAAAAAGGACACTTGAAAACTAATACTCGAATTTGCCCAGAATGTGTTGGTCTATCTCCCATATGACCTACAGGGCAGCTCACTTGTTGGAAAATGGTGAAATTGGTACCATTGGAAAGGTTTGTGTCTACTTTCCAAAGAAACCAACCATTTGATCACATTCATCATGTTGAGTGACATATGACTATTATTGCAAAGTAGGACAGGATATGTCCTAGAATTTCTCGAGTCAACTTCGATAGAGCTTTGTGATCTGCTCAGGTCGATCTAGATTACGTACTGTATGTGAATGAAAAGCTATGGGTGTCTAGTTTTCATAAGTTCTTACAGTTTTGTTGATACCTATTGAATCGAAGAAGTTATGACTGATTTAGTGCATGGAGTTCAAGACTTTAGAAAACTTGATAAGTCTTTAGCGACTCTGCACTTTGGATGTGTCGCACTCTTTTTGTCCTTAGACCAAGGTTTGTTTTTCCCATTGGGTTTTCACTTGGTAAGGTTTTTAACGAGGCGACCTATGAGAACATCCATACAATGATGCGTTGTACTTCTGTTCAACTTAGACCAAGAGGTATTTTTCCCACTGGGTTTTTCCTTGGTATAGTTGTGAGGGCAACTTGGCATCCGACTCCTATGATTTGAGGTACTCATCAGGGTGAGTCATTATGTATACATCAGGGGGAGTATACATGACATGTTATGTTGGTGCGTTGCAATCTTTTCCTCATCAAGCCTTTATTTTTCCCATGGGGTTTTGTTTTGGCTTGCAATAGGTTTTTACGAAGGCAACATCTTTTGCACCATTGTTGTATTAGTGCTCGACACAGGGGGAGTGTTCCGGGAATTATTATTCCCGTGATGTGTCTTACATAATACTGGTTGTAGATATATAGATGGAAGGTTCTACATTCTTCTAGAGGTAGTAGGATCCTATTAGATATCTTACCTTATCTAGGAATCCTATGTATGGAGACTCTCATTGTAATGCCTATATAAAGGCCCCTCTATCAGTGTTATGAATACAATTGATTGACTCTATTTACAGTCTTTTTACTTTCTCCTGAAACAACTTGTTAATTATTTTATATAAAATTATTTATTAGAGCGGAAAAGCCAAAAAACCATCTACAAAAAATTAGTCGCATTAACTTTTTTTTTTTTTTTTAATTTCAAAAGGTTAACGTTTCACTCCAACAAAAATCCCTTGTGATTTGGATAAAAGGAGGAACGGATCTGCATGGTACGAGGTGGAGAAATTTGTTGGATAACTTTTTTTCTAAATATTTTTTTATTTTTCAGAATTTTCCAGAAAAAAAAAAAAAGAAATCCCCATCAAAGAGATTTTAACGGTCTCTCGAGAAATAGCCGAACCCCGTCCTCCAGGGTCAAAACTATCATTTTAAGAGAATTAGTTTTGTTATCCAAAAGAGGTACGTAGCAACGCACTCGTTTAACTTCCATCTCGATGTAAAATTTATTTTTACTATCTATATTTAACTGATCAGTAAATGAATCAGTAAATACATACATTACATAAAAATATAAATATAAAATACACCAATAGTGTCTAGCTTTCATTTTTCTTTTAATTTTTTTGTTTTTTTATGAGAGAGAAGTCTCCAACCGTCTAACACACTCCATATTTTTTTTGGTTGAGGGGGAGACGAGAAACTCCCCCCACCTGTATCAAAAATCCCTTGATCAGGTGGGTGTTAAATTGAGAGATGTGCACTAATGGCAGTCCTGCAAGGAAGAGGACCAACGAGATACGAACCCAGCAACAAACCTTGCAATATTTCAACAAAGTATTGTCACCACACGAATTCAAACCCACGATGTCGAAATATTTCCACCCAATCAGTCTTGGCCGAGTCTAACATACTCCATAGTGCACAGAGAATGATGAGGTTAGGAAGATGAAAAAAACCCAAGTCAAATGTGGGCCTCTGCTTTACTTGGATTTGCATGTGAGGCCCATACAAAATCCCATCACATTCTTGCTTTTACTTTTTCAATCTTCTCAAGCACTGTAATAATATTAATTTATTTCCCCATATATAAATATAATATTATTACCATTAATACTCATCCAGTCCTGTGTTGCCCTTTGCTATTTATATAGCAGCAGTCCAGCCACTCACTTTACACTACTCCTTCCTCATATCAGTTTAAATCTGTACTCTCTCTCTCTCTTTCTCTCTCTCTCTCTCTCTATATATATATATATAATGGCTACCACAGAGAGCATTCATATTTCTGATCATGACACAATGAAGCTTGAGAAGTTGTTCAGCATGAAAGGAGGAAAAGGAGAAGCTAGCTATGTCAACAACTCTCAAGCTCAGGCAATTAGTCCTTTACATTCATTTTTTTTCTTTAATTGATTTTTATTTTTATTTTATTGCTTAACGAGTCTACGTAACCGTAGAGCCGTTCTGGTACCAACTTATATGTAGCATTCTTTTTTAAGAAATATGATTTTTTTTTGAGATAATAAATGAATAATTACAGCGTAAATAAATTTTTCAAGAACCAAACATGATTTAACATAGGCACCCATTTTTTATGTATTATGTATTATTCTTGTTATTCTTATTCTTATTATTATTATTATTATTATTATTATTTTCATGAACACACACACAGAGACAATATATATATAAATATATATATATATATATATATATATATTCATTATTAATCATAAGTAGTTAAACATGCAACGTTCGGTCGACGTAGTAATATATTAATATTATTGATCAACGCATGCAGGCGGAACACGCTCGATCAACCCTCCATCTTCTCATAGAAACCCTCGACGGCATGCGGCTGATGAGCAGTTCTGCTCAGGACACTCCAGCTTTCGTGGTGGCCGATCTCGGCTGCTCCTGCGGCAGCAACACTATTTCCACGGTGGAAGTTATCATCAACCACATCACTAAACGCTGCGAGGACGCCGGCCGCGAGCCGCCGGAATTCTCCGCTTTCTTCTCGGATCTTCCTTCCAATGATTTCAACACACTCTTTCAGATCCTTCCGCCGCACGGCGGCGGGAGCATGGAGAAGTGCCTGGCTTCGGATGGTGGCCTGCGCTCTTATTTTGCGGCCGGCGTGCCCGGTTCGTTCTATCGGAGGCTTTTTCCGGCGAGATCTGTTGATTTTTTCTACTCTGCTTTTTCTTTGCACTGGCTTTCTCAGGTAATTTGTAGTAGTAGTAGTGTTTAATCCACTTTTATATATATATATATATATATATATATATATACTATGAGGCTAATGTTTAGTAGAGTACTAGTAACCAAGTCGAGCTCGAACGAGCTTCAAATTTAGCCGCGAGCTTTATATATTATCGAACAAGAAAATTGTGTTTAAGCTTGGTTCATTATATTATTTGAAACTTTTTGTTAATTAAAATTGATATACATGTATCATGCATGATATGATAAGCATATAATAATATTATACATATCCAAATTTAAATATTATTATAGGTATGATAATAGTACAAGATCATTGTTTTGGTTTGTAGACCGATTAGTAGGGAATTGACCATATCGCATCAGAGTTAGTTAAAAAAAACTAGGTTTAGTTTATTTTTTTTATTTTTTTATTTTTTAAGAAAAAATTAGGTTTAGTCTCATGGGCATAGACTGATGGTAAGTTGCAAGGTGATTGGGGTGGAAACACTCCGACATCGCGGGTTCGAATGCACATCCCTCAATTTAACACTTATCTAGTCAAAGAACCTCTTATACAGGTAGGTAAGGGAATTTTGTCTCTGGCTAAAAAAAACTTAGGTTTAGCCTTAAGTCAAAAGTGCACCCCCGAAAGGTAGTATTTGTTGGATAATGAAATCATTAAAGCGAGAGATATTCTCGGCGGCAGGTATTCCTTTTTTCATATTGAATTTTCATTATTTATATATTTAAGATATTACACCGATAAATATAAAAGCTCGAACATTTGGTTCGTTTCTTCAAATATTTTCATAATATTAATTTTTGATAATTTGGTGCTGTCCTCAAATTTGAAGAGATTAATAACGACGATTCTTGCGCTATCCCTAAAAGTGATGGCCAAATATTACGATAAAAAATAAAAAATCTTGGATTATTATAAATATATTTTCTCTGCTCTGTCTGTAGTGCTACATTTCACCCAAAAATTTGTCTTTTTAAAAGTGCTACGTTTCAATAAGTATCTACAATCACATCAAATCATCGCACTTTCTCGTTTAGTCTTCGTCACACACTTAGCATCACCACATTTTATCTTTTTATTTAAACCACACACACTTATACATCTATCACATTTAATTATTCACTTGAAATACATCTATTTTTTTTATCAAATGTTGTAATTCCTGAGTATCATAGTACTATATAATACTAATACAAATAAATATGTGACAACCCCAGGTACCCGACGTCGTGTTGGACAAAGAATCAACGGCATACAACAAGGGTAAAATATTCATCCACGGCGCAAATGAGAGCACTGCCAATGCATACAGGAAACAATTCCAGAGCGACTTAGGCCGGTTCTTGATCTCCAGATCCAAAGAACTCAAGAGAGGAGGGTCCATGTTCTTGGTTTTCCTGGGTCGGACCGGTTCTGATCCGTCTGACCAGGGTGGAGCCGGACTTCTTTTTGGGACCCATTTTCAAGATGCTTGGGAGGATCTTGTTTGTGAGGTATTATGACAACATCAATTTTTATGTCAATGATATATAAATGGATCCATGCAAATGTAAATCAATGCTTAAAACGAAAACGTGAGCTCAGTACATATTTAGTACGGATTAACTGTATATATGATATACTGTAATCGTATTTATTTTTCTGGATTCACCGTACACATTAAGTATGAGCTACTGTCCATTTGGAAAATAAATATATATTACGACATATTATGTGTGTAATGACTATGTATTATATATGTATTGTACTCACGTTCCCATTTTTAAGAACTGATATCCATTTTAATCAATCTCTATATGTAGAAGTATACCGATAAAGTCTACCAACTACAGTTAAAACTCGATAAATAAATGTTCGATAAACGAATAACCTCACCAAATGAATATTTTTCTCGGGTCCCAACTCTTTATAACATGTTCAAATTTTCTTTAGATAAATGAATAATTTCGCTAAATAAATATTTTTTTTCGGTCCTGATAATATTCATTTATCGAGGTTTTAATTTATTATTCTTCTTGCAGGGCTTAATTACTGCTGAACAACGGGACAGCTTCAACATCCCAGTCTACGCGCCGAGCCTAGCTGAATTTAAAGACGTGGTTCAAGCCGACGGCTCATTCATCATTAACAAGCTGCAGCTCGTCAGAGGTGGAAGCCCACTGGTGGTGGGCCGCCAGGATGACACGGCTGAGGTCGGCCGAGCCCTTGCCAACAGCTGCCGCTGTGTTAGCGGCGTCCTTGTTGATGCCCATATCGGCGACCGGCTCAGTGAGGAGCTTTTCTCTCGAGTGGCGAGCCGAGCCATGACTCAAGCCAGGGATCTACTGGAGCGGCTTCAGTTCTTCCACATTGTTGCCTCCCTCTCTTTAGCTTAACGAGCACCTAAGTTTCCAAAGATCAAATTTTATGAATTAATATATATATATATATATAATAACAAGAGGTCATTGAACTTTTATTTATTTACTTAATTTTTTTTTTTTTTTTGGTTACTATGTGTGTTTTGAATTTCAATCCAAAATTCTATAATTTCATCAACAAAAAAGATACTATTGAGGATTTGAAATTCCTTGTAATTATTATGTTTGGTTTTTTCTTCGTTAGGCTTCGTCGAAGCTCGTTTTTTAGCTACTTGATCGGCTTGTGATCAACTCTGTATTTTTCGATTTTCTATAGAATATCACTAATTAATTAAAAAGAAACTGGGATCAGTCACTATTATTTTCATAAATAAATTTGCACCAAAGTAAAAGTCCAAATATTATTGTGAACAAAAACGGGTATTACTAAACACCGCTCAAAATTACTAGCCACCGTCCTGTAAGATTATCTTTTTATCCATTTCAAGTCTTTCATTATTTCTAAACACCACACCACACCAAAATCTTTCAAGCTCAAGTTTTTCGAATTGAAATCTAGAAACAATTTTTCATTTATTCTACAGAACACACAATCAAATATATATAGTCAATATTATCGACAACTACGAAAATGGACGAGAATTCGCATCTGGAGGTAATTTTTTGGAGAAAATGACGCAGGCGTCTGATTATTCCGCCTGTTCCATGGTACAGGCGTCCCCAGATTCCGCCTGGACCATGGTACAAAGTGTGACGCTCCGTCCTAGATAGGGTCAGAACGAACCGAAATTCGCGAACAAAGCTCGGCTCGGCTCGTTAAGGGCTCGGTTCGGCTCGGTTCGTTAAGAACTCGAGCTCGAGCTCGAAAATCGGCGTTAAGAAACGAGCTCGAGCCGAGCTTGGGCATGTGCGGCTCGGGCTCGGCTCGAGATCGGCTCGAGCTCGGTTCGGCTCGCCTCGTTAAGCTCGATTAATAAATATATTTTTAAATTATTTTTATAATATTTATATATTATATTATAGATTAATAATTTTTTAAATAATTTTCATATATTAAAATATTAATTTTTATATATATTTGAAAATATATAATTTTTAATGATTATTTTAAAATATTTATTTTAAATAATTCAAATATATTATTTAAATAATTTAAAAATATATAATTATTCGCGAATGTACATGAGCTCGAGCTCGACTCGAGTTGTTCGCGAACACTCGTGTGCGGCTCGATTTATTAACGAGCTCGAGCTCGAACACGATTTTGTTCTGAAGAAAGCTCTCACTGGCTCGGCGAGAAAAAATTTAAAACTCGGCTCGGTTCGATCAAAGCTCGGCTCGGCTCGGTTCGTTTACAGCCCTAGTCCTAGGTCTAGGCGTCTAAACCAGACGCCTGAACCATGGTCGGGACGTCCGATTCAGACGCCTGTACCATGGCTAGGCGTCCGATTCAGACGCCAGACGTGGCCAAAGCGTCGTGCCGACGCCTCGGCCATGGTCCAGCGCAATTTTGACGTCTGACCTCTTTTTTTGCCTGATTTTAAATATTAATAATAATATTATTGGTATCATTATTAACATTCTGTCAATTAAAAATTTCAGGTTATATTGGAAGAATTTGAAGGCGACGGCGTTGATTATAGTGGTTATTTCGTTAATGACGAAATATTCGCTAGTGATTGTGATGTGATTGGTTGGTATGATGTAAAACTTTATTTGTTGTATGTTCCTTAATTAATAAAATTTTTGTTTCTGTTGATCTTTATAGTGGATAGTTGATTTTCTTTTATGTTGATCTTGATAGTTGACAGAAAAATTTTCGTTTTTGTAAGCAGAAGAGAAAAAAACAAACAAAAGTAAAGTGCCAAATGCAAAACGAAAGTGCCAATCAATATACAAAATACAAAAAAAAAACGAAAAAGCCAAACAAAATACCGTCACAAACAAAATATAAAATACAAAAATCAGTATAAGGTACGTCCTCCAATCCCCTACGCTCTGCCTCCCGCTGTCTACGAACGGAAGCATCAACACCACGAGCTCTGGTGTGACGCGCTCCAGAATCCATCATCTCTCTGACTAGCGGCATAGATTTGCCCGCTCCTCCTCTCATCTGCATTTAGCAAACAATACAACTAATAAGTAATAATCATACAAAGAATACACATTATTAATTATTAATTGAAAAATTTATTTTTTTCCAAAAATATGACTGGGGCGTCCGGAACGGACGCTTGAACCATGGCACAGGCGTCTGGTCTGGACGCTACTTCCATGGTCCAAGCGTCCGAGATGACGCTATTCAGCCAGGCGCCCGATTCGACGCTGGGCATGGTTTGGACGTCCGTGGACGCTCGTACCACAGCCGAAAGGCCCGCCGTGGACGCCTGGGCCATGGACAGGCGGAATCGGCGGACGCCTGTGCCATGGCCAGGCGTCATCTTCGGACGCCTGTCACAAAATAACGGTCGCGGCCTCTGCCGTGCACTCCGGCACGGCGGCCGCGGCCAATGAAACAGTAAAACGAAAATAAAAAGTTACCGGAGCTTTTCCTTTTCCGGTCATGGCGGCGGACTACGGCGGTGCGGCGGCAGACGGCGGCTGTGCGGCGGTGGTGTAGCGGCGGACGGTGGCTGTGCGGCGGTAGTGTGGTGGCGGTTCGGCTGCGTCGGGTGGGTTGTTTAGAGAGAAAAGTATTGTCAAATTAGGATTTAAAATCTAATTAATATGAATTAAGGGCAAAAATGTAATCTTATAGGACGGTGGCTAGTAATTTTGGACGGTGTTCAGTAATCCAGATAAAAACTCTCGTTCAGATGATAAATATATAATATGAGTAGAATATCCTAGGAGGTCATTTGTTTGAATAAATCACAACCTGAATCATCGAATCATTAGGAGAAAGTGAAAATAGAATCAAAGCATATCTATTTGGCCTATTTTTATACGCTGCATTTGAGGAGCTCTCTAAACCAAATCAAACCAAACATACCCAGTATATCCCGCTCAGAACAGGGTTTAGGAAGGGTAAGATGTACGCAGACCATGCCCCTACTTTTTACGATAGGGAGGCTGTTTCCGTGAAGACCCCCAGATTAATGCACAGCAAAGTATAGAGTGGCATATACAAAGAAGCATATGATACGAGAAAGCTCACGACCATACCTGAGCCCATGGTTTAATTCACATGAGACTTACCTAAGGGATATTGACAACTGCACTCTCGATGAACGCTGCTCTAACCGAAGAGAAATTGACTCTGCGCACAGCTCCCTGTCACAAAAAACACCACACGTAGAAGGCAATAGGATCAAAAATACAATAAAAGTAAAAAGTGTAATGCTCTAGGTCAAAGCTAACCGAGACAACCCAACCCTGACGCTCTCAACTATAGCACCGCTCCCTAGAAAAAAATCAACAACTCTGATCTGGCGCCTCCAAGAGCGCCTATCAACAGTCATGGTCTCGGAAAGGTTTAAGGCCTTCAAATCTAATCTCAACTGCTCCTCCCACGTCCTCCTCGGCCTGCCTCTCCTCCTCTCCCCGGCAACCAATAAACTCTCGACCCTTCTCACCGAGGTAAGCCCGCCTCTCATGACGTGGCCAAACCATCTCAATCTCCCTTCCCTAACTTTCGCTGAAATGGGCGCAACTTCAAGCGCGTTCCTGAAAACCCCGTTCGAGATTCTATCCAACATTGTGCGACCACACGACCAACGTAACATTCTCATTTCAGCCGCTTCCAACTTCCTCTCAAGCAACTTCTTCATTGCCCAACATTCGGAGCCATACAACATTGCAGGTCTGATTGCCGCTCTATAGAATTTATCATTCAACTTAAGAGGGACTTTCTTGTCGCACAGGACCCCATTCACTGCTCTCCACCTTAGCCACACCGCCTTGATCATCTTCACACTCAGGAGCTCTCTCATGTTACTATATATTGAGAAGTTGATATATATATTTTCGTACAGACTAAAAACATGTATAAGTGTATTCAATCTGGGCTGTTTCAATCTTTCCGAAAGCCGTCTCACACATATACCAAAACTATAAGAACCATCGATCGAAAGAGTACTAAAGCCTTTTTCTTTTGAACTTATTTTTCAGTTTTTCAGTTCAGTCCATTTAGTTCAGTTCAAGTTCTTACTTTTTGGTCATTGAGAGTATTAATTAGGATGGAGGGTCAGTAAACTCTAATCAAATCACTTTATTACAAGAATAATTAACAAATACAGAGAAGTAATAAATCTGTATGGGGGACCACACTCAATTGACGGATCCATGAATAACCTGGTGGTGTACGTATACCATCCAAATTTTTAAGAAGAAGACCCTCTTTTTCCATCATTTTCAATCTTCTCGGTTATTTTTTATAACCTCCGATCAATTATTAAATTCGATACCTGGTAAACCTTGATTTTCTTATTTGATATCATCCATTTTGATCACGAACATCTAAATTAAACTTTTTAAATTGTTTGTTCAATCTTAATTTCTTTTCTAAATAAGTTTCTTTTGTTGAATGTCCGTGTAGCAGGATTATTTTTTATTTTTTGAATACAAGCTTTGGTTATCAAATTATGGAAACTAATTTAAAAGGAAATGTTGAATGTGAAAACATTATTAGTGGATCATGAGCATATGAAACCAATGTTAGACTTTCACCCATCAATTCAACATAAGGTAAAAAAAATTAAAAAATTGTTTGTATCATATTTTATTATCGTCACACTTCCAAGGGCGGAGCTAGGATTTAGAAGATGGACAGGTGAAATTATATTTATGTATTTAAAAAGTTGGGGAAAAAATACAAAATTCTACATAAATATCGTAAAAAAATGGTCAGGCGGTAGCAGGGACTTGCCAGATGCTTGGCTCCATCCCTTGATACTTCTTTTCGGAATTTGTGTGGTGCACCGTATTATCCGACCCTTGAATCTCACTACCAAAAATCAGACTTTAGCCGACGACTTAAAGTGGTCGGCTAAACCCCAAAGTCGTTGGCTAATCATGCCAGTCGTCGGCTAAAAAACCGTCGGCCGATATTCGTCGGCCAAGGTTTAGCCGACGACCTTTGTGCAGTCGTCGGCTAAAGTTCAACCATTAGCCGACCACTACTACACTGGCCGTCGGCTAAACTCGTTGGAAAAAAAAATTAGCCGACGACCTTAACGAGACGGTCGGCTAAAACCATTTTTTAAAAAAAAAAATATAGTTTAGCCGACGACCGTCTTATATGTCGTCGGCTAAAACCATTTTAACAAAAAAAAAAAATTAAATTATTTTAGCCGACGACCGTCTTACAGGTCGTCGGCTAAAACCCTATTTTTTACAAAAAAAAAAAAATACTTTAGCCGACGACCGTTTTATATGTCGTCGGCTAAAACCCTTTTTAAAAAAAAAAAAAAATTACTTTAGCCGACGACCGTCTTATATGTCGTCGGCTAAAACCCTTTTTAAAAAAAAATTAATTCAGATTTTGGGATCCCAAAACCTGTAATTTTTATACACCAGCTCTCATTATCAACAACAATCAACGCACAACATATTCAAGAACATTAATTTCATCAACATACTAGTAGCGTCAATAAAATCACTTACACAATTGTAACACAAATATAAATATACAAGAGTACTACAACAACACAACTAGAATCCACTGCCAAAATCATCTAAATGTCGAAATGTAGTAGTAGAAGGTAGGGCTGAGCACCGGGTCTGACCCGGCCCGGACCGACCCGGCCCGGAATGACCCGGATTATAAATGGTCGGACTTCATCGACCCGAAGCCCGGATTGCCAGAATCCGCCAACCCCGGTCCGACTAAAACCGGGTCGGTCAAGGCTAGCCTTGTTCTAGCCGATTTTGTAAAAAAAAATTTTTTTTTTTGCATATTAAGTGTCGTTTTATTACATATAAAATACTTTCTTCTTTACATACTCCCATAAAATACAATTATCAATCTTAATATCTTTATTTAGTCATCAAACTCCCAAGTTCAACAATATTTTAGTATAAATAAACTTAATTAGAATAAAGTGCAATCATAATCGAGCCATTAATCATCATTATTTCATCACCACCGAGAGTAAATTATAATAAAAATATTTTTTTGTATTTTTATTTTTACTGTCGTTCGCGGACCGGATTTTCCGGTCTTGACCGGCCCGCCCGAACCCGATTTTAGACAAAATGCACTAAACCCGGACCTAATGTGTCCGGCCCGGTCCGGTCCCGGTCCGGCCTCGGTCCGGTCGGTCCGGCCCGGTCCGGTAAAACCGGTCCGACCATTTGTGCTCAGCCCTAGTAGAAGGATTACCACCATCCCCTAGATCCTCGTCACGAGGCTGTGAAGATGGGGTCTGTCCGAAGAGAGAAGGCGGTGGAGCAGTGCTGCAGCCCACTGAGTAATGGTCTCGAGCCGGCGTCATCATATAGTCCATCATGGCTCGCCGCTATCTCTGAAACTCTCTAACCGCGACTCGTCCTCTGCTCGCTCTCATGTAACCGCCTCGAGTCCTCCTTTCATTCTCGGCCGGAGCTCCTCTCCGCCTCAATCAAGCTCCTCGAGATAGGCGGTCGTGCATCCCGTCCGCGAGGGCGCTGGAAGCCGGGGTATCTTTCAATACATGGTGACCCTCGGCTCCCATCATCTTAGTGCGGTACCGACTACCTCTAGGAGGGTAGTTGGTACCCCACACCCTAGCGAACATAAGAATCGGCTGATCGATCCGTCTAATGGCAGAATCGAGGCCGGGCCTCCGCTAAGTCCGGATATCGCTCCCGAGCAATCTCGGCAAGCATCCTCTCGAGACTCCTCCCGCACACGCTCCTAAGTTAATATGAAAATAAATATTTGAATATCAATAAAAGTATGATACAAAGGCATTTATTTTATTACTAAAATAAAATAAAAAAGACTTACATGCTCCTCGGACGGTTCGGAAATGCTTTCGAGTCACGTAGGCAAATGCATCCAACGAATCGAAGAAATGGCCTCGCGCAACTCGCTAACGATCGGGAACCCAGATCGTGATGGTCGGTCAGACCAGACGATTGGTCGTGTTGGTCAAGCTAGTCGCCTTCAAAAAATATTATTTAGAATCGAGTTTATATTTAGAATTCAAAAAATAAAATCGAAATATTATTATTTTTATTAAATACTAGCATTTTTTTAATAAATAAAATACAATATTCGATTTTTATTTTTTATGGAAAATAATATTCTAGTTTTTATTTTTATTAAAACAATTTATTTCCACTTTTGAATAAAAAATTCCGATTTTTTAATATTAATAATATTCCAGAATTTTAAAAATACATGAAGTTCCGATTTTTCTAATTTAAAAACCGAACTTCAAGTATTTTTTATATTCAAACATTAATTTAAAAAATGGAGTTTATATTTAGAATTCAAAAATAAAATCAAAGAGGAAGAATAAAATGAGGGTATTTTAGTCATACCATAAACTCGGGTCGCGAAAATGGGCGCGTAGCCACTTCCACTCGTACTCCGGAACTTGAATTCTTCCGGTAGCCTCTCGGGTATCACCCCAGTACATCGAACATGTGCATCTCATTTTTCCAAGATTTATACCTACAACACACGTTGCACAACATATATCATTCGTAAGAAAAAAATTACGCAAACAATGTAGATACAAAATAAATTAAAATGACTTACTTGGTAGACCGCACCTCGTCACACCAAGTACGTAGTAGAGAGTCGGGAATGACAAACCACACCTATGAACAAAGATAAATACGCAATAATTTAAAAACATCACATATTGCATTTTCAAGAACTACGTGTTGATTGAAAAACACTTATTAAATATTTATTAACTTACCGACATAGCATTATTCAAAGCATCCTTCACGCATCTGCACGTCCCCCAATCGGGCCACAAAACGGACTCGTCCCGAATGACAAAGCCAACATTACGGCTATATGACGCCGCGGCGTCGAGAAGACATCACCGGGCCGTGTCTGTCTAGAGGAATCTCATAACGGCCATGCTTACTTACGTGCAGTCGAGCGCCGGACCCTTTCTTTGGGCCACGAGTCTTCTTCTTTTTCTTCTCCTCCTCGACTACATTTTTCCCCTTCTCCTTCTCCCTCTCTATCTCCTCATACAGTTTCATCTTCGAAACCCGACAACTCCGCCAAAACATGTTGTCTGGCCAAGACTCGTAGACGTATGCCTCGTCAGGGCTAATCAATCGAACGGGAACTCGGGCTCCCGACTCATCGACCTCTGGAATAGTCGGAACCATCGGAGGCATGAATAGAGTCGGCGGCGGACCGTGGGGCACCGCGGACGAGGAACTCCGTACATCTCCTGATGTGTGAGGGCTAGACGTGGGTCGGTGGATGGGAGGCATACGAGTCTCCGGCTGCGAGGGGGTCGGCCGTGGTGTCTGAAAGGATAAACGCCGCGCTAGTGCAGCGGGCTCATCTTGTAACACCCCCAGAATATGACCGGGAATGTCACACGCCGTAGACCCTTATCACAAGGATCTACCAGGCAAAACTCCAAAAGACTACTCAATGATTGACCGACCGGGGTCAAAATTAAATACAAAGCAGACCGACAAGGTCATAAACCAATTCAGAAACTAACGACATTCATATTACAATGACAACTCAATTTAATAAATGATAACTACACCTATGCAAAGGTGAATACTCGAACGACAGAGAAATACCGACCAAAATGATACAAAAGAAAAGACTCTGACTCTGGTGTGATTAGCATCGTCGTCTTCCATCTTCTTCCAAGCCAATCCCGTGACCGCTCCCGAGCTGCCAAAACCTGAGCGCATAACAGGCACCCACCCCCCGAAAACTCGGGGGTTAGCAAACTGGAATTTTGCTAGTGCAAGTACATAATATACAAGATATACGAACAGTAACAACACAAAATCCAACCGCCGTGAAGCCTTAACACACACCATACATTCCCATAGTCCACACAGAATAACACTCGCATACACAAGGTGAAAGATAATCACATAGTCATATTCTCTTTACGGAACATAACACCAATCTTTAAACGAGCCCAAGGAGTCAGAAAAATCCCTTTGTAAAAAGGGAAAGTATTTTGATAAGATAGTTTGCAAACATTATTATTGACTCGGGCCGTCTAGGGGTTTTGAAAATCGAATGGGAACACTTTTGGAAAGTAACTTAAAAAGCTCTCGGGTCCTTGACCCAACATGTGGAACACTCACATGCATTTAAATCATTACAACATCTCACAGGGTTCTCAACCCAATCCAAATAACATCATCACGAAATCAATCATCTCAACATTACACAGGGTCCTCGACCCGATACACAGAATGGTACCATAATACAATCAAAGGCACAATCTCTCATTCGACATATCCTTCTCAAGACTTCGACATTAACCCTGAGATTTCGTCAAACCTCCTTGGTTAATTAACCCTGATACCAACGCTTTAAAAACAATTTGAAACAAGCTTTCAAAAACACGAATCGCGGTCTATATCAAGACAACATTTAAAAGTGAGTTGAAAGAATTTGAGATACGAACATCGTTCGGTAACGGGGTCTTAGCTATCACTCAAATACCCGTAACCAATAAGCCTGCCAGGCGCCTCCACTGCACACCTGTGCACCGGCGTTCACTCCACTATGTTGGTCGCTCCTTGAACATGTCACTGCGCCGGCGATCACTCCCGCAAGAGCCGCCCCTTGACACACGCATTATGTAACACCGGCGTTCACCACTCATATGGAGCCGCACATTGCAGCGTACACCAGGCCGGAGTGCACGCCCCTCCCTCAGAGGTTCCCGGATATAACGTTTCTCACAACAAGTATCCACATTGATTCAAACATCAAACACACGGACAAACGTCACAACCATTTTCAACTCGGTACATCAAGTCGCACAATTACTCCGCCAGTCCATAACCACACAAATAAACAATAACACGCACGTTATCAATCAAACTCAATCAACACCGCACATATATCTCTATATTGCGACTCAACCGAATATATATATTTATATATATATAGATATATATATATATAACCTTACTATACTATATGAATAACTATAGTTCGACCATCAATCCAAGTTGAGTACGTCAACTAGTGTTAGCATTCAACACTCGTCGATCCCCGACATAAGCATATATATCAATATACGTATATACATACATATATTTAACATATAACTACATATAAACACACACACATATATATATATATATATATATATACACATACATATATATATACACATATATACATCCGTATAAACTCATACACTTCGACAACAATGATTTCACGCAGTTACAATTCGTATATCGAGGTACTTGCCTTGGTAATACGACGCGAAGGAGACGACGAAGGAATAGGTTTCGGTCCGAACAATCCTCTCAAATCCGACCCTAACACAATAATGATATACAATCAATCTCAAGATCATGAATACGAAGAAATTCCTCCTAGTTCTACCCGTTGGGACAATTCATCGGACACCACGAGCGCATAAGGAAATGAAATCGGTCAACGGTGTAATAACGGGATTTCATCCCAACCAATAACAAGAAAACCAAGGGTCACGAGTATACTATCGAAATCTAACAACAACATCGGTTAAATTGGGTTAAAGTACAAGATCATCACCAAACCCTCCCCAAAATCATACTAGGGTTAAAGGAGTTCTTACCTCTTGAAGATTCAAGCCCTATAATCCGAAGAACACGTGCTAGATCCACAATCCGAGCTACACGATCGAAAGAAGATGAAGAAAAACACACAATCAAATGGTGGATGGAGAAAAATCCCCCTCTCAACCCTCTCTCTCTCGCGTACGGTGGAAGGATGGAAGAAATGAACTGCATCCGCTGAAAAGAAACGCTGATATAGCGCTGACCGCATTGTGTGCCGCGGCACAGGGCCAAAAATTGCGCCCAGTGATCGGCTGACCGCTCGTTGTGCCGCGGCTCAGACTCGGCATGTGCCGCGGCCCTGTCGGACTGTGCCGCGGCACGCGGTACAGTAGGTTTTGGCCGGCAAGTGCCACACGGGTGTGCCGCGGCCCGGACAAGTGTGCCGCGGCACTGACTCGGCTGTGTGCCGCGGCACACGGTACAGCCTGCTCGGCCAACAACTGGGTAATGTGTGTGCCGCGGCGCACAATCCTTGTGCCGCGGCCCACACCCCCCCTCGGGTCCCAAAATGACGAAAAATGATCCGGAAAGAGAATAAAAGCAATAGGAATCGATATTTGGGCAACAATAACACGAAATGGAAGTACGGAACCCCAAAACGATCTGAGGTACACAACCAAAGTCGAACAAGGAACAAATTCCCTAAACTTCTAGGAAATCACAAAAACGGCCCAAACATCCGAAAATCACGATACAACGTCGGATTAACAATCCGAAACTCGCAACATGCTCCACTCAATCATACGAACTCATGGAAGTAAGAAAATGACGAAATCGAACGAGTTTAACGAGAATCAAATACACATGAGACAAAATATAACACAAGATGAAATTACGTAAAAACATCATCGAGACCCGTCTAAGCGGAGAAACTCCAAGAACAAAATAGGTTCAGAATTCCAAAACAGTGCCAAGCGAGTTGTCCGAAACGAATATACACCAAAAATAGAAATTACTAAAAATAGAAAACGTGGATATTACATTCTACCCTCCTTAAAATAAGTTTCGTCCCGAAACTTAAAATAGAGAGCGGTGGAACAATCAAGAAAATAACTACTTGCTCAGCCCCACATCATCACGAGCAATGCGCGAATGCGAGGTTCTAAAAATGTAAGTGAACACGATAAGTAGAGGTGGAGGAGTATGAATTTCGAGACAATAACTCCAAGAGTTAAGAAAATCACAAGACGGCTCAGACGTCCTGAAACCATGTTTCGAGCTCGACCAATCGCATCCAAGTTCATAACACATTCGGAAGTGTTAATTGCACGCGAGGGAATATTAGTTTCGAACAAAATTTGCAAGGATTAAGTTCAGATATGGAAGACCACAATAATCCACGGGATTTAACAAAACAGCTCTGAAATTCGTTCGGATGACGGCAGGCTAAGTAGAACAAGATAGTTTAAAATCGTCGAGAGGATCATAATTGAATTACCAACAATGAAAAATCACACAATACCGAAAATACTAAGGAAGGTACGGGTAATACACTCCCCCATACTAAAAGATATTTCGATCCCAAACTTAGAACAACAAGAGTTGGAAACATAGAGCAATGAAATGAAGAACGATCAAAGTCACGATTGTTCAAAACAGCAACGATTAGGGCATAATACAAAATATTCACCCTCCCATGTTAGACTCTTCAGAAGGAAACATAGGGTTTCGGGACATTCTCCAGTCACTTGCTCTGTTCGCCAATAGGGTAGCATTCTTTGCCAGATCGGAAATTATCTCACAATGCTTCTCCCGATGACCTTCACACCCGCACCGGTAACAAGTCAAGAGTGGAAAGGGACAATTTGCACGAACATGTCCCTGACGATTGCAGTTGAAGCACCCTCCCTTCTTACCGAGAGTCACCGATGCTGGCTTGGGATTCCAAGCGCTCACTCCCGATCGCGAAGACGACGCGTTCGGACGACGTGGGTGTTTGGGAGCCTTAGACTCTTCACCGCCCAAAAACTTCCCAGATATCCTCGGTCTCTTGGCTTCGCTCGTGGGCTCGACCACTGAGGAGATTTCATAGGATATCGTTTGATCTAGATACTCCTTCACCGTAGCATGAATCGTGGTCGTACGAACCACCTTGCCGCTTCCATTTCCATCATCACGTCTACGTCCGCCGAGGCTTGACATACTAATACGGATAACACCAATCAATAGTATTAGTTTATCAGTCGTACAATATACCACAATTATCAACCCGAGTTTTAGTTAGCATCCTTAGAATAACGGTACTATCGTAAAGCATAAAGTTTTATGAAGTCAATTTCGAGTTCCTCGACGAGGACGATCATTATATGTATGCACTTAATGAAAACAAATTTTTGAAAAAGAGGGCTAGTCACGTTGCGCACAAGACTTGTAAACACTGTCTTTTATTTCGGAAGAGGAAGTTTATATAACGACTCTAAAAATTATTTTCGAGTGATGTATAAAAGAAAAAAAAAAGAAATCGAAAATTAGTTCGTAACTAATTTGAAATATTTCAAAAATGTTGAGTCCCAAATACCACAATTTTGAAAATCTTTCCTCTTCTTCCAAAATGTTTATTCGAAAGAATTTTCCACCGAGGTACGTGACCATTTAACATGACGATATTAAATCATGGATTCACACAATGTTAGAAAATTTCAAAGCATCACTTTAAAATATTCGTGATACTACAGCGCCGTGGGCCCCGTGCCGGAACCCACCAGGCTAAAAATCATTTAAAAAAAAATGTTCAAAATGCCAAAAAGGCCGATGTCGGTAATATTCTCAAATACTCGCAAAAGTCATTTATAAAATATCAAATACCGACATAAGAATACTATCAAAACATGCAAGACCAAAATATCAAAACTCGGTTTGCAAGATATCAAAAGCCATCTTAAAATACTCATGCGGTGGATAAAATTATCATTCATAAATTTATTCTAATAAAGTACCGAAACAGATAAACACGCTCGACTTCCGAAGCATACCACATAATCATTTTTACTCGGACCGCATACGCATGTTATATCCTAAAACGATAATATCACCGACAAGTTCTAATTCCTAGTTCACATTAAACATATTAGCACAATATAATCAAATACGTATATAAGGGGACTTACGATCGGGAGGCTTACCATCACGGATTGCCGGAAGATGATGTCGGAACCACGATACTAATCACAACTCTGATGCGCGCGACTTACACAAGACATGGACTTGACCCAACGGCCTAGGTTTTTCGCAAACCTAAGCTCTGATACCAGAAATGTAACACCCCCAGAATATGACCGGGAATGTCACACGCCGTAGACCCTTATCACAAGGATCTACCAGGCAAAACTCCAAAAGACTACTCAATGATTGACCGACCGGGGTCAAAATTAAATACAAAGCAGACCGACAAGGTCATAAACCAATTCAGAAACTAACGACATTCATATTACAATGACAACTCAATTTAACAAATGATAACTACACCCATGCAAAGGTGAATACTCGAACGACAGAGAAATACCGACCAAAATGATACAAAAGAAAAGACTCTGACTCTGGTGTGATTAGCATCGTCGTCTTCCATCTCCTTCCAAGCCAATCCCGTGACCGCTCCCGAGCTGCCAAAACCTGAGCACATAACAGGCACCCACCCCCCGAAAACTCGGGGGTTATCAAACTGGAATTTTGCTAGTGCAAGTACATAATATACAAGATATACGAACAGTAACAACACAAAATTCAACCGCCGTGAAGCCTTAACACACACCATACATTCCCATAGTCCACACAGAATAACACTCGCATACACAAGGTGAAAGATAATCACATAGTCATATTCTCTTTACGGAACATAACACCAATCTTTAAACGAGCCCAAGGAGTCAGAAAAATCCCTTTGTAAAAAGGGAAAGTATTTTGATAAGATAGTTTGCAAACATTATTATTGACTCGGGCCGTCTAGGGGTTTTGAAAATCGAATGGGAACACTTTTGGAAAGTAATTTAAAAAGCTCTCGGGTCCTTGACCCAACATATGGAACACTGTCACAGACGAAATCATTACAACATCTCACAGGGTTCTCAACCCAATCCAAATAACATCATCACGAAATCAATCATCTCAACATTACACAGGGTCCTCGACCCGATACACAGAATGGCACCATAATACAATCAAAGGCACAATCTCTCATTCGACATATCCTGCTCAAGACCCCCGATTAATTAACCCTCGGAGATTTCGTCAAACCTCCTTGGTTAATTAACCCTGATACCAACGCTTTAAAAACAATTTGAAACAAGCTTTCAAAAACACGAATCGCGGTCTATATCAAGACAACATTTAAAAGTGAGTTGAAAGAATTTGAGATACGAACATCGTTCGGTAACAGGGTCTTAGCTATCACTCAAATACCCGTAACCAATAAGCCTGCCAGGCGCCTCCACTGCACACCTGTGCACCGGCGTTCACTCCACTATGTTGGTCGCTCCTTGAACATGTCACTGCGCCGGCGATCACTCCCGCAAGAGCCGCCCCTTGACACACGCATTATGTAACACCGGCGTTCACCACCCATATGGAGCCGCACATTGCAGCGTACACCAGGCCGGAGTGCACGCCCCGCCCTCAGAGGTTCCCGGATATGATGTTTCTCACAACAAGTATCCACATTGATTCAAACATCAAACACACGGACAAACGTCACAACCATTTTCAACTCGGTACATCAAGTCGCACAATTACTCCGCCAGTCCATAACCACACAAATAAACAATAACACGCACGTTATCAATCAAACTCAATCAACACCGCACATATATCTCTATATTGCGACTCAACCGAATATATATATTTATATATATATATATAGATATATAGATATATATATATATATATAACCTTACTATACTATATGAATAACTATAGTTCGACCATCAATCCAAGTTGAGTACGTCAACTAGTGTTAGCATTCAACACTCGTCGATCCCCGACATAAGCATATATATCAATATACGTATATACATACATATATTTAACATATAACTACATATAAACACACATATATATATATATACACATACATATATATATATATATATACACATATATACATCCGTATAAACTCATACACTTCGACAACAATGATTTCACGCAGTTACAATTCGTATATCGAGGTACTTGCCTTGGTAATACGACGCGAAGGAGACGACGAAGGAATAGGTTTCGGTCCGAACAATCCTCTCAAATCCGACCCTAACACAATAATGATATACAATCAATCTCAAGATCATGAATACGAAGAAATTCCTCCTAGTTCTACCCGTTGGGACAATTCATCGGACACCACGAGCGCATAAGGAAATGAAATCGGTCAACGGTGTAATAACGGGATTTCATCCCAACCAATAACAAGAAAACCAAGGGTCACGAGTATACTATCGAAATCTAACAACAACATCAGTTAAATTGGGTTAAAATACAAGATCATCACCAAACCCTACCCAAAATCATACTAGGGTTAAAGGAGTTCTTACCTCTTGAAGATTCAAGCCCTATAATCCGAAGAACACGTGCTAGATCCACAATCCGAGCTACACGATCGAAAGAAGATGAAGAAAAACACACAATCAAATGGTGGATAGAGAAAAATCCCCCTCTCAACCCTCTCTCTCTCGCGTACGGTGGAAGGATGGAAGAAATGAACTGCATCCGCTGAAAAGAAACGCTGATATAGCGCTGACCGCATTGTGTGCCGCGGCTCAGCTAAACTGTGCCGCGGCACAGGGCCAAAAATTGCGCCCAATGATCGGCTGACCGCTCGTTGTGCCGTGGCTCATTCGAAGTGTGTCGCGGCTCAGACTCGGCATGTGCCGCGGCCCTTTCGGACTGTGCCGCGACACGCGGTACAGTAGGTTTTGGCCGGCAAGTGCCACACGTCGGATTAACAATCCGAAACTCGCAACATGCTCCACTCAATCATACGAACTCATGGAAGTAAGAAAATGACGAAATCGAACGAGTTTAACGAGAATCAAATACACATGAGACAAAATATAACACAAGATGAAATTACGTAAAAACATCATCGAGACCCGTCTAAGCGGAGAAACTCCAAGAACAAAATAGGTTCAGAATTCCAAAACAGTGCCAAGCGAGTTGTCCGAAACGAATATACACCAAAAATAGAAATTACTAAAAATAGAAAACGCGGATATTACACATCTGTCGCCCTATAAAAATCGTCAGCGTTCATGCCGGTAGCTTCTAGTATCTGGCGGGCACGAACGCTGCTCTGAGATATGTATAGTGTACCGGGATCCGCCTTACTAGAGGCTGCGGAACTCCCCCCCGAATCGGGAGTGGTCGACTTTGTCGACTTCTTCCCCAACGCTTTCTTTATTCTATCCATAATCTAAACAAATAAATCAAATTCACAACTCAACACAACAGTAATTATCAATGTCATACCACGTTAATCTTTCGATTAACGCCGGCTTTAAAATTCCTTCCTCCTCAAACAAATTCATCAAACATTTCTAAACAAATTCATCAAATAATCTAAACAAATTCATCAACTAAATAATTCAACACAACAGTAATTATCAATGCCATACCACGTTAATCTTTCGATTAACGCCGGCTATACAATCCCTTCCTCCTCAAACAAATTCATCAAATTCGCAACTCATTAAACACAAACTATTGAAAATACTAAATTCATCAAATATTGCATCACAACTCATTAAACATTTTATCTAATTCATCACATAATCTAAACAAATTCATCAAACAAATACAATAAATTCAACAAACAAAATAAAAAAAAAAAGGACAAGGGTTACCGCGCGGGCCGAGGGCGTCGGGCAAAGGGCGCGACGGACGGCCAAGGGCGGTCAAGGCGTGAGGGTCAAGGGGCCGACGATCGGCTAAACCAGAAGACGGGGCGACGGGAGGATCGGCGGGCCTGGGCTAGGTGACGGGCGGCTAGGTGACGGGCGTTTGGGGCTGGGTGACGATCGGCGGGCGATTGGGGTTGGGGCTGGGTGACGATCGGCGGGCGAATGGGGTTGGGGCAGAAGAAGAAAATAAGAAAAGAGAGGTACGAGAAACGTATAAAAGGTGGGGGTTTAGCCGACGACAAGATCTACGTCGTCGGCTAAAGTTTTTAAAAAAATAAAAAATTATACTTTAGCCGACGACATATATGACGGTCGTCGGCTAAACCCGGAACTGACCCGACTGTGTTAGACAACACGGTCGGGCAGGCAAACAGTTTGTTTTCAATTTCTGGGCGGGTGTGACACGGGTCGTGTCGATGGACACGGTCGGCGGTTTAGCCGACGACCTTCTTATAAGTCGTCGGCTAAATTTTAATTTTTTTTTTAAAAAAACATTAGTCGATCGTGTCGAGGACACGGGCCGTGTCGCACCCGCCGAATGGGAAAACACACTGTATGACTGACCCGACCATGTTGTCTAACACGGTCGGGTCATTGCTGGGGTTTAGCCGACGACCGTTTTATATGTCGTCGGCTAAAGTATAAATTTTTTTTTTTTAATAATATTCTTGATATTATATTAATGTTATGATTATGATTATTATTATTACTATTTTTTTAATTATATTTAACAAATGAAAATATACATCTACTAAATTTATGGCTCATAGTTTGAGTCATCACTACAGTCTGTCTCATTATCTGAGTTGATATCCGCAACATATGCCTCAAGTCGTCCACATTATCGTCATCGAATTTTCAAGTAATTCGTTTGTATCAACGTCAACGTACCGCGAGCATCACCACGGAGTCGGACGACTCGTCCTTCAGAACATTATTCATTGTAATTGTCGTTGGTGGAATATTTGCATTTGGCTCTTGATAAGCATCATCGTCATCGCACTGTTGTTTCTCCCAAAGGTAGCAAAGACTAAAAATATTCCTCGTTGTCACAACATTCACTACCTTCCATGTGCCTTTCTTCACCAAGTCGTCCGAATAATACACCGACTTTTCTCGATGTAGCAAATACAAAAGGATCACTTTCATACCATGAAGTGGAAGTGTCAACAGATAATAACGGCCGTAGTCGTCTTGCATATCGGTTCCAAGACTGGTGTCGTACCATCGACACTTAAACAAGTAAATTGTCATGCCTTCCCCGTAAATTAGTTCTACCACTTCCAAAAGAACACCGTAATATCCACCATCTATCATAACCCCAGAATTTTGACATCTTCTTTTTTGGTCTCTCCCAAGGCATACGAATGTGACACCGTTGACTTTGGCCATCGAATAAATTCTTGACATAACTGACTTCATAGAAAGAAGCATAAGTTCACGCGACCAGTTAGGGTGTCCGTCATCTTGTATGTGTGTCATCTGTCGTAAATAAACTTTTTATGTAAAAAAATATCTTAAGTCCAAAATGCAATAGCAATTGAATGTATACGTACCCATTCTCCAAAATAGTCGGCAAAAGTGTCATTGTGGAATCTAGTGTCACCTCGCACCATATCGCATGACAAGTGGATGTTTTTCCAGTACTGAACTTCTGGACAATTGAGCAATATCCACCAATATGCAATTCGTGACTCGTACGGGTCTAATTGTCTTCCTGGCAACCTCCCATAGACGTCAACCTCAGTGGATATGATAGAAAGATTGAATTGTATTTTATCTGCTGGAATAGAGCGGGAAGGGGGATCGAAGTTGCCCAAATACAACTTGATATGCGTAATACACTCCGACGCAAGGTAAGATTCTGCAATGCATCCTTCTGGTGCAGACTTATTGGCCACGGAGTCTTTGTAATCACCGAGTTGCCTGTAATATTGTCATTGTGTTAAAAATCAAACTTAATTTGTATATATATATATATATATATATCATACAAAATTATGTTACCTTTCAACCGGGTACATCCACGTGTAGTGCACTGGACCAGTGACCAATAACTGCCTGGGAAGGTGGATCATGAGGTGAGGCATGAGGTCAAAAAAGTTTGGAGGAAATATTCGTTCAAACTTGCACAAGATATAGATGATCTCATCTTGCATTTTACGCAAATCAGATCTCTTGACTTCTCTCGTACATAGTTTCTGGAAAAATCTTGACAATGCAACACACGGCTCGACCACCTGTTTTGGTAAGTACGGTCGAATAAATACCGGAAATAGGCGTTGGAGTAGGATATGACAATCATGACTCTTCAAACCAGTTAACTTGTTCTCCCTGAAATTAACACATCTTCCTATATTTCCGGATACCCGGTAGGATACCTAGCAGCCTTTATCCAAAGAAATATCTCGCCTTCTGCTCGGGAGTGATGGTGTAAGTGCCTTAGGCATTTTTGTTTTCCCTTGACAGTTTTCAACCACAAATGTTTTCTTATGCTCATTTCTTCCAAACCTTTGCGTGCTTTTGGCCCGTCTTTGGTCTTTCCATCCCAACCTAAGGTTGTCCCAACCACACTTTCGCAAACATTCTTTTCAATGTGCATGACATCCAAGAAGTTCCTTATCGCAACTTGGACCAGTAAGGCTATTCCCAGAATATACTTTTGTGCGACCAATACTTATACATCGGGCCTTTCAGGGTTGCCGCAAGCACATCAGATGGTTGCTAAGTGACCAAAATCGTACTCATTAAGAATTGATAGTATTTCATCACCTGTCCACTGTCGTGGTGGCTCGCCCATTTCTACGGTGCCATCAAATGCCGCAACATCCATACGCCACTCATGTTCCCTGTCAAGCCATATCCGATGACGCATTCGGATAACTTTCCTACTGATGGTACCTAGCACAATCTGCATTCAAACACACTGGACAACCTCTATATCCGCTAATAACAGATCCGCATAAAGATTCCATATGCGGGAAAATCACTAATAGTGCCGATACACATGGCGTGCAAGTAGAACGTCTCGGACGAATAATCGCCGACGTGGGATGACCTTGCTCCCACAACAATTTCAGCTCCTCTATCAAAGGTCTCATATACACATCGATACACTTTCCCGGATATCCCGGCCCCGGGACTAACAAGGTCAACATATTATACTCCTTCCGCATACACATCCACGGAGGAAGATTGTAAGGAATCACTACAACAGGCCATATGGTATATGAAAGACTCATGTTACCAAAAGGGTTGAAACCATTAGATGCAATCCCGAGCCTCACATTTCGGATATCTGAAGAAAAATTCGGATACTCCCTATCTATATGCTTCCACGCTTCTCCATCTGAAGGGTGTATCATAGTATCCCTGTCATTAGTGCGCGGATCGGCATGCCATCTCATTGCTTTTGCCGTTTGAGGAGACATAAAAAGTCGTTCCAACCTGTCCTTCAGTGGAAAATACCAAAGTACCTTCACCGGTTTCTCTCTTCCAGAAGGAGTGATCCTATATCTCTCTGTATCACATACAGGACATCTCGTGAGGTCTTCATTAGGATGCCCCCATAATAGAACACACTCATATATGCAGACGTGGATCTTAATGTAGGAAAGACCAAGATCTTTCAAAATTCGTCTCATTTTTTAATATGTATTAGGAAGATGATGACCCTGTGGAAGCATATTACTCGTAAGCTCCAAGTAATCATCTACAGACTTGATGGATGATTTGTTTCCCACCTTTAATCTCATCGTTTCCATGACACAATCAAGAACAGTCATGTTACACCATGGGTATAGAGGGGTCTGTTGGAGTTGAATTAGCTTATTGTACCTGTCAAGCCCAGCAGTATTGCAAGGCAACTGTCTACGGGGTCGTGGGATTTGCTCAGTTGCTACAAACGTCTCGGAAAAACCAAACACATCATCAATCAACCTCCTCTTCGGATCGGTGAACCCGTCGTTACCACTAAATTGTCCGTGATCATACGGAATAACAGAATTCGGTGCTTCACCGTGGTATATCCAACATGTATATTTACTCCAAAAACCATTCTTCTTTAGGTGTTCCCAGACCTCATCAAATGGAAAACGAAACATATCACTGCGACATCTACATTTATTACATGGACAGTAGTGCAACGTATTACCACTGTCGTGCTCTTTTACAAATCTCATAAACTGCTTCATCCCATCCATTACACTTGGATCCCATTTTCATAACCCAATCCAACTCTTATCCATCCTGAAAATGTATACATTTTCCAATATTAATCCAACTAACTAATATTGTTCAAATTATAAATGAAATCACAACAAACAATTAATCATAATGATTATCATCATAAAACTTAATCGTTTTACATAAAAGCTATCGAATGTAACATGAATAATACAAAGTTCCGAAATCACAATAAAAAATACAATAAAATACATACCTTATTCGAAATGATGATTATAACAACCGGTAGAAACCTTCGTCTCCAGCTAGCACAACTCAAAGTAGCAACTCACAAGCTTTTTTCGGGAATAATTGAAAGAATCGGGAATAGAAATGTGCTCTTTAGCGGGGAGAGGTGCAAGATTGAGTTGGTGTTCCCTGAACTATAAATAATGTGCTCCAGTGATATTATTTTTTTTCGGAAGGAGTTTAGCCGACGACATAGATCTAGGTCGTCGGCTAAAGTAAATTATTTTTTTAAAAGGGTTTAGCCGACGACCTAGATCTAGGTCGTCGGCTAAACCATTACATTATTATTTTTTTTTGCCGAAGGAGTTTAGCCGACCTAGATCTAGGTCGTCGGCTAAAGTATATTATTTTTTTTTTCTTTTCGGTCGGCTAAACGTTATCACGGTCGTCGGCTAAATCTCTTTAATATAGCCGACGACTATTTTGAGCTTTAGCCGACGACCTCCACCAAGTCGTCGGCTAAAACCCTTTAGCCGACGGTGTTTTGAGTCGTCGGCTAAAGTGCGAAGTTTAGCCGACGACACATTATAGTCGTCGGCCGTTTTTTTTCGGGTCGTCGGCTAAAGTACTTTTTTTGGTAGTGTTTGTCCATGACCACACTTACTCTTGGCGCAGCGGCACCCTAGTCCGCCTATATGTTTGGAGAAAAAAAAAATGCTACATTCACTACAAAAAAAACTGCATCAGACAACGGTTTTGCCCGTTATCTAACTCCCTGTTTTTCCGTTGTCTATTGAGACGCCGTCTCTTACCTGCCTTAGGCAACGGTACAGAATCTGTTGTGTGAAAATGTGAGAGACAACGACTTCATCTCTAGACACCATTGTGTAATAGTGAGAAACAACAACACTCCACTTAGAAATCATTATTGTTTGGGATGCTACACAATAGTTTTAGAATAATACACACTTGTCAGAAAGGAAATTACACAATAGTTTTAAATATTTAAATATTTATAATATTTACTTTTAAAAAAATTTCAGGTATTTAAATATTTATTTTCTAGGATTTTTCCTTTTTATTAAAAATTTCCGATCTTGTTATAAATAAAAAAAATAGATTTTCATTTACTAGAAAAATTCAAAATTCAAAAATAGAAATAATATTTTTACGTAGATGTTTAGTTAAACCTTAATCTTTCTTTTTTTTTTAGATTTTTAGATTTTTTTTTAAGAACATAACAGTTTTTTTTATGAAAAATACAACTACCAAGTTTTAAAAAAAATCTATATTTAAAAAAATTATTCAACTTTTTATTTCTTTATGTACAATAATATTTCCGTTTTTTTTTTATTAAAACGGTTTATAAATAAATTCCAATTTTTTTCCCAATTTCTTTATTAGCGAATTTTAAATAAGAACTTCCGACTTTTAATATTAATATTACAGATATTTTTCTTTTAAAAACACAGTTTAAAAAGCAGTAAAAAGACAGTTAAAAAAGCAGAAAAAATAATGATTTTAAAAAAAGAAAAAAATAATAAAAACCCACTTAAATAGAAAAGTACACTTATTTGATAAATATGTTTGAAAGTACATTTGTATGGTAAATATGTTTTAAAACTACACCTCTTGGTAAATAACTCTGATTTTCTGAGAGAAAAAAATAGACGAACAAGTGCTTAAATCAAACGAACAGATAAATGGAAAAAAATAAAATTTTATTCTCTCCAAGATTCGAAAACATGTGATCCATTCGTCCACTAAGAAGCCGTAGATCGCTGTGATCAAAATGCCGAAAATGATTCTTCCTTCCCCTCCAAAATTTCCTTTATTTCGAGATCTCTTTCGTTTATATATATATATATATATACGCTATAATTTCGTCTTGTAATGACACGTTTGGTTGACCAAAGTCCGTCTTACGAGATGAATCTCGAGATCACATGAAGCGTGGGCGACGACCTTTGCACCGTAGAGTAGGCGCACTTTCCCCGGAAGCCTTACCTCCGTCTGCAACGGCAGCGTGCCGGAGATCGCGTCGGAGTGGAAATTAGAGTCGGAAAGCAGGCGGTCCGCCATTAACTTGAGCCTGAGGTTGAAACGGAGAGCTTTGCGGCTGCCGATTACGCCGGCGGGTATGGGAGCCTCTCCGACGTCGTTTCCTCTGTACTTGAGGAGAGCGGAGGCCTTCGCGTGCTTGAAGCCCGCCCGATTAGGGTTTCTGACGGCGACGCTGGCATTCAGGGTAAGATTTAAATGGACTTGGAGTTTCGGTAAGTTGATTTTGAAATATAGATCCGAGATGGAGATTGGATCGACGGTGGTGACCAGGCGTTTGGGTTTGAAAACCGTGAATCCTAGAATGACGATTACCAGGCCTATAGTCGCCGTGGCGGCGGCGATACAGAGGCTTACGGATGTTTTTCTTCCCATTGCGGCGGAGTTTGGGAGAGTGCGGCGGAGCCACCATTTGTCCTGGTTTGTGTTCGACGGTTGCCGAGAATAAGTAGTAAGTAGGTTGGAGCTAGCGTGATCAATGAATATATTATATTGCTAAAGACATCCCACAAAGATAGGCTTTCTTTGAAAATTTGTAATTAATGTTTCAGTAAAAGTAAACTTTTGTTATATGCTTTTTCAGATATACTGTCATGATAGTATATAATATTCCTTTATTCCAAACACACACAAAAAAATGTCTCCTCTCCTGTTCAAAAACATCCGATATTTGATCTGAAAACCGGAAAATCCGAACTATCGGATAGCCATTTTTTCTGATTCGGATATCGAATATACTTTTTAAAAATTTTTGGATATTCGAATATCCGAAATATCAGAAAAATATATAATTCATATTCTTTTATATTTCAAATAATATGGAGGTATACACTATGTTTGGCTAATAATACAAATATATTTCAAATTTTTTGCAGGGTTTATATATATATATATATATTCTGTTATTTTTCAATTAATCATTTTCAAAATTATTCAACACTACACGACACCTAAGACCTAGAATGAATAATCGGTACGGGCTCTGATTTTGGGGATACGAGCGTGATTGTTACGATTATGATTTTGAATATACGGGAATTCTTTTTTCGTAAAAAATTACTGAACTAGGTAAAATGCCGCAAGTGTATTTTTCTCATAAAGTTAGATAATTGTACTTCAAATTCAACAAAGTCGATCTCAACAAATGATTATGGCTACCATTCGGAGTGGTCTCTTCTTTATAGACAATTTCTTTACGTAGTTCGGCGCATGGTTATAAAAATTTCAACTGAAATGATGGGAAAGCCATTCATATAGGGGAATTTCAGCCAAGTATATAGATATATAGTACAATGTTTGGGTCATGAGGAGCCATTCACTGTTCCACTAGGACCTGTATGTGTGCACAAAGGTCATTATCCGGCTACGAAAAGCCGCAAGTTCTAATGCGTATGTTATTTTTTATATTGTTTTTTTTTTTTGATAATTAATTTTTATTCTGTTGAAATTCGTAATATTACAAAGAAAATGTCCTGGAAATTTTTATGTGTATTTTTCTATAATTTTTTATAATATTTTGTGTTTAATATCTAAAACTTCATCTCTTTATTAGTTTTCAATTATTATATATTAAATTTAAGAAAATAATTAATAAATGAATGAAAATATAAAGATTTTGGATATTTTTCTATATTAATTTGTATTAATTGAATAAAAAAAATTATATGAGGCGTGTGATTACTTATATATTAAATTGTTCCTTCCAAACAAATATTTTTCATATCAATTTTATGAATTTATTATTCAATTAACATCGTTCCCGCACCGTAAAATAGCGGGACGATGCGGTTTAAAATGTCAATTTCAACTCGCTACACAATAAATTTACGGGGCAGTTGCATTTATTCTCCTCACGGCGTCCAAGAAGACATTTCGAAAAAATATTTCAACATTGTAGTAGTCATGCCCAACCATGTCCCAGCATACCCTGCAAAACAGCAGTACAGTGTGTTGTTCAATTATGTTAATGATCCACTGACGCCCCACTCTTTAAACTTTTCATCACTGAAAAGTTCCATACGAAGAATGATACTCGCTGCTTTTGAGAACATGTTGCCCTTGAAATTTTGAAGAAGATAGTTTCTTCTAAGTTTGTTTTGAAATGACGATAATAAGTGTCGAAAATTAAAAGCTATTGAATGGTGATTATATATTCAAAACTAAGGAATTGTTTTTAGTTATATTATCGAAATAAATATAAACCTTTTATATAAATAATATTTTGTATTTTATTATTGAAAAATATGGAGTAAAAATAATCACATATAATATTGAGAATAAATTTATTTTAGATACTTCATGATTTTTATTGTTAACAGAAAGAGTATGTTCATCATCTCGTTGACGAGTATATAAATTTTGTACTAATTCTTATTAACACATGGTGCAAACATACCCCAAGGGCTCATTTGGTAAGTGTCGGTTTGAGACTCATTTGAGACTCTTTACGCTTTCTGCATATTTTAAGAGTTCTCGAGCATACAGCCTACAAATTCTCTGTGTTTACTGCATTCTTCTTGAATCTTTTTCACCGTTCATTGAGAAATCATCAATGGCGTCTACCCAGACATCTTCCACCTCTCTCAAGAAATCATCAACCATCATCTACGGACGGATCTTCTCCAGATTTGTTGTGCTTGAACGCATTAATGCCGAAGGAGACGACGTCGAATCAATGGAATACGTCATCACTATGATTCGTCAACAAGGCCTCTATCGCCTTGGCAGCCACTCTACTGAAAGATTTGATGTTCATTTGGTTGAGGAGTTCTACCTCAATGCTGCTGTTCGATTCCTTTCACTGGCTCAAGGAGGACATGTTGCTGACATCACAGCCGTCGTTCGCGGAGTAGAGATTCGTGTCGACCAAGAGCTACTCCAGAACATCTACAGGCTACCTGCTGATGGCCTGACCATGGAAGAACTTGAGACCTTCGGGTCCCAAGACCTCTTGACACATTATTATGGCTTATTCACCGGTTCAGCAATGGTGGAAACGGTTCATACCACTTGTCATAAGAAAATTTCTGTTTACATTTTGTCTACTTACACGATTTCTGTTGTCGTGTTATTGAAAATAGAACAGGTGCTTTTGAGATGTGCACCAATCTCAGGTTCAGAATGATGAAGACTGTCCTCATACCAACACGAGTCTTTTTCTAGCGCGCTTTGTCCTCACTCACGCGCACCTGAGAAACTTCCCAAGGGGTCACTCATCCCATAACTACTCCAGGCCAATCACGCTTAACTTTGGAGTTTCTATGAGATGGATACCAGAAAAGAAGATGCATCTTGTTGGTATGAGTAGTCCAAATCAATTCATTTAACCATTTTCTAGTTCAGATCTCACAGGTCGAATCGCAAGCCGCGCCTCGCGCATTTTTAAGGCCATGCAGGCAGGATGCTGGACCGAAGCCCAACAATCCCCCTCCCAGTACCTTCCAGCATCTCAGCCCCATAGTCTGGAAACCTCTGCAAACTAGATTTGATCACACAACCCTCTAGCGACTGGATTCATTCACACAGTCCTCCAACACTTGATATCAGCATCTGTTCCAGCTCCGTTTACTTGCGCCCAAGATCTCGTTCAAGATACTAGATTTGATCACATAGCCCTCCAGCACCTGACAACCTCCACAGCGCCAACATCTTAGTTCCGGCCAACTGGCAACATTTGCTGCATGCCCGCCTCTGAGTTCCAACATTCTGGCAGCCTCCACTATAGGATACTCCGGGGAAATCCGCACCCGTGACCTGCTCCGATACCAATTGTTGGTCCCAAGAATGATGAAGATTGTCCCCACTGTACCAACACGAGTCTTTTTCTAGCGCGCTTTGTCCTCACTCACGCGCACCTCAGAAACTTCCCAGGGGGTCACCATCCCATAACAACTTCAGGCTAAGCACGCTTAACTTTGGAGTTTCTATGAGATGGATACCAGAAAAGAAGATGCATCTCGTTGGTATGAGTAGTCCAAATCAATTCATTTAACCATTTTCTACTCCAGATCTCACAGATCGAATCGCAAGCCGCACCTCGCGCATTTTTAAGGCCATGCAGACAGGATGCTGGACCGAAGCCCAACAGTAAGAAATGGTAGATAATATTAAATTGTATTGACAAGGGTGTATAATATTAAGTTAGATTAAATAACAGTGTCAATCTTTTATTTTGATAGACATGATTAATATTTGACTAAATATGTATAAATAGTCTTATCTCTTGTTTGGTATGGTGGTGTACTAGGATGTAGAATATTTGGAAACAACAATTATACCCTTTTTATAATGACAATTTCTGATGATTTGAGGTTAATTGGACTTTTCTCCATATTGATGAACTCAGGATAAATTAGTAGGACACCTCTTCCTATTATTATTGCGGCTCGAGCAGCATTAGTGTACCGTACCATGTGTTTGTATTGGGCTGCAGTTTGCCTTCAATTTAGTGTATCAAATAAAATACCAGGATCTACTATTTTATCTATGTGGGCTAATATAACGTACCAAACGAGTCCTTAATGTATTCTTTGCAAAAGCTTTGAAGAACTATGATGAAAGATTTTTGGCATTTATATTATTCTCACTGTTCTGTCGGAAGTACTATAGTTCTCCCAAAAAATATTATTTTGAAAGTGTTGCATTTTATTAAATATCTTCAATCATATAAAATTATCGATTTTTTTTTTAATTTACGTTTAGTTTTAATTCATTTGTTTACACAAGAGTCAATGCTTGTAAAAAAAGACTTGAGACATCCGACTACAAATAGCAACGACCAAAGAGGATGGGGTGGGGGTGGCCCAGTGGGGGGTTTCCTTTCCAGCCAAAAAATGATTAAAAAAGCAACCAAAAAGGAAAAGGTAGAGATGATGCCCATGACCGACCTAGTTGGGGTGGGGCTTCAAGGATGACCAAGTGGTCACCCAATTCAAATATTACTCACTCCGTCCCAGATTTAATTGTTATTTTTTTTTTTGGCACGAGTATTAATGTTAGAATTATTTATTAGTATTGTGTGTAATAAAGTGATATTTTAAGAGGGGTAATAATGGAAATCTGAAATCATATTAGTATTGTTTAGAGCGGGGGTGTGGTGGTGCCGTGGGTGGCGCCATGACCACCAGCCCACTTTTGGCCATGGCGCACCGTACCATCATTCGTGCCGTCGAGTCTTGCGCCGTCACCATGGCTCCACGCCGTGGGTGATTTTTTTTTTTTTTTTTTCCGTGAATTTGAACGTTGCCAACGGCTATAACGGCTAATTTTTAGTATTTTTTTTCTTTTTCTTCTTTCTACTCCATTAAAATCTATAAATACCTCTTTCAATCCTCATTTTTTCATATACAACTCTTCTAATTTCCAACTTTCTTTCAATCATGAATCCAAACAATCCTAACCCAAATAATCCCAACGACCCCAATTTCGATCCTTATGATGTTTTTTTTAATAACGATCGAGAACGATATCTTCAAAGTTACTTGGCCTATGAACAATTTGTATCTTTGTATAAAGAACTACGAGATAGAAAAGTTCACGACGACCTTCGATTGAAAAGTTTGTATTTTTTTAATGTAATGTTTTTTTTTATGTAATGTGTGTTTTTTTAATTAATGAAGTTTATTTTAGTTTATATTGTGTATATTTTATTTTATGTAAAAGAAAAAAAATTGGCCGACGGCACCAGAATTTCTGGTGCCAACGGATACGGGCAAAATGTGGTACCGTGGGGTTTCTGGTGCCATGTAGCTTTTTGCTGATGTGGCAGCACTTTTTTCCCACGGCACCAGAATGACGGCACGACCGCACCCAGTGCTCTTATATTAGTATTGTGTGTTTAATTGGGTGGGTCCATAATGGTATTTTATGGTAAATAGATGATCATTGAGGCGTATATTTAGAGAGAATGATTGATTAATTTCCTTTTATAGTAAGTAACAGTTATGTATGGGACGGACCAAAATGGAAGGGTAGCAGTTAAGTATGGGACGAAGGAAGTAATATTTTTGTATATTATATTAAGAAAATAATTAAAATTTCATAGAATAATGCCTTATGTGGGATCGTGATATGATGGGAAAAGTAATGCTTGTGTGCATCATCATGCACAATCTGATAGTAGAAGATGAAAAACACACTTAAATTATTGTGATCCTACAGAATATATGGAAGTTAGAAAGTTCAATATCCACATTGAAGATGTTGAAGAAAATGATGATTCAGATTTTGAATTCTCCACATAGAGGATTGCGAGTCTAGCTTTCTATATGAGGAATACGGAAGAACTTCGTCATTTCTCTCATAGTGCTCTAAAAATGACATAGAGCATATTTGGCAAAAATTTAAGCTTGAAAATTGAATGTTTAATGAAAAATGATGTATAGACCTACATATTAGACCTACAAATAGAACTACAACTATGATTGGTGAAGTTAAAAATTTGATTGGTTAATATGAAAAGAGAGAAAAAGTGTTTGAAACTTGTCAAAATGTGAATGGTGTAGGCCTATTTGTAGGTCTATATATCATAACTCATGTTTAATTATTGTCTATTTGTTTGAAGCAGAATCAGTTTGTTTGTAATATCATATTGCTATTGTTGTATTAATATGTTATTAATTTAGTTTGCGAATTCTTGGTATTAGTATAGATAGATCTAGAGCTGTTATCGGACCGGTTCGGACCGGTTTTCTCCAGATTCGGATCCGGTCCGATAGGTTACCGGGTAGATCCGGTCCGGACCGATAACGGTTCCGGTTCAATTTTTAGAACTCGAATCCGAACTCGTTAGTTTCCGAGTGAGTTTCGGTCCTGAGTATTTCGGTCCGGTTCATGATTGGGTTTCGGGTTCACTCGGACCGCTAACAGCCCTATGTGGGGTGGATCTTTACTAGGAAAATGAAGGAAGAGCAGCAAAATAAATCACATAAATGGGTGTTACATGATTCGAACTCCAGACCTTTTGTTCAAAGATATAGCGTCTTAACTACCTGACCAGCATGCTATTTGTGTTTAAAACACGCAAAACGTATTACTAATATATGTATAAAATATATAAATTATAAAATATATTTAAACTTTTTTTTTAATTTATTACCGGGTTTCTTTTCGGTTTTATCGGTCCGGGTCTTATCGGTTTCGATTCAATGTTTAGAACTCGAATCCGAACTCGTTAGTTTTCGGGTGAGTTTCGATCCCGGGTATTTCGGTCCGGTTTATGACCGGGTTTCGAGTTCACTCGGACCGCTAACAACTAGATCTCTGAGAAATAATACAGTTGGATTGAGATAAATATTACTGACTTGGAGAAGAGAGAAATTATTGAAAAATATTGGGTGGTTGGAACTTGGAAATTGGAATACTTGTTAGGGCTTTTCTACCGTCAGGCCAGGAAAACTTGACCTGACGTTAGGCCGGTGTTAAAATTACATATTTTTTTATATTTGTCGATTCCAATCCGTAGAGTTCAATCCTAACAAGAAGAATATACAACTTGAATCGACAAATATGAAAAAATATGTAGTGTAATTAAGATGTATTTTTTTATCGTCAGGTCAGGAAAACTTGGTCTTGTAGTAGGGTGGTACTAAAATTGCATTTTTTTTTCATATTTGTTGATTCCAATCCGCACAGCTCAACTCTAATAAGAAGAATATACAAATTGGAATCGACAAATATAAAAAAATATGTAATTTTAACACCGACCTAACGTCAGGTCAAGTTTTCCTGGCCTGACGGTAGAAAAGCCCTACTTATTATTAATTTTTTTGGTTTCTCTTTTTTTTGTTTTTTCGGAAAAGCAAAAAAGCAAAAGTTGAAATTGCAAACAACTCAAAATCTTGAAAATCTATCCAAATAGTGAATTAAAAGAAATTGCAACACTCAGCTAAGCATCATTGGATTATTTTGTGACCAAAGTCAAGGTTGGAATCCCTGATTCTGCATTGCCAAATTAAGTCTTACCGTACAACATTTTTCTTATTTTATGACGGGAACCACACCGGTGCGCATTGGATGACTCTTCGAGTCGAACATAATAGCATGCAAATTACATTAATTAGTTAGATCACACTATACAAGAATTGCGAACGGGGTTTTCAGGAACGCGCTGGAAGTGGCGCCCATTTCAGCAAAAGTTAGGGAAGGGAGATTGAGATGGTTTGGCCACGTCCGCAGGAGGCAGACATCTGCTCCGGTGAGGAGGGTCGAGAGTTTAATGGTTGTCGGGGAGAGGAGGAGAGGCAGCAGGAGGACGTGGGAGGAGAATCGAGATTTGATTTGAAGGCCTTAAACCTTTCTGAGACCATCATGTGGATAGGTGCGCTTGAGCGCCAGATCGAGTTGTGGATTCTTTTGTAGGGAGCCTCGGGGTTGGGTTGTTGTCTCGGTTAGCTTTGACCTAGAGCATTGCATTCTTACTTTTATTGTATATTTTATCCTATTGTCTTTGCGTGTGTTGTATTTTTGACAGGGAGCTGTGCGCAGAGCCAACCTCTCTTTTGTTAGAGCAGCGTTCATCGGGGGTGAAGTAGCCAAATTCCGCTTAGGTAAGACCCATGTGGATCAAGCCATGGGCTCAGGTATGGTCTCAAGCTTTTTTGAATCATATGCTTTCCTTTGTATTTATCACATAAGATTCTGCTGTGCACTAAGCTGGGGGTCTTCACGGAAACAGCCTCCCTACCGTAATAAGTAGGGGCATGGTCTGCGTACATCCTACCCTCCCCAGACCCTGCTCTGAGCGGGATATACTGGGTATGTTTGGTTTGGTTTGGTTTTACACTATACAAGAAATCTTGATTTTTTAGTTCGGTACTCGTCCACTCTACCGGCCGCTATTTTTCCGATGCGCACTGGATGAGTCATTAGACTGAACTTAATAGCCTGCAAACTACGTCAAGCGGTTAAGCTATACCAAGCAAATCATATGTGACAGGTTCAACCGAAAAAATATTGACAAGAGGAATAAAACTCGTGACTTTCCAGTCCTGCGCCCACCTGCCCCACCAACTCGACTACCCTTGCAGGTGTACAAGATTTTCCTAGTACATCAACTGATTGGCATGCTTATTGCGTCAATCACTTTGAGAAAAATAATGGTAGATGGTGACTATACTGTGGATTGATCAGTCGAAAAATTATATGAATTCAAATTTAAAATAAATTTTGAATACAAAAATGAAAATACAAATAAAAATAAAAGCTGAGCATGGTATTCTTTTACCCAAATATAAATTATACAGTGATAAATTAGGAAGTACCACCAAATATGATCATATTGTTATAAAACTAATATTAAGCAAGACTATTATTGAAGATAATAATAGGATAAAATAGAAAAATAACAAGGGAACAACTAGGGAGAGAATGAGATGAAATTTTATTACTCTTTCTTTTTGTGTGTCATTTCTTCATTTCCATTACCACATATTTATAGCAAAAAATATGGCACTATTACAATCACAAGTCTTGTTACTATTACATCACAAGATTTGCTATTATTTGTCTTGTGATAACAATTAATGCCAAAGTCCAAAATGATATTATATTATAACACTCCCCCTTGGATGTAGCACTATAGCAAGCTGGATGAGTACGCCTCGTTAAAAACCTTAAGCCGGAAAACCCAGTGGGGCAAAATCGGACAGATGGGAAAAAGAGTACATTCTCAGATCTAGACCTTGTGCATAAGCTGCCTCGTTAAAAACCTTAAGCTGAAAAAACTCAGTGGGATAAAAACCAGTCATAAGGAAAAGAGTACAGTGCACGTATTTAATTTCGCTCCCCCTGAAATAAAGAGTTTCCAAATTGATTCATCAATCTTGGTTCTTGTTAGATCTTCTCATGCCTATGCCGTATACCAGTTTCTCGAATATCGATGTCGGCAGTGATTTTGTAAATATATCAGCAAGATTGTGGCAAGAGCGAATTTGTTGAACATTTATTTTCCCATTTTTCTGAAGTTCATGCGTGTAGAAAAACTTCGGTGAAATATGCTTGGTCCGATCACCTTTATATATCCACCCTTGACTTGTGCTATGCATGCTGCATTGTCTTCATAAATGATTGTGGGAGTATTTGTCACAAGCTTCAATCGACATTCATTTAGTATATGAGCTATAACTGATCTTAGCCAAACACTTTCTCTGCCAGCTTCATCGAGAGCAATTATCTCAGAATGATTGGAAGATGTAGCTACTAATGTTTGTTTGGTCGATCTCCATGATATAGCCATACCATTATAGCAGAATAAATAACTGGTCTGTGAGCGAGCCTTATGTGGATCGGATTTGTATCCCGCATCAGCATAACCAACTAATCCAAAGTTAGTAGCCTCTTTTGAATAGGATAAACCCAGGTCAATGGTACCATTGAGATAACGAAAAATGTGTTTGATACCATTCCAATATTTTCGAGTTGGTTCAGAACTGTATCTTGCAAGTAAATTTACTGCAAAAGAAATATCGAGTCTCGTGCATTGTGCTAAATACATCAGTGCTCCAATAGCATTGAGATAAGGCATTTCAGGACCCAAAATTTCTCATTTGGTTCCTTAGGTTGGAAAGGATCTTTCTTAGGATCTAAATTCTGTACGACCATAGGAGTACTCAGAGGATGAGCCTTGTCCACAGGGCCGGTCCTAAGGTTCCGAGTGCCCATGGCGAAAGGCTAGAAAAATGCCCCTTTATTACGTAAATGAAATTTTTGAAAGTGGTTTGGAACCTAGTCAAGCTAGGCGGCTCATCCCCACGCCAGATCTTTATTAAAGAAAACAAAAATATTCCAACGGAGTGACATCGAGAAGAGGCCCAAGAGAAAACTATGTTTTCTGCTAAAAAATGAGCCTGTCGGACCTAAGAAATCACCGGCTGGTGATGCCCTTCGAATTTTGCTGCCCACATAGGCGGATCCAGCACCGGATTTCTACTGGTGCATCGACTATGGGGATGAGGTACTGAGGAGGTGCGACTTGTGCCCCATATAAGATCTCCAATTTTATAGGGCTACAAATAATATTTTTTCCAAAAAAAATATAAAAAACATCAGATTAAAATTTCGTATTGTGGTTGGATTGAAAAATGTGTTTAAATATTAAGTTTATTAATATACCCAAGTTCGAATCCTCATAGGGTTCGATTTAATACAGAATATTAACAAACTTAAAATGGTAGCTCATTTGATTAGAGTTATTCAATTTAATATTAAGCTTTATTTATGACTGTTATATGCTCACTTATATGCCTTATTTATTTATTTATTTAGTATTAAGATTTTGATAAATATATTATGGTATATTAAAGCATTTTATATAGGAACACATTTAGGATTTCACACAGCACCTCCAGTAACGCCGAAGAATTACGAGAGGAGGTACTCGACACTAACTGAATATAATGTAAACATTCTATAAAATTTGATAAAAGAAATAATAGAAATGATTCAACTCTCAAACCACTTCATATACTGGATAGATAAAAAAATACAAAAATAATAAACGCACATAAATACTTATACTCACCTATACATAAGTGTTAAAAATGAGGATTAAATAGATATTCATATAGATACAGAGGGCTTTTTCTATAATATTTTGGTGGTGCACTTGCACCACCAGGCCATGAATAGATCCGCCCATGGCTGCCCATGGCCATCGCCATCACAGCCATGGGCTAGGGCCGGCCCTGCTTGTCCATATTAAATCCTTTGAGCAATCTCTTGGTATAAGCAGATTGGTGGAAAAGTATTCCATTATCTTTATGCTCGAGCTCAAGACCAAGACAGAGTTTTGTTATTTCAAGGTCTTTAACCTCAAATTCTTTCTTCAGATATTCAGCAGCATCGGATAACTCTTTAGGAGTTCCGATTAAATTTATGTCATCCACATAGACTGCAATTATAGCAAATCGAGTATTGGATCTTTTAATAAAAACACATGGGCATTTAAGAACATTTTTATAACCTTCATTAAAAAGGTATTCATTCAATCTATGATACCACATGAGGCCGGATTGCTTTAATCCATACAGTGATTTCTGTAGTTTGATCGAGTATAGCTCACGGGGAGTAGCAGATTTGGCATTTTATATCCATCAGGAATTTTCATATAGATATCAGAATCTAATGAACCATATAGATTGCCGTAACTACATCCATTAGTCGCATGTCCAAATACTCATGGACAACCATACTAATAAGAAAACGGAAAGTGATTATATCCATCACTGGTGAATACGTTCCGTCATAGTCAATCCCAGGCCGTTGGGAGAATCCTTGGGGTACGAGTCGGGCTTTATATCTCGCAATCTCATTTTTCTCATTTCTTTTTAAAACAAACACCCATTTGTAACCAATTGGTTTTATATTATTCGGTATTCGAGTAATTTGCCCAAATACTGTTTTTCTAGGGAAGCTAATTCAGATTCTATTGCTTCCTCCCATTTAGGCCAATCCGACCTTTAACGGCATTCAATTATTGAATGTGGTTCATTATCGTAATCATCGTTCATAATTTCTTGTGCAACCGAGAAAGAAAATAAATTATCGATTATCATGTTTTTTCGATCCCATATCTCATTGTAATGATTTATGGCATTCTCGGTGTTTTCAGAATCCATGATCCCACCATTATTTGCAGTATTACGCTATAGATTCATCTGCAGCATGCTCACTAGGATGATCTTGGTTTGTGATCCCATTACTTCTCCCCTTTCTTTTTCGAGGAACAGTGTCCTTCGAACCAACAGGTCTACCATGATTTTGTAGTGGGGCATCATCATCCATTATTGTGTGTTCTATAGCATTCACAGCTGTAATGTAAGACTTTGTTACTTTACTTGCATCATTAAATGCATCAGGAAGTCTATTAGCAATATTTTGTAAATGGATTATTCTCTTCACCGCATTTTCACATTCTGTAGTACGTTGGTCTAAATGGGATAGGCTTTGTACATTCCAGGAGATATTCTCAGCTGGTTTCTGTTTATCTTTATCCAAAACAGCCTTATCCTCACCAATCGATGGAAACACTGTCTCATCGAAATGACAATCCGCAAATCGTGCGGTAAATAAATCACCTGTTATTGGTTCCAAATACCAAATTATTGATGGGGAATCAAATCCGACGTATATGCCAAGTCGGAATTGAGGATCCATTTTTTTCCTTTGAGGAGGTGGAATTGGCACTTGAACAGCACATCCGAATATGCGAAGGTGCAAAATATTTGGTTCAAAGCCTAAAGTTAATTACATCGGGGAGTGCATATGATAAGCAGTGGGGCGTAATCCGATGAGTGCTGCATGTAGTACTGCATGACCCCACAATGCACTAGTGAGCTTTGATCTCATTAATAATGTACGAGCAATAATTTGAAATCGTTTGATCAAGGATTCAACCAATCCATTTTGGGTGTGAACATGTGCTACTAGGTGCTCAACATTTATTCCTAGTGCTTAGGGGTGGTATACCGTACCGTACCAAAATTTTTTGTCGATACCGTATACCGTACCGAAAGTTTTGGTACAACAAAATTCATACCGATACCGTACCGAAATTTTTGGTATACCGAAATCCAGTATACCGAAATTTCGGTATGGCTTTCGGTCCATACCGATACCGTACCGAAATTTTGGTATACCGAATTTTATTTCAGTATCGGTGTATACCGAACTTATCGAAATACCGAATTACCAAAATATCGAAAAAATCTTGATATACCGATATATACCGAAATACCGAATAAAAAAAATACTGAAAATATTGATATATCGATATATATATTGAAATACCGGATTTTCTTTGGTATATCGATATATACCGAAATACCGAAAATAAAAAAAATTCATACCGTTACCGTACCGAAAATTTTCGGTACGGCACCATACCGTACCGAAAACTCGGTATACCAAAATTTTCGGCAATTTCGGTAAATTTTCGGTACGGTAAATTCGGTATTTCGGCATTTCAGTATATTTTGCCACCCCTACTAGTGCTGCACAATATTCATCGAAACTTTTTGATGTGAATTCTCCGGCATTGTCCATTCGTATATTTTTGATAGGATATTCAGGAAAATGTGCTCGGAGTTTAATAATTTGGGACAAGAGTCGTGCAAAAGCAACATTTTTGGTAGATAAATATATGTGGGACCATCTGGATGATGCATCTATTAAGACCATAAAATATCGGAATGGTCCACTTGCTGGATGTATTGGTCCACAAATATCACCATGAATGCGTTGTAAATATGATGGTGATTCATAACCAACCTTTTCCATAGAAGGTTTAGTAATAAGTTTTCCACGTGAACATGATTCACAGAAATAATCTTTGGACATTGGCATTTTTGTGCCCTTTATGGATGTTCATGAGTATTTTCAATAATCCTACGTAACATAGAAGTTCCTAGGTGCCCAAGGCGATCATGCCATAACCCAAATATATCAGGATTCACCAGCTTCCACGCCATGGTAGCGTAGGTTTTAAAAGCTCGAATAGGGACACAATCCAGAAGTTGTTGCTTCAATTTTCTCGTGGACAGGTCGAGTGTCCATTTTATAGGATGTAATATAGAGATGTTCTTTATTATTTTCAATCACTGTTTCCAAGTGATAGCCATTTCGGCGTACATCCTTAAAACTCAACAGATTTCTTTTTGATCTACCCGATAATAATGCATTTTCAATGTGTAAAATTGTTCCATTAGGCAACATCACAGTTGCATTCCCGGAGCCATCAATAATCTCTACGGGACCAGATATAGTTGTAATGTGCGTCTTGCATAATTTCATGCTCGAGAAATATGCTTTATTTGTAAATATTGAGTGCGTTGTTGCACTATCAACAAGACAATTGTGTATCTATTCGATACTTTCCATTTGTATTCATGTTCAATCAAATCATCACATAATAAATATTTAAGACATGAAGCATTTTTTTTATTGATAATGGAAATGTAAACATACATATTTTTTTTCAATAATACATTTTTGTATGTATCATTAGTGCCGATACAAGGCCAACAATATAAACAAGAAGTGAAACAACAATCCAGAATAATTATGGAGGAAAATCTCCGCAAAATATTAGTATGATGCACATGAAGATCGTTGTGAAAATAAAGACGAGAGATCTATTGATCATTTTGAATAAAATCGGATGAAGGTGTTTGAGAATTTTGTAAGAAAGTTGAGTGAATTGTTGAATGAGGTGTGTGTGTGTATTTATAGAATATTAAAACACTATTACTAGCCGTTTTATGACTGTTGGATAGTGAAAAATTAATGAGAAATATGATTTTATTGATATTTATATTATATATAAAGAAATACACACAAAAACAATTGGGGTATTACAAGACAGAAAGTAAATATACGACATATAATTGCATAAATATTTTATTTCAGCCATTCATCGTCGTGTCCCACTGAACCAGGATCTTCAAGGAAATCTGCTAGCTCAAGTGATTTCCAGTCAGGATTTTCATCAAATATGTTCCCAGATGTGTTTGCCTCAATAACTTTGAATGGCTCGACTGTTTCGGTGATATGAGCCTGGGCATCTTTCCCTTTATTTTTTATTGATGCCTCATATGAATCCACACGGTGTTGGGAAGTACGACAATATTTAGCCCAATGTCCAGTTATACCACATTTACGACATGGATCATCATCAGAATATTTCATAGGCATTTTTCCTTTATCACGATGCCCGTGAATTGACTGCCTTGGTCTGACGGAATAGTTAGTTTGACGGGAATAATGATAATTATCACGATTATTATAGTTACGTCCGTCACGGTCATTTCTGTAATTATTTTGATGGTAGCCACCACGTCCACCACTTCTCCGGGTTCTACGCCCGGGTCTATTTTCACGGATCTTGAATCGGCCAGAAGCTCTACCAGTGCTGGTATGTGCTTCAGGTTCGACACGGGACCCAGAGGGTCGTAGTTCATGATTTTTTTAATAATAACTCATTTGTCTTCTCAGCCGTGAGAAGAACTGAAATTAGCTCAGAATATGTTTGAAATTGTCGTTGCATGTATTGTTGTTGAAGCATCATATTTGAGGAATGCATCGTGGTGAATGTTTTATCCAGCTTATCAGTCTCAGATAGCTGTGTACCGCACAAGGCCAGTCGAGACTCAATTTTGAATAAGGCTGAATTATAATCAGCAACAGATTTAAAATCTTGCAATCTTAGTAGTTGCCATTCATATTGAGCCTGTGGCAATATTACAGTTCTGGTGTGATCGAATCTGTCTTTGAGCTTCTTTCAGAGCTCAGAAGGCCTTTCAATCTGTATATATTCATTCTTCAGATCCTCGGATAAATGATGGCGCATGAATATCATTGCATTTGCCTCATTTTTAATATCGGCATTAGCAAGTTCTACAGATTCCAAGGTAGTAGCCAATCTCATGTCTTGGAGGTGCAATTTAACATCAAGACACCATGATAAATAGTTATTGCTAGTGACATTGAAGATCTGGAATTTTTTGTTTTCAATTCCGGCCATTTTTCTCTACAAGACAGAATAAAAATAAGTTAGTATAAATAAATTTAAGCCCGAATAATACTAACCTTTTTTCGAGCAATAACTCGTGCTGATAACGTTTTATAAAACTAATATTAAGCAAAACTATTATTGAAGATAATAATAGCATAAAATAAAAAAATAACAAGGGAACAAGTAGGGAGGAAATGAGATGAAGTCTTATTACTCTTCCTTTTTGTGTCATTTCTTCATTTCCATAACCACATATTTATAGCAAAAAATATGATACTATTGCAATCACAAGTCTTGTTACGATCACATCACAAGATTTGCTATTATTTGTCTTGTGATAACAATTAATGCTAAAGTCCAAAATGATATTATATTATAACACACACACACACGCGCACACACACACACACACACACACACACACACATATATATATATATATATATATATATGCATCAATTTTTGTGTGATCTATGGTCCAGATTAGATTATGCATAAAAAATAAGCATCTCATGCAATAAAATGCTAAGCATACATCAAAATATCATTGCATTAAAACAATACATAATATGCATAAGTTTTCATGTGAATAAATCTTGATCATCCATTTAACCAAAATCTATATACCAAATTCATTCTTATTTCTTAACTTAAAAACCGTTCTCACCAGAACCAGCCCCGTATAATGTATAATATATATATATAGTGGCGCGTTCTATGCAGTATCAATATTAGATGCAGTACTTTACAGTACTAATTTATGCATGAGTTTTGTACTAATTATACATGAAATATATACATTTCGTGCATCAAAATTTCAATGCATTAAAATATTAGATTATATGCATCAAATATATTGCATATTTTATATATATATCATCAACTAATAATATAACTCGTCTCTTCAAAGTAAAGTTCTGCAACATAATTTTACACCAAATCTAAAAATCAACTGTCTGGTGTCTCTCTCTCTCTCTCAATTTTTTTTTTTGACACTTATATTAACCCAAAGCACAACACATACAGGAAAAAGTTCTTATATATCTTTTTTTTAAATCACAAATATTTGATCAGCATATATATAACTGCAACCAAAACCACAATCCCTATGACAGATAGCAGAAGGCCCAAGCAGGAGCAGCCACCCTTAGTCCGCTTGTTCAATATTGCGAGCCTCCTCTGTACTCGCTGTTCCATTAGAAACAGAACAAAGTACAACATCACATTGACTTGCCGAAAGAGAGACGGTATCAAAAAGCTCCAGTTTAAGATATACTCCTATGCTCTGTGTCAGAGCCCCATTAACCGACCATGATTTTAATTTATGTGTTCAGAAGCATAATTGTCGAGTTTGAGACAAAAATAAGTACTAATTCTTGTCATTTGCCTGATTTAATGGATTTTCTTGTAAATCTATTGGGAGTGTATGCAAACACCGAAGCTTTTAGCTGAAACATCAATTTTAATGTTCACGAATGCTGCCTTTTGTTTTTGGCGTCTACTGCATTTAAAAAATTAATAATAATAAATAAAATGTGCTTGATTTTTAAAAAGTTTTTCGTAAAAAAGAAAGTATGTGCCAAAATATGTGCCATGCTATGAAGCAGACACTTCTAGGAGGTTAATGTATGAGTATCGGGCACTCCGGACATGGGGGACACGCACCAAACATGCCAAAATAAGTGTCCTCTTTTCTCTTTTTCTTTGGGACGTGGCTTGAGTTTTTTTTACGAGTTTTTTTTGTAATTTTACAAAAAGAGGAGTTGATATTACGAAAATAAAATAAAACCCTAGTATAAAATGTTTAATAAAATACCTTAGAATAGTCTTTAGATGTGGTAGTTTAAATAGTTTTGAATATGACTTATTATGGAGGTTATTTATGGTCTATAATGATGTAAATTTGTTAAGGCTTATATATTTATATATGATATGTATATATACATATATAAAAAAGATTCCGTGTCCCCGCCGTACCCATGTCTCATATTTTCAAAAATGACGTTTTCTGTACCCGTGTCAGTGCTTCCTAGGTGCCATGAAAAGATTTTACCATCAAAGGTAAACCTACAACGAACCTAAATTATACCAAAAACGACACTCCGTGACAACTTGCTACGATTGGGAAACTTAGAAACAACTCTCACCTGTAGTCTGGAGTCTGTAACCCCAACATGTTCATCCAGATCATCCTGCACGTCAGCCGACATAAACTTAACCATCACATCTATCCATTTATGGATTATAAACGCTGACTAAATATGAAAGAGGACATAAAATAAAGCCCCAAAAAACCCACAATTAGTCTTGCATGTAGATCGAGCTCTTCATTCACTGCCAGTGCAATGTGTTTGGTGCTTATCACCGTCTCCTCCAATTTCTCAAGACCCTCATCTTGTTCTGCAGGGAAAGTAAAGAATAAAGACAAACAACGACAAGATCAAAAGGAAAAAATAACAAGAAAAAAAAATTGAAGTAAAGATCAGAACTTATGCAACTAGCCTTTCATGATCTGTCTTTGAAGACCAACAACGCCGTGGTTCTCGAGACCACTGATTCTGCTCAAAGCATCCGCAGGCTTTATTTCAGGGCCAAGTAAGCTGTCTCTATTTGCAAAATTTGACATGTTCAAAGTAGAAGCCATCTGGTTTACTTTTGACCTCACATTAGCAACCATGTCCCTGCGACGATTCATTTCTTTCTCGCTCCTGCATGCATAAAGAACCAGGTTCAAAGAAGAACACGATAAATATATTTTCCATGAAAAGAGCACAGGTCCCCCAATCAAACCAAGCTGCTAAATTTGCCCAATAAAGTTGCCGACAATGCATTGCTAAAACATTTAAAAATATTTGAGCTCGATATATAAATGCCCGAACAAGACAAATAAACAATCGGAAGCTTAACGGTCACCTCTTGGTAAATAATTTTTTGAGCCTGTCAATTACTCGTAAATAATAATCTTGGTTATCATCACAGATATTGATGGAGATAAAGATTGCATTTATTATTTATTATTATTTATACTGTATATAATTTTAGAGTTTTATTTATATTTTAATTAATTGTTATTGGGTCGGGCTTTTAGGGCTTAAACACCTAAAACCCTAACTTATCTATTATAAATAAGAGTCTTGATAAACATTGTAGAAGCTTTTGGATTTGATGAATGAAAATTAGGGTTTGTCCCTTTCATCGTGTTCTTCTGGTATTCTTTATGGTATTCTTTATAGAATCAACAGATTAACCGTGTGTTTGCTTTCGGTATTCATTGAATCAATGAAAGTATTCGTTTACCGTATTGGTTTCACGCTTCTTGCTGTGTCAGGCTGCATCAGTTGGTATTCAGAGTCATAACGATTTTGTGTGATGTATTAACGATGACACAGGATTATGATACGGTACGGAGGAGGAATTTCATTTCCACTAGTCTCAAATGGCAGCCGCCGTCTATGGGATCTTCGACAACTACCACCAACAAGACGAACTTTCACTGGACTCGCAGTCGACTTTGCCTCCACCGTCTCCAGTTTTTGCAGCCCTTGTTGCTGCTGCAATAGTGCTGCCACCATATCCAACCACAGACCCAGATCTCGCCTTTCATATCACCACCGAGCGCCCCTCCACCGCGCTGACATACCACCCTCCGCCCGCACCCTTTCACCCCAAATTCGACGGCGATGCACCCATTCCCAGCTACCATTTCCATTGCGCTCCGACCCTAGAGTTCGATCCTCACGAACATGACACCGTGCGCGTCGAAATTTCATTTACCCGCTCGCGCTATCGTGGGCCTGTACACCCACAAGATTCATCATCAAAGAAGGCCGGAATATCCTTGCGCCGCCGCAATCGGGATGCCCTATGGTCTCCACAGGCCGCGTCCTCCGACGCCGCTGCACGACCCGCCACCGCGACACCGGACAACCAATTTCCAGCTGCTTTTCGTCATCCTTCTCGTGGCACAGTCCCACACCGGCAAGCATCACGCGATGCAAGTCTGAACGGCGATGGTCGAATTGTGGCCACACAACGGCGCAATAGTGATTATGCAGATGCCGATGGTCATTATGCAGATGAATATGATGGTCAGCAGCGGCGCACAAAAAGTTTGGAATTTGATTTGGGTTTTGTTGCCCCATTTGGTGGGCACAAGAGAAGTACTTTGGTGGGCCTTAGCAAAGAAGGGTGTATCGCGGAAATATATTGACATTATAAAGGACATGTATGAGGGAGCTAGTACAAGTGTACGTACTAATGTTGGGAGGACAGAAGAATTCCCTATTACGATTGGGGTGCATCAAGGATCTGCTCTTAGTCATTTTCTCTTTGCCATAGTCATGGACGAATTGACAAGAGAAATTCAAAATGACGTTCCGTGGTGTATGATGTTCGCAGATAATATTGTGTTGATTGATGAAACGAAGGTTGGAGTGCAACAGAAATTGGAACTTTGGAAGCTCGAGGCTTTAGGCTGAGCAGAAGTATAGGTTTAGCGAAAACAGTGATAGAGAGGCGGGGATGATCACATTTGATGGGAAAGTTGTTCATGGATCCACTTTCTTTCGGTATCTTGGATCTATTATCCAAAAGGATGGAGATCTAGATGGCGATGTGGCTCACAGAATAAAGGCAGGGTGGTTGAAGTGGAAGAGTGCCACAGGGGTTTTATGTGATCCTGGCATGCCTCATAGATTAAAGGGTAAATTTTACCGCACGACAATTAGGCCTGCGCTGTTATATGGCACCGAGTGTTGGGTCAGAAAAGCAGTGTGACGTTCAAATGATGAATGTGGCAGAGATGCGTATGCTACGATGGATGTGTGGTCATACAAAAAAAGATCGGCTCAGAAATGAGGTGATCAGAGAGAAGGTGAGAGTTGCGTCTATAGAAGACAAGATGATGGAGAATCGATTACGATGGTTTGGTCATGTGAGAAGAAGACCTATTGATGCCCCAGTGAGGAGGCTAGAAAATTGGGGAACAAGTAATGTTGTGAAAGGTAGAGGAAGACCCAAGAAAACTTGGATAAAGATGATTGAAAATGATATGCGGTTTCTTGGAATTGGAGAAAGTATGGCGATGGAGAGGCAAATGTGGCGGGAAAGAATACGGATGGTGGATGGAGTCTGATTCCTTTTTTTTTTTTAATTCCTATTTTCTTTTATTTCATGTTATCTTTTTTTTTCTTTTTTTTTTTTTTACATTCATTCTCTTTTTTTATTTGCTTTTTTCTCTACTTTTTCCCTCTTTTTTCCTTTTATGTTATTTATGTAACGATTATTGACGGTTTCAAAGTTTGATTCATGTTAGCCGACCCCAAATCATTTTGGGACTAAGGCTTAGATGTTGTTGTTGTTTTGTTGCCCCATTTCAACCACTTGGGCCTGTTAGGCATATTGGCCAAACTCATTATTTTGCGCATGCTGGCATTAATTATGGGTATTGCATATTTTGACAAGCCTTCTAATATGGGTATTGCATATTTTGAGCCTAATTTAGTTACCAGTATTTTTGAAGTCAAGCTTCATGAGGCATTAATTACTTTTGCTTTCCCTGGAGATAAACGCGTCGTCGACTCTATCATATCGTTGGAGATAAGATTAATGCAGATTCGAGGACGAATCTTTTCGAAGAGGGAGATAATGATGGAGATAAAGATTGCATTTATTATTATTTATTATTATTTATATTTTATATAATTTTAGAGTTTTATTTATATTTTAATTAATTGTTATTGGGTCGGGCTCCTAGGGTTTAAACATCTAAAACCCTAACTTATCTATACTTTCTATTAAAAGAGAGTCGTGACACATGTCACTCTCTAAGTTTTTTGATTTTTTATTTTAAAATATAGTTTATATATAGAGATGTATTCTTAAATTTCTTAAAAAAATTCTAGATATGTATTGTGGGAGTTTTATTCCACAACTTACACTCATCTACCAATAAAAAAATCCTTCCTTTATTTTTTTAGCTTAAAATTTTAAATATTTATAATTTTTTAAATCAAGTTTATTTTTATTAAAAATATATCAAATTAATTTTTGTTTCACATTTTTCAACTAGACATCCATATGAATATAATAAATTTGATGGATTTACAATAATGACCGATTGCACAAAAAATTATATTATAAAAACTATGAATATTTTTTTCAAGAAATTAATTGATGCAAAACAAAAATATATTAACTCATTTATTGCTTACATAAAAAATAAATTATGATATTTATTTAATTATAATAACTAAAAATAATAAAACATACACTGCACACACACACATATATTAAGACTTAATCACATATTACTTTCGTCTCTAAAATTTGTTCCTATTTTTTTCGGTATGTCCAGGAAATTTGTTCATGTAATAGACACTAATTGACTTAACACTCCGCTAATGTGGTACTCTTTCTTAAATTATATTACACCCCATAATACACTCACGCTAATATGATATTCATGTCGAAGATCATCAAAAATAAATTTAGAAATCGAGAAATTATTTTCTAATAAGAGAATATCTTATGCGGTGCATCGCACCGGAGAACATCTAGTCTATTATAAATAAGAGTCTTGATAAACACTGTAGGAGCTTTTTGATTTGATGAATGAAAATTATGGTTTGTCCGTTTTATCGTGTTCTGGTTTTCTTTAGAGAATCAACAGATTAACCGTGTGTTTGCTTTCGGTATTCATTGAATTAACGAAAGTATTTGTTTATCGTATTGGTTTTGCTTCGCGCTGCATCAGATATTCAATAGCACATCGAAGTTTAACTTTAGGTAAAAATGATTGGCACAGTATTAGATAATGGAATTCGATTGAGGCAAATCGGAAAGACTCCCGGTGCACATGGACAAGGAGGAATACGCATAACTGCTTACTGTTCCAATCAAATAACATTACGAATCATTGCAAGGAAGCAGTTAGATAACTTACAAAGGCTGCTTCGCGGGAAGCTTTGATAGAAGAGACTGCAGGCTATCCAGTCTAGTTCCCAATATGGTAATTTTCCTCCGTATAGCAGATGCATGTCGCTGAGCTTCTGGCCCAGATGCCAGCAACGAATTCCTTTCAGATATCATGTTATTGATATCGTCAGCAAGTCTGACTGCTTCGTTATATTCCCTTACCCACGAGTCTCCTAAAGCTGCCATTGTCTGATAAAAGAAAAACAGGTTTTTCTCACAACTGAGTCACCTTTACTAAAAAAATAGAGTAGTCCTCAAGATAACAACTAATAGAAAGTGAAATCCAATATTCTTCTAAAGACTAAATTTAATTTTAAAGTGGTTCATGTTATGCAGCAAGTATGCTATATTGCAGTCAAGGAACAAACATGAATGTGACAACGGACACGGTCAGATAGGCCTTAAAACTCCAATTTTTATAAGAAATTTGCAAATGTATATTCAAATAATCGAGCATAAAAGACGAAAATCTCATGATATATTCACCGTGTATATTATAGAACATCAACCAAAAGCTTCCCACTTTCTGTACTTACCAAAATAAATAGCCTGTTTAACATTCATAATGCTTCAAAATAATCTCGATTCATCTAAAAGACTAAAACGCATGGCAAACAAACCGGAACTAACCGTTAAGAAGAATCAACACAGCATAAAACTCCAACGAACACAAGCAACATGCATCAGCAAAAATCAAAATCCCAATAGAAGGGGTAAGGCACAAGAGATCTAAAATTGAAGACGAAATTAACATCCCTTAAGTCTGAATTATACCAGAAACGCAGCTGGAACACGGGTGATCAGTTGATTTAACTGCACTTATAAAAGATACACAACATCAAAAAAAGTCCATTCAAAAGACCAATTTGACTTGATATTTATCAATAATCTGTTTAACAATGATGATAATGCTTTAAGATAGTCCTAATTCAGCTAAAACACTTCTCAAATAAGCCACCAATATCCCCTAAGGGATATTGGTGGCACGAAACTCTAACCAACACAAGCAACACATAGCAGCAAAAGTCAAAATCCCAACAAGAAGGGTACGGAACAACAGATCTTAAATTGAATACAAAATTTGACATCCGTCAAACCAAAACTGTACCATGAACGCAGCTGAAATACGAATGGTCAGATAGTTAAATGCAATGAAAAAAAGGACCCAGGATCTGAGACAAAACTCTCAAAAGAACAATTGACTTGATAGACTGTTGTATATCATCAAAATCCCATGATTCCAGGACAATTAAAGTAAATGTTCTCTTACCTTCTCAACTGGAACTGGTTAGTAGGATCCTGGAAGCGCACAATATTAAGATGAGAGGAAATTGTGGAATTCTCGACCGAATTATAACTATTTTTTTATTTCAAAAAAAAAAAGGGTATTACTCTGTGACACCAGCTATCGGTAAAATTTGCCGGACACGACCAATCAATAACTTCTTATATTGCCGGACACCTTTTCCTACTAAAATTTGGAGAGTCTAAGAGCACCCAGACCAGAATTCCTAAATAATACTCTAAAATTCACACCTAAACCATCTCCTATACTATTTCAAAACTCCTATTTTACAAAGACATGCATCAGTTCTCCTATCCTAAAAATATATTATTAAAATTAATATGAAAACCCTAATTAATCGACGAATTCACACTCCAATTTGTTTGTCAATCATCGATTTGAAACACGAATAAAGAAAATACAGCAAAAAGAAACAAAAATGCATTACCTGGGTTGGAATTTTCCTCTGGATTTTCTTTTAATGAATTAAACTTCCCCTTTTTATTGAAGGTTGAGAGAAGAATAATTTCGGGGAAGAAAAAGAAATGAAGTAGGAGAGAGAGAGGAGGAATATGGAGAGAAGCAGAGGGTTAGATGCAGAGAGAGAGAGAGAGAGAGAGAGAGAGATCTTCGAAAGGGAAACAAAGGAAAAAGAAAAAAAGAAAACAAAGTTTAGGCCAATAGGTTAGAAATCAAAGATTTTATGGGATTTATAATTTTAATTTATTTTTATCATTTTATTTATTTTATCTCGATTTTTTCTTACTCTTTCACAATCAATTACTGTCAAATATTACCATTATTTATCGAACCTAATGACTAATTCCAATTATCACCGTCTCCCTTTTCCTCTTTAATTTTTATAATATTTTATTTATCTAATTTTACAATATTTTTTACTTATGACCAATAACAACATATCTTTTTGTTCATATTTTTATTATTTGATATAGTTCAAACACTAACACACACAATAATAACTTTAAAAAAATGTAAGTTAATTTTGTATGTTTAGTTATGTTCACGTTTATTTTTACTATTATTATTAATAATAGTAGTAGTAGTCAAATTCACATGAAAAGTTAAAAAAAGTACATACAAATGCGCATAAATTTATTAAAATTTATCATCCAAAATCTTGATAAATTTTGAAGATTTTACAAATCTATCGAAAAGACTTTACAAGTACATAACACTTATAAAGTCTTTTGAAATACATCACTTATAAAAAGTTCTCAAGAATCAAAATACAATACCTCTAAGTTTTGCTAATATATTTATTTATTTATTACAACTAGATTTGTATTTTTGTTTGCAATTTATTGATGAAATTACGAAATTCAATAAACATATTAAATATTTCTTATCATTGTCCTTTACGGCAAATAATAGATAAATCGATCTATAAACAAGTCATCACCGGTTGGTCGACTTTCATTATCTTAGTAGAGATTATCTAATCCCGTGTAGGCTCCAACAAGATGATTCCCCAAAACCGGTTTAGGTAGGCGTAAGAAAAATTATCTGCGTATCTTATTTTAAGAAAAATTGATGTGGTGAACAGAATCCGCTATGAGAAGATTGTTATGACAAAATAATCATATATTAAAGAAATAAAAAAATTCTACATAGCTCGATCCGATACAACTCAATATCGATAATATATATATATATATATATATACACTCCCTCCGTCCACAATCTATGTTCCCCAACTTTTTGGGTTCGGGTTTTAAAAAATGTTAGGTGATTGTGATGTGAGTGTAGTTTGGATCCCATATTAAAAGTAATTTAATGTTAATATGTGGGGCAGCCTGGTAAAATGTGTGAATATATAAAAATTATAAAAATATTTTAGTAAATTTTATTGTGGAGTAGTGTTTAAAAATAGAAAGGGAACATATTTTGTAGACATATCAAAATGGAAAAAAGGGAATATTGATTGTGGACGGAGGGAGTATATAATTTACTAAAGAGATTTAAAATTAATTTAGTAATTTTTTAATTTTACATTTCTAATATATTATGTTGATCGGGTTCTGTTCGAGTCAAATAACCTTACTTAGAAAGAAAATATTTATTTCAGTAAAAAAATAAACACACTCTTTGAACTAAACAAGGAAAAGGCACTGAAAAACCTAATCCCCTTTTATTTTAATCGAAAAATCACGAAAAACCAGGTCCCAGCAAGAGAGAGGGAGAGAGAGAGAGAGAACCCGCACAAGAAGGTGGTAAAACCTCGGCTCTTTTTACCCAGTAGCGGGATAGAACTATATAAGAATCTCGCTCTGTGTTCCGATTCAAAAATCACAAATAATATATGTGAAATTCGAGCTGGATTCAATTTACGCGCCAAAATTAGCAGAGGGTTTTTGGAATTCGAGTCATAGGAGAAGATGTCAGACCTGGACCGGCAAATAGAGCAGCTGAAGAAATGCGAACCGCTCAAGGAATCTGAAGTTAAGGACCTGTGCCTCAAAGCCATGGAAATCCTCGTAGAAGAGGGCAATGTTCAGCGCGTTGATGCCCCTGTCACTGTAAGTATCGAAGATTTTTTTTGGCGCTGTTGTGCCTTTTTTGTTATGTTGTTGGTTCTGGTTCATGATTTATTTTATTAGGTTTTACACGGAGGATATTTGATTTAGGATTTTTCGTGTGCGAGTGATTCTGGTAACATGTTTTGTGTTTTGTTGCTATTTTTTTGGGCTGTTGGTTGTTTAGTTGATCTAGGTTTGATTTTTTTTTTTTTTTGGAGCTTCAATGAATTGGGGAAAAATATTTGGTGTATTCGTATTTTTTGCTTCCACTAGAATTTGAGCTTCTGGTCCATCATATTTTATGATTTAGTTCTCGATTACTGATTTGTAATGGGGTTTAAAGTAGATTTGTACCTTTTTCTGCCATTTCCGTGGGAATCATTATGCTCTGATAGTTTGTTGCGAAGAGTATAACAAGCTAATATGAATAGGTGGGGGTTGAGGTCCCAATAGTTGGAATTAAGGTGCTGCTGATGATGATGGGGTGGGGTTTGAGGTGTGGGGGGGAGGGGAGGTAGTCAACTGTGGGGTATGCAGGAAGAAGAAACACAAAACCAAGTAACTGAAGTATAGAATTACTCTACAATTTAACAGTTCTGCTAATATTAACTACTAGAAAATGCCTTAGTTAGATAATCTCAGACAGTGTTTTAAAAAACAAAAGACTCGTACGAGTCGACTCGCGAGTCAACTCGAGGCGGACATCCGGCGAGTTAGGGCGTACGAGTCTTCTGTGTTTTGCAAATCGCCCGAGTCTTTTGATTGAGGCGGACGAGTCGACTCGATGCGAGTCGACTCGCAAGAGGCGGCCGAGTCTAGGAAGCCTTTTTATTTTATTAATTTTTTGACTTCCTGTCTTCTCTTTTCTGTTTGTTTTCCTGTCTTCTCTTTTCTATCTCTATCCGACCGATCCCAAACTCGACTCTCTCTCTCTCTCTCTCTGCCTCTCGCCTGCCACACCTCCCTCTTCTCCCGTCCGACACATCTCTCGTCACCGGGTTATGAAGAAGAAAAGAGTTGTGATTTGTTCAGCTCCTCCGGCGAATGAGCAAACGCCTTTTGAAATATAGTCAACATTATTTTTTTAAGAAAGAAAATCTAAATTATTTCTTGCAACTGTTGCGAAAATGGAAATGAAACATGAAAAGGAAGGTGTGGTAGGTGTGGTAGGTGTGGTATCTTTTTTTTATTGAGAAGAGCTTCGGATTGAGATATGGGGGCTCTCTCACACGATGTTTGGATAAGGATTATTTTTCTCGTACTTCAATGTCTTTATCCCTTTGCAGTCTTTTTTTTTTTTTTTTTTTTTGTTTTTTTAGGTTTTCTTATTTTTTATTTGGTCGTTTTCCGATCTATTTATCTAAAAGCTCGAGCTCGAGTGGTTAATAACAAACATCTTTCGTTAAGGTTAAAATTCAAATAATTTCTGACTTTCTGTAAACAATTCTTTTTTAATAATTGTAAAAACATTGTTAGCTCATTAATTAAATTTTTTTTTGGTAAACAGCTCTACCAAATTTTCCTGAACAACTCTTTTTTTCCTGGTTTAAAGACCTTCTTTTGTGTTATTTCTATTGGTTTAACGATGAATTATGTATTGACCTTGATGTTTTTAATCTAGTTTTTTGTTACAGTAGCACTAATATTAAGTATTGTTGTTGAACTTTGTTTTAGATAATTTTTTTATATTTTTTTTTTAATTTTTTCGTTTCAACATAGTTGAGGTGTACGCCTCGTTCCGCCTCGAGGCGTACGCCTCGCCTCATTTGCGCAAAACGCCTCGAATACGAGTCGCGAATTTTAAAACATTGATCTCAGAAAAAGCAAGCCCTAGTGCATGGTAAATATCGTACATCTTATCACTTCCTTCGCTTTCAACCATAGTTGTTAAAGGCGCGCAGATAAAAGGGCATGTCGCCTTTTAAGCCCAAAGGCGGGTGACCTCAGTCACGCATGCGCCTGTGGAGCGCCTCGGTCGCCTAGGTGGGTCTCCGAATTAGGACTCTCTTTTGTTTTTTCTTTGTTTTTCAGAATATTTTAAAAGCTATTCTTGTTGTTCTGACATTTCAATTTTGTTAACTATTAAGTTTTTTGTGGATGGTTATATTTTCTTGTCATTATATTTTTATGAATTTTCTAATTTAATTTATTGTATTATTTATTTCTTGTGCGCCTCACCTCTCTCAGGCGCGCACCCTCACCTCGCGCCTCAAGCGATAGGAGCCCCTGTCGTCTTGGTGCGCCTTTTGCCTTTAACAACTATGATCTCAACGAAACTAATGAGTCCTAGATCTACGGACACAAGTTAAGATTATACAAAATTGTATACCTGACATGGATTGTCAGCCTCTTGTGTGTTATCACCTTACTCAACACTCATGCTTTAGCCAGGAAGACATTTGGGCAGGATATACCAAAATTGATCATAGTTACTACTTTTAGAACATCCTGATAAGTTCAGAAAAAATCAGTATGTTTTCTTAAAATAATTTGAAAGCCCATCCCACCCCCTTCGGAGAATATCCTAAAGAATAATAAACAAAGGTGACAATGACTACATTGACCTCTGTTTTCTTGTTTTACTCTACTAATTATGACGATGAGCAAGTACTTTATATAATTAGTAATTACTATGGGGCTCTTGGCTACTTTATTTCTTTCACATTTGGAGGTATTTTATCTTAGTTTACTTGTATATATTGTCCCCAGTTCTAACCTGGTCCTAATACTTTTTGCCATTGGTTGGTGTAGATTTGTGGTGACATACATGGGCAATTTTATGACATGAAAGAGCTGTTTAAAGTAGGAGGTGATTGTCCAAAGACTAATTACTTATTTCTTGGAGATTTTGTTGATAGAGGATTTTACTCTGTTGAGACGTTTCTGCTACTACTTGCCTTGAAGGTAATTGCTTATAAACTTACTTGAGTGCAAGTGACCTATCATTTCTAATGATATCTTTGAGACAATATGAGCAGTTACAAGCACATATGACTCATAATATCCCATTTTCCCAAAACAAGGGCATCTGCCTAACTCATCTAACAGTCATTGCATTGACAGGTAAGATATCCTGATAGGATAACTCTCATCAGGGGAAACCATGAAAGTCGACAGATAACACAGGTTTAGATCTTAATTTTTTTATGAGGTTTGTGGTAAAATTTTGCCTCGAGTGCTTATGAGCCTCTCAATCCTTTCAGGTGTATGGTTTCTATGACGAGTGCCTACGTAAATATGGTTCTATCAATGTTTGGAGATATTGCACTGACGTCTTTGATTACATGAGGTTGAGATCTTCTAGATGTTTCATGAAGTCTTTGTTGAAAGCATATTACAAATTTTTGTTTCAGTTTCATATGTTGGGCCTCACAATCATTGAATAAAATTATGAAGGGCTTTGTCAGTTGCTCGGATCGTGGTATAGCAAAATGTTTTCTTTCATCTATGCTGCAAGCTCTGTTACCACATTCAGATCCCCCGTCTCTTGGAACAGAAAATAATCTCACTTCTAGTTTAACATCTCTTGCAGCCTGTCAGCGCTCATTGAGAACAGGATATTTTGTGTTCATGGTGGTTTGTCTCCTGCAATTTCTACACTAGACCAGGTTTAAGAAGCATACTGAATCGTTACTTTTTCTCCTAGTTTTTTTTTGTTGTTGTTGTGGTAATGGTAATTAATAATGTATGAATTGAACATCAACTGATTGTCAGATTCGGACAATTGACCGGAAGCAAGAAGTTCCTCATGATGGTGCCATGTGTGATCTCCTATGGTCGGATCCTGAGGACATTGTGGATGGTTGGGGTCTGAGTCCGCGTGGTGCGGGATTCTTATTTGGTGGCAGTGTAGTCACTACATTTAATCACTCTAATAAGCTTGACTACATATGCCGTGCCCATCAGTTGGTAATGGATGGTTATAAATGGATGTTTAATGACCAGATAGTTACGGTCTGGTCAGCTCCAAATTACTGTTACAGGTAATGATGTTATTGGTCATAACTTCTTAGTGTTAACCACGGAAAGCATTCTTGAAGTTTGACCTATATACATAAAAGCCCAGTGAACTTTTAGAACTGCATAAAATACCCTGAAGTTTGTTCTCTTACATTTCTCCCTCTATAAGCATAAAGCGTTTCAAAAATCCACTTCAGATTTATAGCATGTTATAGTGAACCCCTTACTTTTATCACTAAAACAGACCTTATGAGTGCTTTTTATAAGTTTAAAAATTAGCTTTTTTTTTTTTTTTTTTTGTATTTAGGTCAAACCTCAAGGCTACTTATTGTAATTGTCCCTAATTATTAGTATTGTTGTTGTTGTTGTTGTTGTTGTTGTTGTTGTTATTATTATTATTATTATTATTGTTGTTGTTGTTGTTGTTGCTGCTGCTGCTGCTGTTATTGCTATTATCTTGTTTTTTTCATCTACCATGAATTTGTTATGAGATTTAGTTATGCTGCAGATGTGGGAATATAGCTGCAATTCTCGAGCTAAAGGAAAACCTTGAAAGGGACTTTCGTGTATTTCATGCGGCTCCACAGGTATGTCGGTGTGACTGTTTTGCTTTATTTATTTATTATTATAATTTTTTTGAACTTTTTTTTTTTGGATTTGCTGTGCACTACAAAGACGATGGCAATCCGGGGTTTCCAGGTCGTATATCTGATGTGTTTCGAGCACATTCGAGAAACTCGTTTTTCATTCTATTATATCTCAACCTACCGATTCGTAATCAGTAGAGGATTGTGTATGTATGCTGATATGTAATTAACCATCAACTTGCCTTGAGCAGACATGACTTAGATTTTTATATTTCTCAGTGAGCAACCTATAGATTTTACACCCCGGTTTTTGCATCTCACAATGCATTTAATGCCGTCATTCGTGCAATTCAGGACTCAAGAGGACCGCCAGCCAAAAAGCCACCTCCAGATTACTTCTTATAGGAACGAGATGTCGAGACAATGTAGTATCAAAATATTATTGAATGAGCAATCTCATCAATCTGATTTGATTAGAGAGAAGCAGGTTGTGGCTTGAGCTCCATGGATCTCTGGTCAAAATGGTAACTATTGAGAGTTTTAAACATGTGGCCTTTGCCCGCCCTTTATTCTTTGGTATTACCAAATCCTTTACTTTCCGTCTTGCTCCGACATGGGGTTTGCAGAAACTCGTCGCTTGTCCTTCTGGATGTTGCTAGAAAAAAAAGATGAAAAATATTCAATCAGTGGTAACCTTGTGGTCATTGCTTTGCAGATCTTAGTTGAGCATTTCCCCCCATCTAAGAATCTCGAAGGATTCTTTTGTCTGTTTGCCTTTTGTGTTGGTTATGAAATCATGGTACAAATCAGTGTATGTTTGGTAAAAACAAGTTAGCTTATTTTTTAGCTTATTTAAAAAGCTCTGTTTGGTACGCATTCATGAGCTAATTTAGACACCTTTAGTGTGTACTTGGACTCTGAAGTATGTGTGTACCAATCAATTGAACAAACAAGGATAAATACTTGTAATCCTGGATATCCTTCTGTATTTTAATCTATTGATCAATCAATATTGCTTTGCTTCCAAAAGGTAGAGGGTGGTTCAAACCCCATTAGATTAGAAGAGCCTTCTCCGGGGGAGGTCGAAAAGGAGGTAGTGTGGTATAAAACCCTTCCGTATAGTGTACAAATATCATTGGGGGAATCATTTACAACCAGTTTACATCGTACGGAGGGTAGGGGATGTGTTTTTGGGAAGTCGGAATCAGTTTTCGGCTAAGCAGAATCCTTTTTCTCATGAATATCGAGAAGATTTTCAATCTCGGTTAATTTTATTTTCATTTATAATTATAGTATAGGAAATAATCAAATGAGGATTATGTTTTGTATGAAAACTAGGAAGTGTGGTATAAGATGTTATACATGATGTTATTATCATGTACGATGGCGTCTTATATGTGGCATCATACATCATCCGCCATGTGAAAAAAAAAAACATGTATGTTTGATCAATATATTCTAGTTGTTTCATTTGTTCATTAGATTCTAATTTTACGTTGCATCTTCTATTAAACTCGCACTTTAGGCATAATCTTGAATTTAGGACATGTCATTATCTTTTACTTCAACTGTACCATGGCTGTCATAGACATGACCATATGGGAATAGAAGATTTCAATTGGATATCAAGGGCATCACAAAAATTCCACATCAAACAACAAATGAATACTACTTATAGATACATCAAAACCACTAGATAAAATGCATTAATAAAAAAGAAACAAGAACAATCGAGGAAAAAGAAAACGCAAACCAAACAAGATGAGGCTAAAAAAAAAGCCTCCGGGTAGGCGTCTGAGGAGGTGTAGTGATGGGAGAGTTTGACGAATTGAGCGTAACTGGAGTTTTCGTTTTCAAGCTGTCGTCTGAGGACTTATAAGCTAGCTTCGCAGCCTTCGCTCCTCTCGGATCAGTAAGAAGAGTCTTTTGAAACGATTGTGTGAAACCGGTTGCAATAATCGTAACATGGATCTCCCCGTTATACCGCTCATCCACAACCGCTCCGAATATGATATTGGCCGAAGGATCTGCTAAACTTGTAACCACCTGGAAGGGAAATCCATAAACGAATAACGCTATGCGAAATCTTAACCTCAATTATCTTTTTCATTATTAAAAACATGTAAATTACGGGCAACCACAAAAACTACCCAGAGTTTTAGCTTAATTACAAACAACTCCAATTATCTTTCAGAAATAGAAAAGTACCCCTCTGCAGATAGCGTAATTACATACGTCTCCTCTCCGGAGGGTGCAATTTGTAAAACAAAAGTAGTTTTGAAATTTAAGTTTATCACTGTGGTTTTCTGTAATTAAGCTAGATTTCAGGGGTATTTTTATAATTATCCGTTCGGAAATCATTCAGAAATTATTCTCAAAACCCACGAAAAAAAGGAACAGAGTAAAGACAAACAGATAAAAAGGCACCGCAAATACCTGTGACACCCTATTTACTTCTTGCAGTGTTATATCCTTGCCTCCAGTTATATTGTATACCACTCCCGTAGCGGATTGAATTGAAGAACCAATCAATGGAGCCAAAGTTGCTTGCTCGGCTGCTTCTTCCGCACGGTTTTTACTAGAAGAAACACCCACTCCAAGCATAGCAGTGCCAGAGTCTTTCATGACTGCCTTAACATCTGCAAAATCCACATTTACCAAACCAGGAATCTGCAGAAACAAGAATTGCTTGAATTATCACAATTGTTGTTCGAAGCTGCTATGAATAAATAATAAAAATAACTACAAAAACTAGCCTTGGATTTCTGCTAAGAGAAAACAAAAACTCTTTCAGAATTGCAAATCCCGCCTTAAGGTTTTATAAACAAGCTCTAAGGCTTGAGTTTCACTGAAGGACACCCAAAGGACGTATGAAGATGAATATTTACTTACCAAATACTATACTCCTCTATTGATGATGCAATTTTTTAAATAGAAACAAATATCACGGGAGTCATGTTCCACGAAATACATGTTAATTTTATAATATTAATCCCGTCATGGGACATAACTACAGAAATTATCTCAACTCATAGTTGTGTCATGATAGTTTCTATGCAAGTGGAAAAACTTATGACGATAAAAGTTCTGGAATTTCATCTCATTTCTCCATTATATGAAGGTTGCGAACAGGCGCATCCCCCGTAAAACTTTGCTACATCACTTTTAGCATGATTTTATAGTATTAACTGATTCGGATCATTAATTGACACTAATTTTCATAGCACCTACCCTAACATAGTTGCGAATTAAGGTGTAGATGATGATGATGAAACAAAGATTATGGGTTATTTATGTTTTGTAATTAGATTAACCTCAATGGAATTTTTCTAATTAAACCATAAATTTATGACCCAAACATAAACTGAGATTAAAAGTACTTGCATTTGACTCAATAGTCAAGTTATCAGAATATTGATTTCACCATAGAAATTCGGGAAGTCATATCAACATAAGAGCTAATCTTAATTAGTCCAGTGAGACAAGTACAAGATACGGTCAAAAAGGTAATATACAGGTCTGGGGAAAGTTAAAAAACATGTTATAGAGCAAAGTATTGCAGATCAAGCACCACCTACATATCCAAATCACACTCACAGTGATTATATCAGATATCCCTTGGACACCTTGACGGAGCACATCATCTGCCAGAAGGAAAGCATCTTGAAGGGGAGTCTGATCATCAGCAATATCCAGGAGACGGTCATTTGGAATCACTATAAGTGTATCCACATTTTTCTGGAGCTTTTCAATTGCTTCAAGAGCCTAAAACAGTATCAGATGCATGATATTAGGATTATGAGACTTTGAGAGAAAGAAAGTGCAAAAAAATTGGCAAAACTCAAGACTGCATCACACCATGATGAGTGCATCACTGTGAATCAGAAATCGATCTTCACAATCTTTATTTGATAGAAGACTGGAGCCAAAAAAATATATAATTGAAATCTTCAATTGACATGAAATCTGTTTAATGCCTTTCCCAACAAAAAGTTATGGATTACTTAATAAAGGAAAAGAGATGAGTATCTGGATAGCTGTGAATCTTGTTTGAAGTCTTTTCTTCTCAAAAGTTGCATTCTCATTAGCACAATCAAGTACAATAAGTATTTCATGAGCCTAGACGTTCCCACTCATACAGAGACATATCGGCACAAACCATATTACAATGATGTGTGCACTCTTAAGACATATCGGCACATAAGTCCTTCATTCAATTCAGAGGAAGGTCATAATCGGAGAACCATGAGACGAGTAAAATCTTGACTCGTAGTTCTTTCAACACACGCACACACACACACACACACACACACACATATATATATATATAACATCCACCTGCAAAGATCTTTTACGTCCTTCAAAGCTGAATGGATAGGTAACAACACCCACAGTAAGGTATCCAGCTTCCTTTGCTATTTGTGCAACAATAGGGGCCGCACCAGAACCTGTACCACCACCCATTCCTGCTGTTATAAACACCATATCTGATCCCTTGAGGGCATTGGATATGGATTCCTTCGATTCTTCTGCAGCCTGTTTGCCCAACAATGGGTTGCCACCTGTACCTGCATGACAGCAGCAGTGGTTATGTAATGCAAACATTCAACAATCTGATATTCCTTTTCCTTCTGTATTATGTAAGCAAGTTCAAGTTACAGAATTCAAAAAGTTTATATTCAAAAGAACCGAGACGCTAACCAAGTCCACGAGTCAAAAGCTCCCCAATCTGAATAGGATTCTCAGCAGCAGACTGCAACAGAGCCTGAGCATCTGTGTTTACAGCATAGAAGTCCACTCCCTGTCATTTAAAACAGACAGAAACATGTCTCCAGAAATTATCACTAAATCAAAGGGATTATTCACATACCCATAAACAGAGAACTTCGGAATTTCCTAAAGCATTTTTTTTTAAGAAACAAAGGAATTTTTCATAGCATCAATGTTTGAAAGGCGAATAAGTGTTGGCCTGCCAAAAAGCGAGGCGTAAGCCTCGAGGCGCCGAGGCGTAAGTACTGCGTGCTTTTTTTTTTTAAATATAGAATAACACCTAAATAATAATGTCTTAATCGAATAAGCTTCAAATACGTGATAGTACAACTTAAGCAACATATATAAAGTTTAAAACATAAATTCAACCAAAACAAAATAAAATAACATAAGTTTAAGGATACAAGTTTTAGCTTCATACGTTTTTTCCTTTTGGTCTGTTATAACTTATCCTATTTATTGAAGTTTCTTTTTTATTGCTGAAAACGGGTGGGAGAAGGGAAAAATCGGGGTTTTTTTTCCTAGGGTTTCTGTCTTGGTCAAACAGGTCGGCCCCTTCTTTTCCTTTTTTTTTTGTTTTCTCTTCCTTCCTGGAAACGACACCGTTTCCAGGCCCAGCTTTTAAAAAAAAGCACAAAAATCGCGTGCACCGTGCAGAAGGCGCTAAAGGCGCACGGTGTGCCTTAACAGCGTGCGCCCCGTACAAAAGGCGCACGCCTTTCCTGCTTTTCGCAGGTCGCGAAACGCATCAAGGCGTTTCCGGCGAAAGGCATTCCGAGGCGCGCGGAGTGCCATTTTTTCAAACATTGCATAGCATAAAGCAATAAGACGTGTTGATTGTAATATCTGCCCCAAAAAAAGGTCACAAGTCCGAGAGGACTATTGTTTATCATTACAAAATGGAGAACAAGTGTGAGCAATTTGAGAGGATGTAAACTGTAAAGAAGTATCAAGTGCACAAAAACCAGAATGTGACACCGAGTTTCAGTAATCTTGATATGAAATCAAGGCCAAGCAGATAACACCAAGAAAAGAGAAAAGAAAAAGAATTAAATATCAATAAATTAAAAGCAAAAAGTGGCATCCATAATGAAAAAGCATCTCTCCTGAGGGAAATATCTTCATATATTTTTAGAAGAATTTCAGATTCATTTCACTAAATAACAGAATAAGTGCTCACATTTGTCAACATTAAATGAATCCGATTTTCAGCATCTTCTTCTAATCTTGACTATGGCACGGCAAAATAGCTTATTCAAAGTCCACTAACATTACTCCATTGCGTATTGCTATAAGCAATATTACCACTTACTGATGTAATATTGCAGCGAACCAGAAGACGGGCCAAATACAGATGCCATCAGAAAGGTAAACGAAATAACGAACTACATTGTGAACTCTTAGAAGAATTATAAGCAACCTGTAAGCCGCTGCCAATCATGCGATTAACTGCATTGTTACCACCGCCGCCGACGCCGATTACCTTAATCTTAGCGAATTCCATAGGTACAAACGAGCAGTACGACCTATTCCGATGCCTATTAGAACTGCAAAAACTTTTTCGGCGAGACCTAGAGAAGGAGATATCAGACCGAACATTTTTTACCAGCAATGCAGAAAATCCGACAGAAATAGAGGCCGCTGCAGAGTGAGACGAAGCTAATTCGGACGCTAGGTTTGAGAATCTAAGCGTCGCCATTGACGCAAGCTTGGTATGGGGGAAACGAGTGAAACTGTTTTCTGGATTGGAATTTGAAAAATGAAGAAGGTTTTTTTTTAGGGTTTTAGTTTATATATTAAATTATTTTTCTGGTTGAGAAATGATAGTTGAATATTATTAAATGAGTGTTGTACCGTGTTTTTTATTATTAATTTTATTATAATATTATTATGAATATTTTATTTGTAAAGCATGCAGTACAACACTCATAAAACACGGAGTGTATATGGGGTGTGTTTCAGGGTATTGTCCTATCACCTTTCTTTCTGATTTGAGGAATAAATAAATACACAGATAATTAGTAATTATTTGAGAATAGATAAATACACTAGATACACCCAGATTTTTATAAAAATGGAAACCTTAGATATGAGATTCATAGATTTGCATAACTTAATATAAACATAGTGTAAACGAACAAAATCAAGTCCGGCTCGATTTTGTTCGTCTAATGTTGTTTATTTGAGCGACTTCGGGTTCGAACCAAGCGCCATAAGATTTTATCGAGCTCGAATTTTAGATGTTAAAATTAATTATTGAATGTGTTAAGTGGACTTGTTAGTATTTTTGTAACAATTTTTATATCCCTAAGTCAAGGCGTCATTTTATTATGTAATCAAGCACACACTATGATAAATTAAAAGCCAATAATATGGTTGTCTACTTATATAATAAAAGATTTAAGATCGAGCACCAAACTTTTTTTACATATCAAAAGACTAATCCCCACTCTTCATCTTTATTTGATCTAATGGATGAGATTAATCCAAATAATTTAAAAACCTCACTTTCATCATTTTTTTCAAATATCAATATCTTTCAAATCGTTAATCGTTAAGTCAAAAAAAATATACCGTTACGACGAACATTTAATTATCTTTCTATAGATAGGCACTTTGATATATTTTCGACAATTTTTTTCCGCTTTTTTCACGTTTTTTTCGTGGCCGAAAAAATCACATGTGATATATCATTTATGATATTACATATCATATATGATATTGATATGTAATATCATATATGATATATCATATGTGATATGTAATATCATATATGATATATCACATGTGATTTTTTCGGCCACGAAAAAAAACGTGAAAAAAATGATTTTTTGTCGAAAGTATATCAAAATGCCCGTCTATAGAAAGATAATTAAATGCTCGTCGCGATGGTGTAATTATTTTCGCTTAACGATTAACGGTTTAAGAGATATTTAAATTATAAAAAATGTGTGAAATATTAAATGTTTTTAATTTCAACCATTGATTTCTTTTTGGATGGATGATGGAGATGAGTCTCTTGATATGTAAGAAAAGTTTGGTATTTAATATAACTCTACTCATAATAAAAATATTGATTTGGATCTGATCCCCAAACAAGTGAATTAGCTATAGAAATTTACAATTATATATTAATGTAACTCATACTCTTGAAATATATATATATATATATTTGTAAATGATTCTGTTGACGAATTATCAATAAACGAACATACAATTGTTCAAACACTATTCATTTACTAAATAAGATTTTTGGTTTGTTCATTTATGTCATCAATCTGTAAGCTTATAGCGGATGAGTCATTGATCAATGTTTGTCAATGGTAGTTTATAGCGTTTTTCAATAATTTATAACATTTTTTTGAAGCGCTACTTGAAATAACATTTGGGCTTATAGCTTACAACATTTCATATTTCCTCTCAGTTTTGTCCTCATTAATTTAATTAAATTCCCCATTATCCTTCATTAAATAAATTTCTCTCTCATTTTTAAGCATTAAGCTACTTCAACCGCCAATTTTATCAAGCATTTTAAGTTTAATCAGATAGCTTATCTGTTACCCGCTACCACATTCACTATAAATTAATTTATCCGCCGTAAACTAGCTAGATGAACGCGCATAAACGAGAGCTAACCGAGTTCAAATATGAACTACTCAAATACTACTTTTGCTTACACCCCTGAATATAAAATACTCTTATTTTCAAATCAATTTCCAGAACTTCGATGCCATACTCCCTCCGTCCATCAAAACATTACCTACTTTTCGTTTTCGTCCGTCCACAAAAGTATTTCTCGTTCCTTATTTGGACAAAAGCTGTGGTGGAAAATCATTATGTGGAGACAGAGTTACCGAGAGAGTTGTGGGTGACTGACCCAGATTTTGTGCCATAATCGGTTTATGTGATCGTTGGGTATGACACAGGGACGATCGCTTTCGTCAGCTTTTGATCAATTGGAAGAACAAGGGCGAGGACGGAGCAACGTGGGTGTTTGAGGATAGAGAACTAGAAGCAGACCAAGAAACAAACCTCATTCTCTTATTTTCATACAAGTACCCCTAGTTTAATGTCGTCTTCCCGACATAAATTCAAAGATAACAAAACGTTATACAGCAGCTATGATAATAGATCACATTTAAGTTCTTCTCTAATAACGAAAATTACATAAAAATCCGACACGAAAACAATTCTGAGCAACTGCATACCCCGAAAAAAGTTGACTTAAATCACTCTCCGAATCTCCACTCACAAACAATAAATAGCGGAGCTTCCCAAAAGGATTCCACACGCTTCTCATATAGATCATATCATCCCGATTCGTTCAAAATCGGAACAATGAGTGGTTTCATCTGCGCCAGATACACTATTGCCCACCTACAAATGAAGAACAAAAGCCCGTCAATGGATGATTTGCTATCAAAACGTTTCTATCTTATCTGCTATAGTTCAAACAGAAGCCCGCACTGCACCATCAGAACTACTGTTAGGCCATGTTCTTTTCAACTTGAAAAAAAAAATAAGATTCAGTAAAAATCGGTAAAAATCAGTTTCAATCACTAAAATTCAGCCCCAATCACTAAAATTCAGTTCTGATCACTAAAATCCGGTAATTTCATATAATAAATTACACTGCGAATTAGTAAAAATCAGTTCCGATCAGCAAATCAGTTTCCTCCACTAAAAACAGTTTCCATCGGTTAAAATCAGTTATATCCAGTAAAAAGAATTATAGTTCAGCAAAAATAAGGTAAAGAGAAAGGACCTTATTGCAACTTAAAAAGGAGTTTTTTCTCAAGGACCGCATGTCAATAATAATTAATATGGAGACGTAATAGGCAAAAGCTGAACTAGAGAGCTACATGAAAAAGTGAAAACAGTACAACCACAAATTTTCAGAAGACTTGCAACAGAGAATCAAACTACCAAATTTAATACAAAAGGAATTCATTGACCCCCACATTTATATGATTATGTTATGAAAGCAGTACACGATTCGGGAAATTTGACTTTCTTACCAATATTACCATATAGCGAGTCAAACATGTTTGGCAAGATATTTAACCAAATTTCAGCACAACATCGCTATGATTAAATCAACTATCAAGCATGGTTCTAAAAAACGCTAGGCGCTAAGCGTTCGAATTGCTAACGCCTAGCGCCCAGGGGATTACTCGGGGATTAATCGGACTACGCGGATTTATTTATTATTATTATTTTAATCATTATTATATATAAAAAATTATATATATGTAAAATAATTTAAAATAATTAAAATTTAACCATCTAAATAGATTTATAATCAATTATATATTAAATTTGAAATATTGATATAAATATAAAGAGTCCATAATCTATAATATATCAGTTTAGGAATTTATAGTACTATTAGAACAAAAAAAATAAAAGTATAACCGCTTAGGCATCCGCCTAGTCACCCACGTAGCTACAAACTTTGAAACATTGATATAGGTATAAAGTAGTCCATAGTATCCATAGTATCTTAGCTTGCCTTCATAGGCCCTCGCCCAGCCAGCCTAGACGACCGATTAATAACCCAACGCACAGTACAAGCGCCTAGACCATAATCGGAACGGTAGAGGACCTTCTAGGGATTAATCGGAGGATTAATCGGTCTAGGCGGGGATTTTTAGAACACTGCTATCAAGTGAGAAAGATCAGATATATCTGCTATACAAGAAGGGAATATAACTTACATCATCCAACAGCATACGGTTGCAGTAATAATCAGTGTCATATGTAACCTGCATCATGAAAAAAATGAAAAATAATAAGCTATATGCAAATACTATCATGGAGCTAATTGTAAAACTTGACTTACCAATGAAAATGTATTGCAAAAGCTAATGACATCAAACAACCCAAGGGTTCGCTCTAATCTTCCACTAAACTGTACTTAGCGAACAAATATATATTTGCGTCACCCTGAATATTCAGTAACCCACACAAGAACCAGAAAGATTTTCCTATAAACCAAAGACTAATACTTCAGTGAGACCACCACAATGATCTCATTGTGTGACACGGATTCTGAAATTTTAGATTTAAGTTTTGTACTTCAGTTTTAGCCATACTTTTTTCAGTTTTTAGTTCTTTTAAAATTCTTATGACAAAACTTGTTTATCATAAGATTTAGTTTTAGGGTGTCGGTCTCTCATGGTGAGAAGAATCTATTAGGTCTTATCGAAGACCTACTCTATAACTAAATTGACATTTGAAAGTTCTGTTCAACACAATCTGACGACTGATGCAATACCTTTGCGTTCATTCCCAAGCACTAAATAAGCACCTAGGAACAACAACCAAATAAGCTTATACAAATACGGGCAAGTAGAAAATCAGAAATTCCCGGTCATCTTTAGATACAAATATCTAGGATTTCCTAATAAAAGTGAAAACAACTTCCTAATATATTATGTCATTCTCTAGCTAGAACAAAGAATAATCTTCTGGTGCCAGCCTCGACATATGCAATATAAAACTAAGTTTACTGCTTCAATTTCCTTGGCATCTACACTCTAATAGATCACCAAATAAATCATGCTGTAATAATTAACCAACACGATAGAAAACCACAAAGAGGAAACAGAGTAAGACATACAAATTCGCAGAGGGTCCCCTATTGCAGCAGAGTCTGGCGCAAAGGGATGCAATAACCCCAACCAATATGAAGATTAACGTAGTTACGAAAAAACCCATCTCCAACTCTCTCTCCGGGCCAAAACACTAATTACTTCTTTACCTGCGGCAATGAATTTGAGCCCACAAGTCAATACGGAGATCCATACTTCCATATCCAGTTAAATTCTCCAGATCCCGTAAGATAATAAGGTGATCGGTGCAAAATGCAGAAAATATGGAGTATGGGCTCGAAACAAGTAGCAATTCGATTGGGATCGAGATAATGAAAAGAACCCTAGAAATTTTATTGGGGGTGGGGGAAGAAAGATATATCAATTTCATAATAGAAGAAACTCACTGGGTTGAAAATCTGAGACAGTGTGCCCGATAACCACGGCGACCGACGATGCTTCAGGGTGGCAGGGGAAGCTGCTCGATCCGGTGTCGTTGTATTAGATTAAATGTTTGCTTTAACTAGACTCTTGGGTCTCACCCGTTTTCATAAAGATAAAATCAAAATATTTCAGAATCAGTGGTATAATTTTCCCTTCTAAGGGAAAATTTTATAAAAACTATTATATCTTGTAATTTTTTCGAATTAACTACTGAAATAATATTTTTTCATATTAATCATTTGAAGTTTATTTTTATTTTTAAAAAAATCACTCTTATCGGTATCACAGATTTTTCAGGTTAAAAAATCTGATATGACTTTTCTCATATAAATAATAGTAACGTGGAATTTTTAATTATAGAAAGCTTGTAGATGTTTTGGGTAAGAGAAGGGTTGATGTGGCTTGTATTCAGGAGACTAGGTGGAAGGGAGTACAGTCCAGGGAGGCGAACGAGTATAAATTATGGTATTCAGGACTTGCTAACTCGAGTAATGGTGTGGGTATTCTTTTGTCTAAGGAGCTAAAGGATAACGTCGTGGAAGTGAAGAGGTGTAACGATAGGATTATGTCCGTTAGAGTGGTTGTTGGGGAGAATGTGGTTAACGTGGTTTGCACGTATGCCCCTCATGTTGGTTTGGGTGTGCTTGTTAAGGAAGCTTTTTGGGTCTGTTTAGATGAGTTGGTCGGGTGTATTCCAGACGATCAATTTATTGTTTTGGGAGGCGATTTCAATGGGCACATTGGTGAGGGGGTGGATGGTTACCATAGTGCGCATGGGGGTTTCGGCTACGGAGTTAGGAATGCAGGAGGTTCCGCACTGTTGGAGTTTGCCACTGCGCATGAGTTGGTAATTGCTAACTCTGTTTTTCAGAAGAGAGCTGAGCACCTCATCACCTTCGGTAGTGGGGGGCACAACACGCAAATTGACTACCTTCTTTTGCGCAGTCGTGATGCTAGGGCGTGCGTGGACTGCAAGGTGTTCCGGAGCGAGGCATGTGCTTCTCAACACCGGCTGCTAGCTATGGATTTATCCATGGGAGGTCGTGTTGTTAGCATGGCTAGAGAAGCTAGACCTAGGATTCTATGGAAGAATCTGAAGGGTGAGAAGGCGACAGAATTCAGGGAGTCTTTGACCCGCGAAGGAGGTTTTTTGCCGGGGGTCGATGCTAACCTTATGTGGACCAGCATGGCCAATGCTATTAGGAGTGTGGGCGAGAAGGTGGTAGGGGTTTCTTCGGGCAGGTATAGTGGTCCTAGGGAGGCATGGTGGTGGAATGAGGGGGTCCAAAAGAAGGTTAAGGCTAAACAAGCGCTATTTAAGGAGCTTTTGTCGGTTAGTGCTGGGGATACGAGAATCCTGAAGCTTGTAGCGTACAAGGTGGCGAAAAGAGAGGCTAAGAAGGCAGTGGCTAAGGCTAAAGGTGAGGCTTACGAGGAGATGTACAAGCGCCTAGACACTAAAGAAGGAGCGAATGCTATCTTTAAACTAGCGAAAGCTAGGGAAAGAGGGCGGCGCGGCCTGGGTTCCGTTGGGCCAAGTGTTAGTGAACGATGTGGCTATTAAGGAGAGGTGGAATAAGTATTTTTTGAGCTTTTCAATGAGGCTAGGGGAAGCGACACGGTGGTGCAAGGAGTTAGTCTTTCTTCTGCTCGTTCGTTTAGTTCCTGTGAGCGCATTAGCAAGGAGGAAGTAAAGGGTGCCCTTTTTAAAATGGGTAGAGCTAAGGCTGTAGGCCCAGATCAGATCCCTATTGAGGTGTGTCTTTGTCTGGGGGAAGTTGGTGTTCAGTGACTAGTAGAGTTGTTCAACATCCTTCTCAGAGGTTCTAAGATGCCGACAGAGTGGAGACGTAGTATTGTTGTGCCGTTTTTCAAGAATAAAGGCGATGCTCAGAGTTGTAGTAACTATAGGGGTATTAAACTCCTCAGTCATACTATGAAACTTTGGGAGAAAGTAGTGGAATGCAGGGTTAGAAGAGAAGTTGAGATCTCTGAGAACCAATTTGGCTTCATGCCGGGGAGGTCCACGACTGAGGCCATTCATCTCGTCAGACGCCTTATGGAGAAGTTTAGAGAGCGGCGTAAGGACCTCCATATGGTGTTCATTGATTTAGAGAAGGCTTATGATAGCATTCTGCGCGATGTTATTTGGAGGAGCCTAGAACAGAGGAGGGTGTCGTTACCGTTCGTTAGGACGATCCAAGACATGTACTTTCAAGATAGGACTTGCGTTAGGACCCCAGTTGGTGACACCCAGTATTTCCCGGTTGAGATAGGACTAAACCAGGGGTCGTCGCTAAGCCCTCTCCTCTTCGCTCTAATCCTTGACGTTATTTCGGGGGGATACAAGATGGCGTCCCTTGGTGCATGCTTTTTATTGACGACATTGTGTTAGTGGCGGAGTCGAGGAGAGAGGTGAACGCGAAGTTGGAGCTATGGAGGTCTAAGTTAGAATCCCAGGGCTTGCGTATGAGCCGGTCTAAGACCGAGTATCTCTGGTGTAACTTTAGTGGTGAGGCCAACGAGGAAGTAGTAGAGGTAATGATTGCGGATCAGATCGTACCCCGTACGGATAAGTTCAAGTATTTGGGTTCGATCATTCAAAAGGAAGGTGAGTGTGAAGATGATGTCACTCATCGTATCAAGGCGGGGTGACTAAGATGGAGAGCAGCGACTGGGGTCATGTGCGAAAAGAAAGTCCCACTTAAGTTGAAGGGTAAATTCTATAAAACGGCAATCAGACCTGCGATGTTGTATGGATGAGAATGTTGGGCGATGAAGAAGTCGCTTGAGAGCAAGTTGGAAGCGGCTGAAATGAGAATGTTACGTTGGTCGTGTGGTCGCACATTGTTGGATATAATCTCAAACGGGGTTTTCAGGAACGCGCTTGAAGTGGCGCCTATTTCAGCGAAAGTTAGGGAAGGGATATTGAGATGGTTTGGCCACGTCCGCATGAGGCAGGCTTTTGCCCCGGTGAGGAGGGTCGAGAGTTTATTGGTTGCCGGGGAGAGGAGGAGAGACAGACCGATGAGGACGTGGGAGGAGCAGCTGAGATTAGATTTGAAGGCCTTAAACCTTTCTCAGACCATGACGGTCGTGGAGGCGCCAGATCAGAGTGGTGGATGCTTTTGTAGGGAGCGGTGCTGTAGTTGAGAGCGTCAGGGTTGGGTTGTCTCAGTTAGCTTTGACCTAGAGCATTACACTTTTTACTTTTACTGTATATTTGATCCCCCTGCCTTTTGCGTGCGATGTATTTTTTACAGGGAGCTGTGCGCAGAGTCAACCTCTCTTCGGTTAGAGCAGCGTTCATCGAGAGTGCATTTGCCAAGGTCCCCTTAAGTAAGTCTCATGTGAATGAAACCATGTACTCAGGTATGGTCGTGAGCTTTTTCGTACCTTATGTTTCTTTGTATTCACCACTGTATACTGTCCTGTGCATTAAGCTGGGGGTCTTCACGGAAACAGCCTCCCTACCGTAAAAAGTAGGGGCATGGTCTGCGTACATCTTACCCTCCCCAGACCCTGCTCTGAGCGGGATATACTGGGTATGTTTGGTTTGGTTTGGTTTTTTTTAGACCAAAAATAATAATTAAGTGGATTTACGTTTGAAAATCCCTAGAACCCACACAATAAGCTCGTCTTTCTTCTAAACCTCTCAAAACCCAAAAGTCGCTCAGAACCGATTTGTAATATCGAAGCGATTTTTGAAATCATTTTTCGAAATCGAAGCAGGAAATGATTTATAAAATTTGAATTTGATATCATCGTTTGATTATTCATGGAATGAAGGACGATTTTATAATTGTTGCAATATATTGTTCATTTAATTGGAATATGTATGGAATGACCAATCCAAAATATAGTGGTTTTCATGAATTTTGGTCTAAAAGCCACTTAAATATCAATTTTTTAATTAAAAATGCCATTATTATTTTTATTAAAGAATATCATATAATTATTATTTTTAATAAAAAATGCCACATCAGTTTTGTAACTAGGAAAACCTCTTATCCCGGTTAGGGTGGTTTTTCTAAAAATAAAAACAAACTTTCAATGATTGACGTAGAAAATAATTCTTTCAGTGGTTAATCCGAAAAAATGCAAAGTATAGTGATTTTTATATAATTTTTCCCGTTTAAGTTTTCACGGGCTTATTTTTTTTTCTTTATACCCTAAAATAATAGAAAAGTGAGGTCTACTGCATTTGTTTTATTTATTTTTTATACCTAAATAATAATAAAAATAAACCTTAACATACTTATTTTCTAATTGTTTCTTAATTGTTTCCCGTCGGTTTTTCAAAAATAACAGAAAATGAACCCCACTACATTCGATCTATTTTTGGGCGATTTATACAAAGTATATTTATTTTTTGGTCCAATTAGATGTTCTCTGATGCGATGCACCACATAAGATATTCTCTTATTAGAAAATAATTTCTCGATCTCTAAATTTATTTTTGATGATTTTCGATATGAGTATCATATTAGTGTAATATTAATAAAAGACTTATTGAGTGTATTATGTGGTGTAATATAATTCAAGAAAGAGTACCACATTAGCGGAGTGATAAGTCAATTAGTGTCCATTACATGAACAAATTTTCTGGACATACCGAAAAAAAAGTAGGAATAAATTTTGGGAATGAAAGTAATATGTGATTAAGTCTTAATATATATGTGTGAGTGCAGTGTATGTTTTATTATTTTTAGTTATTATAATTAAATAAATATCATAATTTATTTTTTATGTAAGCAATAAATGAGTTAATATATTTTTATTTTGCATCAATTAATTTTATTGAAAATAAATATTCATATTTTTTCTAATATAATTTTTTTGTGCAACCGGTCATTATTGTAAATCCATCAAATTTATTATATTCATATGGATGTCTAGTTGAAAATTATGAAATAAAAATTAATTTGATATATTTTTCATTAAAATAAATTTGATTTAAAAAAAATTATAAATATTTACACTATAAGAATAAACGTCAAAGACTTCGGATAATATCGGAAGTAAAAATGTTATAATTACCGAAGTCTATGTTCGTGTAGTAAAAGGTATACGTTAGACTTTGCTTTTTATGCGAAGTCTAATATCCTAATAACCGAAGTCTATCTCGTTTTTTTTTCTAATTATGATCCAAATGTGGGGGTAAGTGAAGTAAAAAAATGCTTTTTTCTTCGGTTAATTTATAATTGGCGTAGTAAAAAAAGGACTTTCTACTTCAGTTATTGTATAATACATATTAGTATTTTCTGCAGTAATATATATTAATATTTCACATTTCAATTTAAAATCATTGCCAAAATCTACATTCACTTATAACTAACCATCAACCACAAGAGCTCAATAATATAAGAACCAACAATAAACCGCATTCATAAGCAACTATCAATTCCCAACATAATATATTGTACAAATATAATAAAGCATCTTTTTACAATAAACAAATACTTGTAAAAAAAGATAGATTTTTGGCTAACAGTTTGTGAAAAGTAACTCTATTTTACAAAGTAAACCGAGGAGGTTTTTACAGACAAAGTGCAGGTAGCAAAGCTTCAGCCATGGATCATTTACGGCTTACCACTTAACATTTCCCTAGTCATCGTCATCAAGTCATTGTAATCAGCATGGGCCATGTAAAATTTGCAGGTGGTGAACTCAGGATTATGTGTCATATCAATACCCTCATTTCTGAATTGTTTTCCGATCTCATACGCATGATCCAGTCCACCTACAACTAGCTGCTTGAGATAGAGCTCAGGTGCAATGCGCATAAAAATCCTCATGTTAAGATCATTATGATATGTCACAACTGGATGAAGGGGTCCAACAGTGGGCCTGGGAAAAATTTTGACAGCTTCTCCTGTCTTGCTGAAAAGAGGAACATCACATGAACAAGTCCGTCTCTTAAGAGTATATCACAATTGGTAGAAGCACTCCAGTAAAAATGACAAAATTGCATGATAACAAATTGGGCATGAATCAATTATAACTTGAAGAAGTTATTACCATTTCTTCTCCTGGTCTTCCGTGCAGGCTGATTAAACCATGGCTTTACATGATTTTTCCAGTGTTTCCCGAAGTGTCCATCGAAAATAACATTGTTGTGCTTCATGGTTTACCTTTACACAAGTAAAGAATAAGATGAATTATCCTAATTAAAACAGTCCAAATTAGCAACGACAAACCAGGAGCTTTATCACTTCTAGCAAATCAATGTAACACGAACGAAAATTTCAAACATCAAACAGGGTTATATTTCTTGTTAAAAAAAAACTATCCTCCACTAACTCTTGCATTTACCTAACAAGTACTTCAATTTTTTAAAGAGAAACAAATGTTAATGGAGTAGTTGTAAGTAGGGCTGTAAATGAACCAATTCGAGCCGAGTTTTGACTTATCGAACTCGAGTTCGAGCTTTTTCTTATCGGACCGAACCGAGCACGATAAGCTTATGGACAGTATTTTTTGTTCGGACTCGAGCTCATTTTCTTATCGAACCGAGTCGAGCTCAATTATTTTACAGCTTAGAGCCAAATCCAGTCGAGTTTGGCTTATCAAAATCGAGCTCGAGATTTTTCTTATCGAACCAAGTCGAGCTCGATAAGCTTATCGAGCAAAATAATTTGTTCGAACTCAGGCATGTTTTCTTATCAAACCGAGTCGAGTCAATCTTATCGAGTTCGTGTTCGAGCTTCTTATCGACCAGCTCGGCTTTGCAGCTCTTTTTGTAAGTTCTTTTCTGTAATTAAGCTGATATATTCAGGGGTATTTTTGCAATCAACCATAGATATAAATGCCTCACCTTTTTGTTTTTCACCTCTAAGCACTTCAAGATTAATGAACTGTCCTTTGTTTGTATCCACTTGGTGGCAATGGATATGTTACCAAACTCTCTAGGTCCATCCCCGGTTTAGAAATAATCCCCACATTTCACTATCTGCATTTAGTTTCATTACCGACGTGTCAACGACACACGAACATAAAAAAATAATAAAGTAATGCACAATGTCGAACGAATATACAAACTTAGTTATTATTCCTTCAAGTGAACAAAAACAATTTCTTGGTTAATTATTAAAAAAAAAATGGTTAACTATTCTACGACATCCCCCTTGATAATTGTTTCTATTTTACAATAGCACCCTCAATATTAAAGGATATTCTTTATGAAGGGTGTTTGTAATAACTTAAGGGGGTATTCGTAATTATAGAAAGATAGTTGCTCATTTCTGTAAGTAGGTCAAACCTTAATGGTACTTATTGAGTTATTGTAATTATCCATAAAAAAGAAAAAGACAACCACTAAACTTTTGCTAAGATAATCATAAGAATCAGATGGCTTACACGATCATGGTCGACCAATCGCATGAGCATAACTATGGCAGGGCAGTGATACTGGATTATCATTTCCCAAAAGTCTTCTGATGTTTGAGGCAGAGGACCTTGAGTCGCAATAAACCAAGAAACACTTTCAGAAGTCTAAAACTGAAAATACAGTTAGATTTATATGGACATAATATCAATATATAGACCAAATGTAATTCAAATGAAGTGATAAAGGAAAAACAGTTGTAACAAAGCTTGCATTGATATATCCGGCAGGTGAAGGTCTGTAGTCTTTATTTTGCCTCAGAATTGTAACACCCCCAGATCAAACCGGGAATATTACACGCCGCAGACCCTCTCCGTGAGGATCCACCAGGCTAGACATCAAAACAACACATTTCATTACATACCGACGAATCAAAACAACGGACCAACAGACCGATTTGGTCTTTCGTCACTGACTTAAAAATCAAAATACATAAACTCATCCACACTCATACCCACGCAAGGGTAAAATACTTGCAACAACGAACAATAAGACAGCGGAAAAGACAATACAATGGACTCCGACTAACTGAACCCAAAACTGGCCTTCGTGTGATTAGTATCATTCGTCTTTCATCATCCCTCGTACCGATCCTGTGTCTTGCTCCCGAAAACCTGCATGTACCTGGACACAATACAGATATCCACCCCCCGATTACTCGGGGGTTAGCAAAACTCCACTGTTTCGCTAGTGCAAGTATAAAGTGTAAATACGAGCCATACACAACACATTCCGAGAATACAACGAAAGACTTCCCGAGGTATATTTAGTTAAAAATAGTTCAAGTCTTGAAAGTAGAAACGAAGTAAGTAAGCACTTTGAAAATATTTCCAAATCTCGGGAGTTTTGAAAACATCAAAAATTGAAAATGTTCTTAATTCCTCGAAAGCCATTTAGTGGTCACAAAATTCAAAGTTCATTTTTTCAAAATACAAATCCGTTTAACCAAACACGGGGTCCACGACCCAACCATTCCGGTCACAAAACACAGGGTCCACGACCCGATCATCCACTTCAATTCACTAACAAGGACACATTACACATAACACATTATTCTTATGCCATTCTAGCCAAGCACCAAGACTCGATATATAATGTCTCTCGACCCCAAGCACAAAGCATTGTGATACTCTGACAATATCACAATTAACGAAAACATCAACGTCATCCTCAAGATGAAAACCACAATGGTAACCCGGCCGTACCCCTTAGTATCGACCCCGGACATCCCGTCGGACACTCGGTGGGAAACCACTTCCGGCCGTACCCCTTAGTATCGACCCCGGACATCCCGTCGGACACTCCGGTGGAAGTTCATCCACACACGCACCCAAGTCCACTTCCGTGGCCGTACCCTTAGTATCGACCCCGGACATCCCGTCGGACACTCCGGTGGAAGGAACAACACACACACACGTTCCAAAATCACGGTTGCAAACCACAAGCCTCGAAGGTCAATCACAGATATATAGTCGAGGTACCTTACTAGAATGGCATTCATCCAACATATACTCACGACCAAGTAATGATACGATTCACAAAGAAGCACAAGATTTCAACAGCACCGAACGACACAACTAATATCACTCAAACTCACATATTCATCCATAAACACGTGACTCCAAGCACATAATTTGACAAAAGAATTACACTTTACATTTACCAACGACATAATCATACGCAATGACATCACAAGAAAGTAAGGTGATTCTATACTCGACACTAGCTCGCATATTCAACTAAGCACATTAATTCCCGACACACACGGGTCACCTTTACAAAAAGCATGATGGTAAATATTCCGATTTCTTTGGAAAATGGTTATTAATATTTATTTAGCACATATCGACGATTAACAATCATAATATCCACAAAACACGTAATGTATGGGCAAGATACTTGCCTCGATAATCGATGCCGGACACTCCCACAATCACGGATCAGTCGGGACACCTCGAACACCTACGATTCTCCGGCGAAGACAACGAATACACCCACGATCGAAAAGCTTGAAGAAAACGACGAACGGAAGGGTTCCGACTCGAATTCTTTGCGAGAAATCTGACCCTAACATCATACCATCAATAAATTAACGAACGAACGAGGAAGAATAATCGTAGAGCGCTCGAATCCTCTTTGCGACATTTTATCGAACACCTTCAAGGCGTCGATAAGATACTCAATAAAACGACGAATCCTCGGCGATTCAACCGAGGAACATCAAGGAATTCGACATAATAATGTTTAACAATCATAAATACATCACTATTCTGAGTTAAAACGAATTAAACGGACAAATCGAGCAAAATCCCCAAAACTAGATTTTAAGAAAACTTGCCTTGATTCGCTGGATTGAAGGATGTTACGTGATGATCAATTGATGTTATGAACCTCAAAACTTCATGGATTCATTGTATAACAACATGCCTCCATGATTGAGCAAGTTCCAGCGGAAGGGAAGAAAAGCGAGTGATAAAATGGGTGAAAAACCCGTGCATTACGCCATATTTATAGGCTGCCGGACACGGCGCAACAAGAACGGCCCAAACAGCGCCGTGTGTCTCGGCCGTGTCTCGGCGGTGCGATCTGGCCGACCGGCGCGGAGACACGGCGCCTGGCAGGCGTTTTGGGGCCGTGTTGCACGAGCTGGCGAGGCCCCTCCGATGCCGAAAATTACGTCCGACGACCGAAACCGAACACGAATACGAATCGGATTCTGATTCTGAAGTACTTGCAAAGACGAATCTAAGAGCTAATAGAACACATGATTCCAACCACCCGAAGGCTCGGAATTCGACAACGGAAGTAATTACCCAAAACTTTGGGAAATTACGAAAATGGCCCAAAACGTCCGAAACTCACGATACGCGATCGAAACACCAAACCAAAGCTCGCAACATGAATAATATCATTAAATGAACTTACGAGAAACTCGAAACAACGATTTGGACGAGATTCGCAAGAATCGAACTCAAGTGCGGAAAAGTCGCTAAAAAGCTCGGAATTCAACAAAACGATACCGAAACGAACTCGGATGACAAAAAGTGCAGAATTAATCATTCTCGAAATGACGAAACGGTTATGAGAGAGTCGTCAAAATGGACTCCGGCCGAAAAAGAAATTTCCCGAAAATCGAAAATTGCGGATATTACATTCTACCCTCCTTAAAAGAAGTTTCGTCCCGAAACTTAAAACAAGTAGGGAGAAGCAATATCCTGCCAGAAAAACTCAACGAGATACGCAAGAAATGCGTAACTAACGCCCAACGGCGAAATGTTACAAACAACGCAACGGAATATGCGGTGTGAAAACACGCTCCACGACGACCAACACAACGTCGCCGTAAGGAATATAATAAAACCAACAAGTGACAAGCGTCATCAACTGGATAATACAATCAAGTCAATTATCCGAACAAACACAAAACACAACGGACGAAAATCAATACGATTGACCAACCCCACGGTACATCAATCAAAACGCGAGCCAATCGCTGAACAAATACGGAATTCCACCGCCTGGGTTGGAAGATCGAAACGAGACTAATTTTCCGAACTTGAAAAGGTCACAACGATATATAGCTCAATTTGGGACAATATCGAACTCGCTCGAATGACAAAGGTGAGAAACAACACTGTGTCGAAGCATCAACGAACACGGTCAGTCGATACGATTGGGACGAACAAGAGAAAGAAAGAAAAATGCGGGTATTACATCATATCACCTTTAAAAGAGGTTTCGTCCCGAAACCTAAACAACGAGAACGAAGTCTTTGGAATAGCAACCTTCCCGACCATATCCTCTTGGTCCACATCCGATCTTCATGGCCATTAGTATCGTGGTCACGACTGCGTCCTCTGCCCATCGGCATACTAAGCGGATTCCCACTCAATACGATTGCACAACTTCTCAAAATATTATATTAAGGTACCAACTCAGCACGAAATATCACATGAGGCAACCAATAACAACTTGAAAAGAAAATCCACGAGGTATCCTTTTAAAGAAAATCTTTTGAAAATTCTTGGATTTGTATATCTATTTAAAATAAACTTTAAAAGTACTTTTGGTACCCCGGGTTGTTTCATCAAAACTTGCAAACAACATACTTTAACCGTCTCATTTGAAATCATTTGAAGTCATCATGCCTCTACGTATCATCATCGCCGTCAACAACTAACAAGTTAACCATGCAAGATCATCAAATCATTCTTACATACTCTAACATTTCCGAATCCGAGTTTGAACTTTACATCGAGTGAGATTTCTCATCTTTCACTATATATTTTTGAAAATAAAAATCGCATTGGTTTTTGAAATAAAATATTTTTATGATGTGAAAGATTTTTGAAAATCATGTACTCGAATTATCTGATAATACAACAATACGTTAAAAATCATTTTGGAAAATCCCCCCCAACACTACATGAAAATCAACGATGGTAACATTTTACAAAATATCTACATGTACTTTAAAACAACTCTTTCAAATACCATCGAGGTTTTATTTGAGAATCTAAGGCCGGCTCGCCAATTCCAAATAATTTTCAAAGTATACATGGGGCCGCCGATTAATCCAACCGTCAAAACTTGTGAAGTTTCCAGGAAAGTGTTTTTGAACACACACACAGCAGACATAATTTATCAATTCATCAAACACAATCAAATATCACCTAGCAATACGAAAAGTCTTAACACACATTCACGCACAACAGTTGTTATCACTAGACACCACGTAGAGAATACAACTACACGTGATTGGCCGCAAAAGTTAGACCTAACGGCTATAATGCGGTTCCATAGCCTCTGCCCAGACTGACTAACGCTCGCTACAACACATATTTAGCGTGCGCTACCCATGCTGCATTAGCGCGCGCTAGCCTTACACTTAGCGTGCGCTAACGGTTCTATTTTAGTAACATGATTACGAACATATATACGACATTACTGGAATCGAAGGTCACAATTAAACAACAACAATATTCGAATCCCAAAGCCATCGATTCACATAATTACAACACATCATGAGCAACCATCAAAAGGCAATTGTCATTCAAAACCGAAAAGTTAAAAGCAAGGATCACGTCTTGAGTATATTTTGTAGAACTCATTTGAGTTCAAAACTCGTGTTTTGAAAACTTATAGTACACAGTGGAAAAGAATTATCAGTAATTCGAGTTTTCAGAACTTTCAGCCTTGTGGTCAACATACGAAAATCAACTTTTTCCTCCTCGAGGGCATTTTAAAAATTTTACGTGACTCCCGAAAGGATTCGAAAACTTAAAATTCCAAGGTTTATACTCTTGCAAGAAAAATGATTTATACAAGGATACATTCAAGAATATCATTCTACATTTTAGCGCAAGACGGAATCAACAAATATATGTCACTTACTCACGATGCACCTTCAAGTATTAACTACATAACACAAAATCACACAGCTCGTATAGCTCGTGGTACAACTGTAGTAGGGAGACTTACATCCACAGATCGCACGAAGATGATGGCCGCACCCGATACTAATCACGGCCGACATTCCAAACGACGCGACACGACTCATCGGACAAAATCGACAATACAAGACTCAACAACACATAACTCGACCCGACACTAGGTTTCCTCAACCTATGCTCGATACCATAAATGTAACACCCCGCATCAAACCGGAATATTACACGCCGCACCCTCTCCGTGAGGATCCACCAGGCTAGACATCAAAACAACACATTTCATTACATACCGACGAATCAAAACAACGGACCAACAGACCGATTTGGTCTTTCGTCACTGACTTAAAAATCAAAATACATAAACTCATCCAGACTCATACCCACGCAAGGGTAAAATACTTGCAACAACGAACAATAAGACAGCGGAAAAGACAATACAATGGACTCCGACTAACTGAACCCAAAACTGGCCTTCGTGTGATTAATATCATTCGTCTTTCATCATCCCTCGTACCGATCCTGTGTCTTGCTCCCGAAAACCTGCATGTACCGGACACAATACAGATATCCACCCCGATTACTGGGGTTAGCAAAACTCCACTGTTTCGCTAGTGCAAGTATAAAGTGCAAATACGAGCCATACACAACACATTCCGAGAATACAATGAAAGACTTCCCGAGGTATATTTAGTTAAAAATAGTTCAAGTCTTGAAAGTAGAAACGAAGTAAGTAAGCACTTTGAAAATATTTCCAAATCTCGGGAGTTTTGAAAACATCAAAAATTGAAAATGTTCTTAATTCCTCGAAGCCATTTAGTGGTCACAAATTTCAAAGTTCATTTTTTCAAAATACAAATCCGTTTAACCAAACACGGGGTCCACGACCCAACCATTCCGGTCACAAAACACAGGGTCCACGACCCGATCATCCACTTCAATTCACTAACAAGGACACATTACACATAACACATTATTCTTATGCCATTCTAGCCAAGCACCAAGACTCGATATATAATGTCTCTCGACCCCAAGCACAAAGCATTGTGATACTCCGGACAATATCACAATTAACGAAAACATCAACGTCATCCTCAAGATGAAAACCACAACTGGTAACCCGCGGCCGTACCCCTTAGTATCGACCCCGGACATCCCGTCGGACACTCCGGTGGGAAACCACTTCCGCGGCCGTACCCTTTAAGTATCGACCCCGGACATCCCGTCGGACACTCCGGTGGAAGTTCATCCACACACGCACCCAAGTCCACTCGTGGCCGTACCCCTTAGTATCGACCCCGGACATCCCGGACACTCCGGTGGAAGGAACAACACACACACACGTTCCAAAATCACTGCAAACCACAAGCCTCGAAGGTCAATCACAGATATATAGTCGAGGTACCTTACTAGAATGGCCAGTTCATCCAACATATACTCACGACCAAGTAATGATACGATTCACAAAGAAGCACAAGATTTCAACAGCACCGAACGACACAACTAATATCACTCAAACTCACATATTCATCCATAAACACGTGACTCCAAGCACATAATTTGACAAAAGAATTACACTTTACATTTACCAACGACATAATCATACGCAATGACATCACAAGAAAGTAAGGTGATTCTATACTCGACACTAGCTCGCATATTCAACTAAGCACATTAATTCCCGACACACACGGGTCACCTTTACAAAAAGCATGATGGTAAATATTCCGATTTCTTTGGAAAATGGTTATTAATATTTATTTAGCACATATCGACGATTAACAATCATAATATCCACAAAACACGTAATGTATGGGCAAGATACTTGCCTCGATAATCGATGCCGGACCCTCCACAATCACGGATCAGTCGGGACACCTCGAACACCTACGATTCTCCGGCGAAGACAACGAATACACCCACGATCGAAAAGCTTGAAGAAAACGACGAACGGAAGGGTTCCGACTCGAATTCTTTGCGAGAAATCTGACCCTAACATCATACCATCAATAAATTAACGAACGAACGAGGAAGAATAATCGTAGAGCGCTCGAATCCTCTTTGCGACATTTTATCGAACACCTTCAAGGCGTCGATAAGATACTCAATAAAACGACGAATCCTCGGCGATTCAACCGAGGAACATCAAGGAATTCGACATAATAATGTTTAACAATCATAAATACATCACTATTCTGAGTTAAAACGAATTAAACGGACAAATCGAGCAAAATCCCCAAAACTAGATTTTAAGAAAACTTGCCTTGATTCATGGATCAAGGATGTTACGTGATGATCAATTGATGTTATGAACCTCAAAACTTCATGGATTCATTGTATAACAACATGCCTCCATGATTGAGCAAGTTCCACCGGAAGGGAAGAAAACGAGTGATAAAATGGGTGAAAAACCCGTCTGTTTCGCCATATTTATAGTTCACGGACACGGGCAAAGAACGGCCCAGATAGCGCCGTGTGTCTCGGCCGTGTCTCGGCAGGCTGCTGCCCTGGCCGACCCAGCAGACACGGCGCACGCAGGCTGCCAGGGCCGTGTTGCACAGGCCTGGGCAGCCCTCCCGACACCCGAAAATTACGTCCGAACGACCGAAGCTCGAACTCGAATACGAATCGAAGTTATGGTTACGAAGTACTCGCAAAGACGAATCTAAGAGCTAATAGAACACACGATTCCGACCACCAAGGCTCGAATTCGACAACTAAGTAATTACCCAAAACTTTGGGAAATTACGAAAATGGCCCAAAACGTCCGAAACTCACGATACGCGATCGAAACACCAAACCAAAGCTCGCAACATGAATAATATCATTAAATGAACTTACGAGAAACTCGAAACAACAGCTGGACGAGATTCGCAAGAATCGAACTCAAGTGCGGAAAAGTCGCTAAAAGCTCTAATTCAACAAAACGATACAAACGAACTCGGATGACAAAAAGTGCAGAATTAATCATTCTCGAAATGACGAAACGGTCATGAGAGAGTCGCCAAACGGACTCGCCGAAAAGAAATTTCCGAAAATCGAAAATTGCGGATATTACATTTTACCCTCCTTAAAAGAAGTTTCGTCCCGAAACTTAAAACAAGTAGGGAGAAGCAATATCCTGCCAGAAAAACTCAACGAGATACGCAAGAAATGCGTAACTAACGCCCAACGGCGAAATGTTACAAACAACGCAACGGAATATGCGGTGTGAAAACACGCTCCACGACGACCAACACAACGTCGCCGTAAGGAATATAATAAAACCAACAAGTGACAAGCGTCATCAACTGGATAATACAATCAAGTCAATTATCCGAACAAACACAAAACACAACGGACGAAAATCAATACGATTGACCAACCCCACGGTACATTAATCAAAACGCGAGCCAATCGCTGAACAAATACGGAATTCCACCGCCCAAGGGTTGGAAGATCGAAAACGAGACTAATTTTCCGAACTTGAAAAGGTCACAACGATATATAGCTCAATTTGGGACAATATCAGAACTCGCTCGAATGACAAAGGTGAGAAACAACACCAGGTCAGAAGCATCAACGAACACAGTCGAGTCGATACGATTGGACGAAACAGAAGAGAAAGAAAGAAAAATGCGGGTATTACAAGAATAACCCTGTTATCGTCAACAGAAGAAATGAAGTTCATAAGAACATAACAATTCTTCCAAGTAAAAAAACAAAAGACAATAATGTAGATCGGCATACATGGCACAATGTTAAGGTAACGGTTCTTGCGGCAGTTTACACCGTCCAGAGTAACACTGCAACTACGGTTCGTGTTCGAAGCTTCCTGAATAAAGAAATCGGACATTATTAAGATGAAGCGAAATGATGAATCCTGCATATGAAGTAGCTAAACTATATTAAATTTAAAAACTCAGATACATTAAAGAAGGGGGAATTAGAAAAACAACCATGCCCATAATGAAAGTTTTCACTTTAAAAGTAAAAAACATATGAATTGCATACATCTTAAAGTATATGGCCATTACAATTTAACCAACACTTCAACATGACATACACATCTAGGATCATATTAACTTGCATCAAGTCAAAACGGTTAAAAATGAAACCTAATTTTTTACATCTTGGCTTTGTGAAAATCATCAAAACTGAACGAGAAAGCAGCTTACAAAGGAGAGTACATCTCAATCCTTGTTTTAACTCATTGTATGCTCTTCCGACACCCTGCGTAATTCTTTACTTTCAGATAGATACTTTAGGACTACTGCACATGAGAAAAACCATAAATGACAGACAAACATGCATTAGAAATATGGAAAGAGAGATCACGCACCATCAGAAGGCCAAAATGAGTAATTAGTTTTTAGTTCTTTTTCTACCTTTTGAATGAATTATGAATCAAATAAGCGATGTTTTTATTATGAACCTTACATGTTATTAAAGTTTAAGGATTGATGAAACAATGTCTGCAAGTGATTGCTTATAGCAATTAGTTGAACATACTTCACAATTTAGGAATATTATTTCTTTGATCTATGAAAATGAAAATGATAAAAGTAACTCAATCCATTCGGACAAATATAAATTGCCACATTATTATCAAAACCATCCCAAAGAGGATCTTAAGGAACAAATATAGCATGAACAAATGAAAAGAAGAATTAGATGTCTAGTAAGAAGTTGAGAAAAATATTTGGTTAATACATAGAACCCATGTGAACCAAGCTTCCTGGATGCTGATAGGTGTTGTAAATTTATTATCCACATACACCGTTGTTATAAAATCAGATTACGGGAAAAAGGAGCCACAACAAGATAACTTCAAATTCAAAACACATGTCCGAAAACTCTTGGACTCTCAGTAAGCCTTGTCCATCAGCCATTGTTAATTTTCAGTAAGAAATCACACAAGACGTAACTTAATAGTGATAAGATTCACCAAACAGATAATATTACCTGAATTGGATCAATCAACAGAATCAGTGATGTCGATAACGATAATGTGGCAGAGCAATTGAATGAGACTGTTGAAACCACCAGTGAGATGGAACCAAACACGAACAGAACCCCAATAAACATTGGATTCTGCATTATTTGCCTTCACAAAAAGAATTGAAGGAAACACCTAAAAGAAAAGTACAATAAATATGCTGTTAAGTTTGTATATATAGAGAAAAACCATTCGCAAAAAATATATGCACTATGATTATAAGAGATGGAGGCAACCACAACTCAAAATACTGTAAGCTAATGCCAAATTATAAAATCTACTTGACCTCATTTAGGTAGGCTGCGAGAGCAGCTGTATAATATTTGCCTTATTGGAGAGTGAGCGAAGCCTTTCTCCTAGGCATCCTATGTACTAATATTAAACCAGAACTTTTTGATTCTAACACATCAAAATTTATGAAATTGAGTCAAAATATACAAAAGGGTAAAAATAGAATAAAAAAGAACAGTTCCTTACCAAGGCAAGCAATACCTCCGATATCATCATATGAAACTAGGTAGAAATCCAAGCTCATGTCATCACAAATGCCCTTCCAAAGACCTTGCAAAGGGTGGGCGGATTTGGGTGAGCAATTAACAATTTTGACATTTACCTAATGAAATTAACATTTACCTGAATAAGCTCATTCTCCTAGGGTTTCCTCGACCAACACATGGCATTCGCCTATGAAATTAACATTTACCTGAATAAGCTCATTCTCCACAGACCCTAAATCACCGATCAAATCATCCTCCGTCAACGCGAACCCCAGCGGCAGTGACACAAGGAGAACCAGACGCGCTGGTCATCGCGACAGAGCGAGACGAAGCGCTTGCAGGTGGAGGCGAACGCTGCGAGATCGGAGGGGCGGAGGAAAGACAACACCCAGAGCTGCACGTCCTCAGGGAAATCGGTGAACGGTAATGGAATAACAGTTTCCATTTCTTTTATCGGTTTCTTCCTTGGTTTGAACAATTTTTGGGTTTCGACAGAGGATAATTGAAAGTGGATTAAATTATAAGTTTTGATTTGGCGAAGAGGATTTGACTGGAGTGTCGGAGGTTTTTTTTGTCTAGAGATCTGGAAATGGTGGATTATTTACAGCGGTTTCGATAGAGATCCGTCTCACGTCCGGTTTAGATACCTGGTATTTCATTAATGTGATATATTTTTATTTAAAAAAAATTATTGTGCTTTTTACTTCAGCAATTATTAAATTAGCGAAGTCTTTGTAACTTAAAATTTCTAACTAGCTCCTGGTTTTTTGTTTTGTACCATTTAGTGAAGTCTATGTGAGTTTTTTACTTCAGTAAATTGAAAAGCGAAGTTGTTGTTTGTTTTTACTTCGCTAATATAGATTACCGAAGTGAGACGTACCGAAGTCTTTGATGTTTATTCTACTAGTGTTAAAATATTAAGCTAAAAAATAATTGAAGAATTTTTTTATTGGTAGATGAGTGTAAGTTGTGGAATAAAACTCCCACAATACATATCTAGAATTTTTTTTTTGGAAATTTAAGAATATATCGGGATTGACTATGGTGAAAACACCCTTAATGGTGAAATCTAGAAATCAATTGCATTATTAAGTAATTTCATTGCATATTTGTTATTATTTGTTGCATCAAACTGGTCGCTAGTATATGCAACAAATAATGCAATAAAAAAAAATACATACGCATCTACAGCCGTTAGATCACTAATATCAATGGCCAACAAAAGTTTATAGATTTCACAAGGTAATTAGTTTTCATATGATCTATTTCCTACATCTCTATATATAAACTTTATTTTAAAATAAAAAATCAAAAAACTTACAAAGTGACATGTGTCACGACTCGACTCTCTTTTAATAGAAGTATAGATTACATATTAATACCTACAATTCGGACAATTACATTAATACTCAAATCTCACCTCTAGCATTGATTTTTGGACAACTTTGTTAATTGTTCAAATGCTTGCTAATGTTGATATTTGTTTGAACAATTATATCCACATCCAAATCTCACTCCAGTATTGATTTTTAGATGAATAGTACTAATATAATTTAGAGCTATTTAACAGGGATGGAATATGTAAGTAATTGTTTATTGATTTTTTATACCTAAATAACTAAAAAAAACTTACTCCACTTATTTCTTAATTGTTTTTAAGTCGTTCTCGATTGAGTTATATACTTCGAAATGACGGGAAAGTAAATTCTACTACACTTATTTTATTTGATTTTCCATGTCCTAAATGTGGTGCATTACATCTCGCTCCCTTGTTAGATGTTCCAATTACATCTGGATCCCAGTTAGAGAAACAATAACCTCTGGATAGCTCACTAGATATTTTCTAATTACATCGGAGCCACGAATTTAACTGTTTGCGGATTAAAAAATTGGAAAAGATATTTTTACCCCCTTCAAATATTGGATTTTGATTGAGGCAACGCAAAGCAAGCTCCCTTAAATTCTTTGAACCTCCGCCTTAAAATGATCGATATTTCTGAAAGAAAAAATTATTCGCAGAAAATAAATAAAATAAAAAATAATTTTCCGTTTTTATTTTTCTTTTAAATAGTATGTTTTTTAAAAAAATATTAACCAAAAATAAAAACATAAAAAAAATAAATAAATAAATAAAAATAAAAAAGAATATATTTTTATTAACATGAGATAAAAAAAGAAAAAAAGAACTAAAATAAAAGAATTTTTTTCGTTCTTCTATTTTTTAAATAAAAAATTATTGACAGAAAAAATACAGGAAAAAAATTAAAAAAATTAATTTAACCGTTTTTATTTTTCTTTTAAATAATCTATTTTAAAAAGTTTATTAATAGAAAATAAAAGCATAAAAAAATAAATAACACTAAAGCATATATTTTTAATAACACGAAATAAAATAGAGAAAATAAATAAATAAAATATTTTTTTTTTGTTTTTCTTTTTCTTTTAAAATGACCTGTTTTTTTAAAAATTATTGACAGGAAATAAATACAAAAAAAAAAAACAGTTTTACCGTTTATATTTTTCTTTTAAATATTCTATTTTAAATTTTTTTTTTAATCGAAAATAAAAACATAATAAAATAAATAAAAATTAACACGAAATAAAATAGAAAATATAAATAAAAAATATTTTTTTGTTTTTATTTTTTTCAAAATGAACCTAAATGTTCAAAAATAACATAAGGGTTTGTTTGGAGAAGAATATTTCAGAAATTTTAATCAAATTAGTCAACCCTAAAATTGAAATTTGAACCTAAATGAAATTGTTAAAGTAAGAACAGTTTAGATAAGAGTGACTCTTCTGATTCTTGTAGGGGTCCTCAATGTAATACACCGTCCTCGATGTAATAGACCCTCGTAAATAACAGAAAGTGAAAGCTACTGTACTTTATTTAAAAATCAATTTTAGGCTTAGATATCAAAAGGGTATTACTAAACACCGCCCAAAATTACTAGTCACCGCCCTATAAGATTATCTTTTTATCCATTTCAAGTCTTTCATTATTTCTAAACACCACACCACACCAAAATCTTTCAAGCTCAAGTTTTTCGAATATAACACACAATCAAATATATATCGTCAATATTATCGACAACTATGAAAATGGACAAGAATTCGCATCTGGAGGTAATTTTTTGGAGAAAATAACGAAGGCGTCTGATTATTTCGCCTGTTCCATGGTACAGGCGTCCCCAGATTCCGCCTGGACCATGGTACAGGCGTCTGGTGCGGACGCTCCGTCCTAGGTCTAGGCGTCTAAACCAGACGCCTGAACCATGGTCGGGACGTCCGATATAGACGCCTGTGCCATGGCTAGGCGTCCGATTCAGACGCCTGTACCGTGGCCAGACGTCCAATCCAGACGCCTCGGCCATGGTCCAGGCGCAATTTTTGGACGCCTGGACCCTTTTTTTGCCTGATTTTAAATATTAGTAATAATATTATTGGTATTATTATTAACATTCTGTCAATTAAAAATTTCAGGTTATATTGGAAGAATTTGAAGGCGACGGCGTTGATTATAGTGGTTATTTCGCTAATGACGAAATATTCGCTAGTGATTGTGATGCGATTGGTTGGGCGAAAAAAATTGCTCTTCAAATTGGTTTCGAGTTGATCATTTTATCGTACAAGAATAAAGAAAAGACAAAGCTATTGAGATGTAACCGTGAGAGGTGCAGAGGTATTAAGAGATTTGAATGTCATTGCTCGAAAGGACACAAAGACGAAAGCATGCAAGTGTACATTTTATAAAGGCCGAACAATTGCATGACTTGAGTGGTTGGATAATCGACCGATCTCTCGGGAGTAAGGGTATGCACAATCACTCATTTATTGTTTATCCTGGAGGGGCATCGTCAAATGAGTGGATCGAGTAATCGCCAAACAAGTTGTTCGTGAGATGAGTGCCGCTTTGCCAAGCTGCCGTGTGCCATCTTGGCGGCCATTCGAATAAATTTCCCGAGGAAAACCGACTAGACGACATATCTATAATTATAGAGACCACTTGAGGAAGCATGATTTTGAAGAAAGAGATGTCGTGGCCGGTTTCACCATTCGTCATGACGAATAACTACGTACATTGGACGCAGGCCGACCCGGATACAAATGTTGTTACCCACGTGTTCATGGCACATCCAACATCAATCAACTTAATCCGGACCTACAGAAGGTTCATTGGCATGGATTCCACCTACAAAACGAATAAGTACAAGATGCCATTTCTCGAGATAGTCGGGATGACTCTATGTAACAAGAACTTCCTAATCGCCTATGCAATTATGAAAGATGAGACCGAATCGAGCTATGTGTGGGTGTTACAGAAGTTGAAAATTTTGCTTGGGTTTGATGTTCATCCGACGGCTATTGTTACGGATCGCGAGTTGGGATTGATGCGTCCTATTGAAGAGATATTTCCACAGAGTGCCCACTTGCTTTGCACATGGCATAATAATAATGATGTTGAAGACAAGGTCTACAGAATTTGTGGAAAAGATAAAGAAATGGGCCAAAGGTTTAAAAATAGGAAATGGAAGAAAATCATGGAAGCGGCGACCGAAGAGGAATATGATCAAGCGGTGCAACTCATGAAGGATACATGGAGATGGAATCCTAAGGTGATATCATACGTTGAGGGTACATGGCTAAAATACAAGGAGATGTTCGTTGTTGCGTGGACGAATAAAGTGCTTCATTTTGGAAACACAACCACTTGTAGAGTTGAGAATGCACATGCCTAGTTAAAGCAATGGTTTAATTCTTCCACCGGAGCCCTCGATACCGTCTGGACCAAAGTGAACCAGGAGATTGAATCAAAACTTACGCAGATCAGATACACACTTGAACAGTCTAGGTGTCGTACAGGCGTGGTGTATTCTGGTTTTCCGTTCAACTACTTGCGTTGTCGTGTTTCCCATCATTGTCTGCGATTACTGTCGAATGAATTGACACGTATGAGAGAATTAAGTGATCAAGTGTACGATCGTTGCGTTGTTCACTCCAAACCACCCATCAGATTCCTTGTGCGTGTGAGCTCAAGAGACATATGGAATCGCGGACCCCATGCAGTGTTAGTCGTCTTCACATATTTTGGCAAACACTTATTATTAGTGATGGTGGGGACACGACCGAATTTGTCGATCCTTCTACCGATGCTGAATCGGAGGACCAGCGGTACTTTCAGGCCCTTGTCGATGAGGTCAGACAGAGCGATCCTGTAATATCCGCAATTTTCGATTTTCGGTAAATTTCTTTTTCGGTCGGAGTCCGTTTTGACGACTCGCTCATGACCGTTTCGTCATTCTGAGAATGATTAATTCTACACTTTTTGACATCCGAGTTCGTTTCGGTGTCGTTTCGTTGAGTTCTGTGCTTTTTAGCGACTTTTCTGCACTTGAGTTCGATTCTTGCGAATCTCGTCCGAAACTGTTGTTTCGAGTTTCCCGCAAGTATGTTTAACTTTGTTAGACGTGTTGTGAACTTCGGTTTGGTTATTCGATCACGTATCGTGATTTCCGGGCGTTTTGGGCCATTTTGTAATTTCTTGAAAGTTACGGGTATCCGTATCTGTAATTGTTGTCTCGACCCGTTTCTTGGTCGCGTATGACTAATTATGGTATTACGCTTTCATTTTGAGTCGTTTATGTTGTCCGCGAACTTTTCGTCGTGTTCGTTAAACGTTTTGGAAATCGGGTCGCCGAGCCGTGGCGGTGGCGGGATCGCCGGACGGTGGCGGGGCGCCGGACGATTGCAGGCACCGGCCGGACGGTGCGGCAGAACCGCGTAGCGCACGCCTTCGGCCGGAAAAGTGCGCGCTAACCGGCAGTGTAGCGCACGCCGTGGTAACTAGCGTCTGTGCTCGGGCCTAAGCGATGGGGTTTCGAGGTTCTGGACTCGGTCCAGATCGGCAGGTAGCGCACGCTACGCCGAGCGTAGCGCGCGCTAGTCGGTAGGCGTAGCGCACGCTGTCGGCCGGCTAGCGTCGTTACGGCCGGGCGGTCGATCGGTGGCTCTTGGCAGTCGGCTAAGCGCAGTATCCGGCCGTAGCGCACGCTAGCGGGAGTCAGTCGGCCGGTTGGTCGGCAGGTTGGTCGGTGATGCCGGGTCGTGTGGGACTGGCCGAGGGTACTCGGCCGATACTGGCCGATAGCGCACGCTAGTCCGGGAAGGCTAGCGCACGATAGGTCGCCCAAGATAAATATGGCCGAGCAGTCACATTTCACTTCGTTTTTCATTTCCTTCCTTCTCCATCCGCGAGTGGCGATTCATGGGCGACGAAGCCATGTTGTTTAACAACAAATCCATGAAGTCCTTGAGTTCATAACATCAATCGATCATCCGTTATCAACCTTTGATTCAGCGAATCAAGGTAATCTTCCTTAGAACCCTAATTTCGTGAATTTAGGGATTTTTGCATTTTCGTCCGATTCGTTCCGTGTTGTTGATTAATTCATGATGGGTATGATTAATCTTGATAGTATTCTTGTGTTTAACATCATTTAATCCATTGTTCTTCGTCGAATCGAAGTATTTTTCTTGATTTCCTTCGATTTGAATTTTTGTGGGTTTTGTCCCCGATCTCGTTTTTAATCCGTTTTCGATGGATCGATTATGGTTAAATGATGTTGTTAAACATATTCTATGGATTGTATATCCATATTTTAACTTGGAATTCCGTTTTGGTTTTGAGAACGAATCGTGTTCTTGGCCATTTTGGGAAATCCGTGAACTTTCGTCATTCGTTCTTTGAATTCAACGGCTTTGAGTCGTGTTATGGAATTCATTTCATTGTTATTATTTGTCCTTCGTAGTTTATGAACGTGAGTTGGCGTTCGGTGGAGTCGGCGGGTACGTAGTCGGTTCGGGCCAACCTACTTGGCCGATTCTCGCGTTGTTCTTATTCGAGGCAAGTACCTTGCCCATACTTTTCTCGTTTATGGATATGATGATCGGTGGTCGTCTTGATGCGTTTGTTTGGTTATTTGAAATGAAGTTTCAAAGGATTTGATTTGGCCTCGTTAAAGGCTTTCTTTCAAAACGAGCGTGATTTGTGAACGGTGTTTTGAGAATTGATTATGATTTGATTATTTTGAACGTTGAAGGATTTTATGTTGGTACTCCTATTGTTTAAGTTATGGAATCGTGTATTCCGTATTTAATCTTGTTATTTATTTTTGAAGAGTTTGATAATGGTGTCGAGTTAATGGCCATCTCTAGTGAGTATTCTTAATGAACTTACATTCTTAGCATGTTAGTATTGCATGAGTAACGTGTGTGTGTGTATGCTCACTACGGGTTAGATCCGACGGGGTCTCGGTAGGGGTCCACGGAGGTGTGGATCGACGAGCTTTGCTTTTAACCACTACGGGTTAGATCCGACGGGGTCTCGGTAGGGTCCACGGAGGTGTGGATCGACGGTTAATTGTGGTGCATTTTACAAATGTGATTTGATATTGGCATTTAGGAAATGAGTACTTTTGAACGGTTTTCATTTGCATGCATTGACTAGATGTGTAAGAGGTAAGTTGTTCGTTTGGCCTACTTGGCTAGGATGGCTCTAGAGTATTTTGTTGTTGTTTTAAATCCTTTATTTATGGATTTTGACGTTGGAAGACGAATCTTGTTGACGTTCTCGTAATCGTGAGTTGATGAGATTAGGGGCTAAAATCCCAATGGTTTTATAAAAGTCGTTTTACGGATTTGGGGCTAAAATCCCAATGGTTTGGTTAATGTCATTTTTCAGAAGGTAAACCTTTGGGGCGGTGACCCCTTTTGTCTTTTGGTTTCGAAAAGTAGGATTTGATAATCCTAAATTGTTTTCTATTAAAACTCTCGATGGCATTCTAAATCATTTTATAAATTACTTCCATTGATTTATGATATTTCGATTTTGAAATGTTTTCTCAAACCCTTGCCTCGGGAAGTACTTTTCGTTTCGTTTGGATCTTTGAGGATCCTCGGTTATTGTTATTCGTGGAATGTGAATTGTATGGCTCGTATTTGCACTTTGTTCTTGCACTAGCAAAACAGTGGAGTTTTGCTAACCCCCGAGTATTCGGGGGGTGGATGTCTGTTTTTGCATTCAGGTTTTGGAGCATAACACAGGGTCGGCACGAAGGATGATGAAAGATGATCGATACTAATCACATGAGGAACCCATCAACTCTGTGATGCGCTCCAGAACCCATCAACTCTGTGACTAGCGGCATAGATTTGCCCGCTCCTCCTCTCATCTGCATTTAGCAAACAATACAACTAATAAGTAATAATCATACAAAGAATACACATTATTAATTATTAATTGAAAATTTTATTTTTCCAAAATATGGTCAAGGTTCGAACGACGCTTGAACCATGGCACAGCGTCCGTCTGACGCTACTTCCATGGTTCAAGCGTCCGAGCGTACGCTTATCCGGCGGCTGGCGTCCGATCTCGACGCTTGGGCATGGTTTCGGCGCCCGCTGTGGGACGTCAGACACAGAGATGGCGTCGCCGTGGGCGCTGCGCCATGGACAGGCGGAATCGGCGGATGCCTGTGCCATGGCCAGACGTCATTGTCGGACGCCTGTCACAAAATAACGGCCGCGGCCTCTGCCGTGCACTCCGGCACGGCGGCCGCGGCCAATGAAATAGTAAAACAAGAAAAAAAAGTTACCGGAGCTTTTTCTTTTCCGGTCATGGCGGTGGACTACGACGGTGCGGCGGCAGACGGCGGCTGTGCGGCGGTGGACGGCGGCTGTGCGGCGGTGGTGTGGCGGCGGTTCGGCTGCGTCGGGTGGGTTGTTTAGAGAGAAAAGTATTGTCAAATTAGGATTCAAAATCTAATTAATATGAATTAAGGGCAAAAAGGTAATATTCTAGGGTGGTGTCTAGTAATTTTGGGCGGTGTTTAGTAATCCAGTATCAAAATTCGTCCTCTCTCTTATTAATCAATTCTTTCTCTATCTCTTAATTAAAAATATTAATTTTGTTAACGTAATTTTTTCATTGACTCTCCTCTAATGGTAGTTTTATATTTTTGTTAGTATTTTGGTCCAACCTGACCCAAAACTATATCTCCTTTTATTTCGACCCATATCACTTAGTGTTGGCCCAGCCCATTGGCAGCCGTCCGATCCAGATTTATTTCCTACTCTTAATCTGGACCGTCCGATTCCCTTTATAAAAACCTAACCCTAACCCTACCTCCCTCATTTTCTTCTCTGCGCCTCCATCTCTCACCCCATCTCCCCCTTTCTCTCCCGTGAGTTTTCTCTCTCGGTCAAATCGTCGACTTTGCTCTCTATTCTTCTTCCCCCTCTTCCCCGTGAGCGATTGAATATCACAATGGAATCCCGTGACATCCGATTCCCTACTTGTGTGTATATATATCGCGGTCGGGGTTGGAGTTTAATATACCGAGAAGAAGGAAATCAATTTGTGCCTTAAGAATCCGAGTGAAAACGAGAGTGATATCTGTGGTGTGATATCTTTGAGGGAGATCGGTATTGTGGCCTGAGTTTTTTGAATATTGTATTCTGATTGTTTGGATATAATCATTATCGTTGTTAACCTGGAATCGGCTATTTGTGATTGCAGATTTGTTCTGGTCGTTTTCAGTCAGCTTGTTCCTCGGGATTATTGGAATAATTATATTGGTTATAATTATAAGTTTATCTAGTTGGCCTGTAATCCTTAATCCCTATCCCGTAGATTATAATTGTAATTATTTTATTCGTTTAATCCGCTTGTATTATCGATCATGTCTTTAGCCATTGTACGACCCGATACCCAACAGTGGTATCGGAGACCGTTTGTCGGGTGTCGGGTTCTTTAGCTTCTTGGTAATACGGAATAACCCATCCGGGTTTCCGCTCAGGTATATCGGCTTGAACCTCTCTTTTATTATTGTTGCTAGCTTCGGTTCTATTGTCAAATTGCTGTCCTTAAATTGTTTATTATCGGTTTGCTTGCCGCGGCCTATTTCTGTGTTATCTGGTTGGATTCAGTTTTCGGATGACTCTTGTTTCCTTATTAATTAAAACTCAAACAAATTAAAACCTTAAAATCCAAAACAGCACTAATCTTGCGCTGCCAGGACCGAAAGTGTCCCTCGGATCTTTGTCAAGAGCTTGAGGATCTCGGTTTTAATTTAAATGGGTTTTAATCTCAAAAATCAAATAGAGTCCCTGAATTTTGATTCTCATCAGCTGTGTGCTTCCTTTTCTTTGTGATTTGCGGTTGTCTTTGTGATTACCTTATATTGTGTGTTTCAAGGGGCTCTTTTTCTGTCTTTAACATTGCACCTTTTGATGGTAAATGAGATTTTCAAATTTGGCAACAAAAAATCAAGGGCATTTTAATCCAACAAAAAGTTTTTAAAGCTATTGATCAATCCTTTTCTGACAGTACTGCTGCCGATAAAAAGGCCGAGGCAGATGAGTTTGCGTATTCATCAATTATCCTAAATCTGTCCGATTCTGTAATTCGGAAAATTGGTAAACATGATACAGCTCAGGCTCTATGGGAAAAATCGGAAGAGACTTATACTGAAACTTCCCTGCCTAACAAACTGTTTTTACTTGAAAATTTTTTCCGGTACAAACTTGATATTTCAAAGGATATAAATGATAACCTGGACACTTTTACAAAATTAATCCAGGATATCAAACAAACTAGTGATAAAAATATTGATGAATACACCCCTATTGTTCTTTTAAATGCCATCCCTGATTCTTACAGTGATGTTAAATCTGCTATTAAGTACGGCAGAGATAAAGTAACTCTTGATACTGTTATAAATGGTTTGAAAAGTAAAGAATTGGATTTGAAAAATAATAAGGGGAATAAATCTCTAGGTGAGGTTAATTTTGTGAGGGGAAGGCCTCAAAACCGCTTTTGAAAACTGAAACCTTCACCAAGTCAAAACCTACAGAGTAATTTTTCTGAAAAGAAGAAGGGCAAATGGAAGAGTAGGTCAAAGTCTCGACCTAAGAACCGTAAGTGCTATAATTGTGGTGAATCTGGTCATTACATTCATGAGTGCACTAAACCTAAGAAAAATTATCAAAATGATAGTGCCAACCTTATGGCAGAAAATGGCCGTGAAGATGAAGTTTTTATGGTTTCTGAAATTTGTGAACAAGCTAATACTGTGTATACTCTCACTTTGTGTGAAAATGAGTGGCTTGTTGATTCCGCTTGTACGTTTACTATGTCGCCTTTTAAAAGGCTATTTTCTGAATATAGAGAAGTGACAAATTGGTCTGTCTCTATGGCTAATGAGAAAAAGTGTCAAGTTCATGGTTTAGGAGATATTAAGATAAGATGTGACTCTGGTTATTTGTTAACTTTAAAGAACGTGAGGCATGTTCCTGATTTGTGTCACAATCTTGTTTCTTGTGGTACCCTTGATGATGAGGGGTATGAAGGTAAGTGGGGTAATGTGATTATGAAAATCTTTAAAGGAAACTTGTGTGTTTTCAAAGCAATAAAACGGAATAACCTCTATGTGAAAACTGCAAAATATGATTCTTTTGTGAATGCTGTCCAAGGTGACTCAACAGATCTGTGGCATAAACGTCTAGGCCACGTTAGTGATAAGGGTCTGGAAATTTTGCAAAAACAAGGGGTGTTTGGGAAAGATAAATTGTCCTCTGTGCCGTTTTGGGACTCCTGTATGGTAGGTAAACAACATCGTGTTAAGTTTCCAAATCCCCATCCCCCTAGAACTCCTACAACTTATGACACTTTGCATTATTTGCATGCTGATGTGTGGGGGCCATCTAGTGAACCCACACACGGTGGAAATAGATATTTTCTATCTGTGATTGATGATTATTCCCGTAAGGTCTTTGTGTTCCTTCTGAAAAACAAATCTGATGTATTTGATAAATTCAAACCAAACCAAACCAAACCAAACATACCTAGTATATCCCGCTCAGAGCAGGGTCTGCCATGCCCCTACTTATTACGGTAGGGAGGCTGTTTCCGTGAAGACCCCCAGCTTAGTGCACAGCAGAATCTTGTGTGATAAATACAAAGGAAAATATATGATTCAAAAAAAGCTCGAGACCATACCTGAGCCTATGGCTTGATCCACATGGGACTTACCTAAGTGAAATTTGGCTACTTCACTCCCGATGAATGCTGCTCTAACAAAAGAGAGGTTGGCTCTGCGCACAGCTCCCTGTCAAAAATACACCACACGCAAAGACAATAGGATAAAATATACAATAGAAGTAAAAATGCAATGCTCTAGGTCAAAGCTAACCGAGACAACCCAACCCTGAGGCTCTCAACTACAGCATCGCTCCCTACAAAAGAATCCACAACTCTGATCTGGCGCCTCCAAGTGCACCTATCAACAGTCATGGTCTCGGAAAGATTTAAGGCCTTCAAATATAATCGGTTTGGCCCTTTAGAAAATGTTGATTGAAAATCAAACTGGGAATAAAATTAAAATCTTAACGACCGACAATGGCCTTGAGGTTTGCAATCAAATGTTTGATGAGCTTTGTGCTCAATCTGGTATTCAGAGACATAAGTCTGTCCCTTATTCACCCCAACAGAATGGGGTGGCTGAACGCATGAATAGAACCTTGCTAGAAAGGGTCAGAAGCATGTTGGCTATGTCTGGTCTCTCGAAAAAGTTCTGGGGTGAGGCTTTACTTACTGCTGCTTATTTGATAAATAGATCTCCCTCTGTGCCGTTGAATGGTAATTATCCTGAATGTGTTTGGTCTGGTCGATCTATTGATTTTTCTAATCTTCGTGTATTTGACTGCTCTGCTTATGTGCATCAGAAAAATGATAAGCTTGAGCCTCGTTCTGTGTGATGTGTGTTTTTGGGATACCCGGAAGGGGTAAAAGGCTATAGGGTTTGGCTAAAGGGCCAAACCGGTTTCAAAACTATTATTAGTCGAGATATTGTTTTCAACGAGAATGAATTTCCTTGTCTTTTACCGGATCCGGAAAACCCCCCTGCTCCAAATGAGGTGGAGCTACACATTTCCTTAGATAATATGGATAATGTGCAAACAGAAACTAATCTTGATAATCATGATAATGCTAATGTGCATGATGAAATAGAAGATGTACTTGAAGAGAACTTACATGATTATCAACTTGCTCGAGATAGGCCTAGAAGAGAAATTAGAAGACCTTCTCACTTGAATGATTATCATATGCATTCAATATGTTTGAATCTATTGATAATTGTGAACCCAAAACATATGATGAAGCTTTGAAATCTGAACACTCAGAACACTGGCTTAATGCAATGAATGAAGAAATGACTTCATTGCATTCCAATGAAACTTGGGCTCTTGTGCCCCGACCGCCCAACTATTCGGTGGTTGACTGTAAATGGCTTTTCAAAGTTAAGAAAGAAAATGAGTCGGTCAGATTCAAAGCTAGACTCGTTGCTAAGGGTTTCACCCAAAAAGAAGGTATTGACTACACTGAAATCTTTGCCCCACTGGTTAAGTTTACTACTGTGCGTATCATGCTTGCTCTTGTTGCTCAATTTGATTGGGAATTAAAACAATTAGATGTCAAAACTGCCTTTTTACATGGTGAACTTGAAGAAAAGCTTTATATGAGTCAACCTAAAGGCTTTAATGATCCTAAGTTCCCTAACCATGTTTGCTTGCTTAAAAAATCAATTTATGGTTTAAAACAATCACCTAGGCAATGGAATAAGAAGTTTGATGAATACATGCTCTCACTTAAATTTTCAAGAAGTAATCATGATCATTGCCTGCATTACAAAACTGATTCCAAAAATCCTGTTTTCTTACTCATATATGTTGATGATATGCTCTTAGTGAGCCCTTGTGTGGAAACAGTTGATTATGTCATTAAATGCTTAAGTGCGAAGTTTGACATGAAACACCTTGGTGATGCTAAGTGCATTCTTGGGATGACTATCTTTCGTGATAGGAAAAACTCCACCATTGTTTTAAACCAAGATTCCTGTGTGCAGAAAATTATATCCAAATTTTCTATGAGTCAGTATAAATCAACCAATGTGCCTCTAGCTGGTCATTTTCTCTTAAGTAAAGATCAATCCTCGAAAACTGATGATGATATCAATTATATGAAAAAAGTACCTTTCTCAAATGCCATTGGCTCGGTCATGTACCTAATGGCCAGCACAAGACCTGACATAGCTTATGCTGTGAGTTGTCTTCGATATATGGCTAACCCAGGGGTTTACCATTGGCAAGCCGTCAAATGGCTCTTAAGGTACTTGAAGGGCTCAACAAGGTATGGTCTTAAATTTTCTCGACACCCGCAAGGTGTAAAATTGGTTGGATATGTGGATTCTAATTATGCTGCTAATCATGATAACCGTAAGTCTACTACTTCTTATGTGTTTACTTTTCGTGGCACACCGATTAGTTGGAAGTCTCTATTACAATCTATAGTTGCTTTATCCACTACAGAATCTGAGTATGTTGCTATAACAGAAGCATTAAAAGAAGCTATATGGTTAAAAGGACTATTATCAGAAATCGGTTTTCTAAAGGATAAAGTCGAAGTTTTTTCGGATAGTCAATTCGGTATTCAAATGTGCAAGAATCCAGTTTTTCATGATAGAATGAAACATATTGATGTTCGTTTCCATTTCATACGAGATGTTGTTGCTAAACAAATAATCTATCTTGAAAAAATACCCTCCCAATTTAATCCTGTAATACCCGTAATTTCGATTTCCGGTAATTTCCTTTTTTCGGCGGAAGTCCGTTTTGACGACTCGATCCTAAGCGTTTCATCATTCTGGGAATGATTAATTCTACACTTTTTGACATCCGAGTTCGTTTCGGTGTCGTTTTGTTGAGTTCCGTGCTTTTTAGCGGTTTTTCTGCACTTGAGTTCGATTCTTGCGAATCTCGTCCGAAACTATTGTTTTGACTTTCTCGTAAGTTCATTTAATGTTATTATTCATGTTGCAAGATTCGTCTTGGTGTTTCGATCATGTATCGTGTATTTCGGATGTTTTGGGCCATTTTCGTAATTTCCCAAAGTTTGGGGTAATTACTTTCCGTTGTCGAATTTCGAGCCTTCGGGTGGTCGGAATCGTGTGTTCTCTTAGTGATCGAATTCGTCTTTGCGAGTACTTCATAACCGTATCTTCGATTCGTATTCAGGTTCGGGTTTCGGGGTCGTTCGGGCCGTCGGAGTTGGCCTCGGCCGAGTCATGGCCGGGCAGTCTGGCCCAGGCCGGCACTGGCCGAGTTACGTACGGTAGCGCTCGGCAGTTACGTACGTAATGCCGGTTACGTACATAACCCTTGTCCGGTTACGTATGTAAGGATGCCGACATTTTTGGGCAGTGTCTCAGCCATGGCCGGTTACGTACGTAAGCCCTCGGCCGGTTACGTACGTAACTCGGCCGACAGACAGCCTATATAAGGCCCTGCAGACGGGTTTTTGGCCATTTTTCTCCTTCTTCTCCTTCTCTTCCGCGGCTGAGGGTGTGCTTATCATGGAGCCATGTTGTTTAACAACAAATCCATGAAGTTCTTGAGGTTATATCATTGATCAATCATCCGTTATCATCCTTTGATCCAGCGAATCAAGGTAATCTCTTCTTAGAACCCTAATTTCGTGAATTTGGGGTTTTTTGCATTTTTGTACGATTCATTCCGTGTTGTTGATTAATTCATGATGGGTATGATTAATCTTGGTAGTATTCTTGTGTTTAACATCATTTAATCCATTGTTCTTCGTCGAATCGAAGTATATTTCTTGATTTCCTTCAAATCGACTTTTTGGGGGATTTGTTCTCGATCTCGTTTTTCATACGTTTTTGATGGATCGATTGTGGTTAAATGATGTTGTTAAACATATTCTATGGATTGTATATCCATATTTCAACTTGGAATTCCGTTTTCGTGTTTTGTCGGGACGAATCGTGTTCTTGGCCGTTTTGGGGAAAACACTTGAATATTCGTCGTTCGTTCTTTGAATTCAAAGGCTTTGAGTCGTGTTATGGAATTCATTTCATTGTTGTTCTTTCTCTTCATAGTTTATGACCGCGAGTTGGCGATCGGTGGAGACGGTGGGTTCATAGTCGGTTCGTGTCAACCTATTTCGGTCGATTCTCCGCGTTGTTCTTATTCGAGGCAAGTACCTTGTCCATACTTTTCTTGTTTCGTGGATATGATGATTGGTGACCGTCTCAATGTGTTTGTTTGGTTATTTGAAACGAGTTTTCAAAAGATTTGGCTAGCCTTGTTAAAGGCTCACTTTCAAAACGCGTGTGTTTTGTGAATGGTGTAGTTTGTAAATGACTATGTGATTTCTATGGATATGTTTGGTGTTAATGTTTCACTTGGTATTGCGTGTGGACATATATTATCTCTTTTCGGTGCGTTATGGTTTGACGAGGTGTTTTGATAAGTGTTTGATACCTCTGAATGAATTGTTTGGATATCTTTGTTGCATTGTGCTATGTGTGTGTTTTGTTTAGCTAGCCAGCTCGGGAGGGTCCTTCGAGGCCTCGGGCGGGATCAATGGTATTACCCTATTCCCAAGGCGATGCTTGGTGTGATATGTTATTTAGTGAACGTATTTTACTCACCTCGGGGGGTCCGACCGGATCACGGAGGGAATTCCAATGGGTTGAGTCCGGGATTCACGAGTGAAAGACTTCACAGGTTGGTGTTTATTTAGTGAACGTATTTTACTCACCTCGGGGGGTCCGACGGGATCACGGAGGGAATTCCAATGGGATGAGTCCGGGATTCACGAGTGAAAGACTTCACAGGTTGGTGTTTATTTAGTGAACGTATTTTACTCACCTCGGGGGGTCCGACGGGATCACGGAGGGAATTCCAATGGGTTGAGTCCGGGATTCACGAGTGAAAGACTTCACAGGTTGGTGTTTATTTAGTGAACGTATTTTACTCACCTCGGGGGGTCCGACGGGATCACGGAGGGAATTCCAATGGGTTGAGTCCGGGATTCACGAGTGAAAGACTTCACAGGTTGGTGTTTATTTAGTGAACGTATTTTACTCACCTCGGGGGGTCCGACGGGATCACGGAGGGAATTCCAATGGGTTGAGTCCGGGATTCACGAGTAAAAACTTCACGAGTTGGTATTGATTTTTATGTCCGTCGAGGACACGTGACTTGAGTTTTGGCCCTGTGAACTGTTGTCGGTTTTCTATTTGCGAAAACAAAACCTTTGGGCTGTGACCCTTTTGATTTTGGAAAGATAAGGATTTGATAATCCTAAATTGTTTTCTATTAAAACTCTCGATGGCATTTTAAACTGTTTCATAAATTGTTTCCCTTTAATTGTGGTCTTTCGGTTTTGGAATGTCTTACTCAAATTCTTGCCTCGGGAAGTATTCGTTTGGTTGTATTTTAATCTTTGAGGATTTCTGATTATTGTTATTCTTGGAACTTGAATTGTATGGCTCGTATTTTTGCACTTGTACTTGCACTAGCAAAACAGTGGAGTTTTGCTAACCCCCGAGTATTCGGGGGGTGGATGTCTATTTTTGCATTCAGGTTTTGGAGCATAACACAGGGTCGGCACGAAGGATGATGAAAGATGAACGATACTAATCACACGAGGATCCGTTGATGTCGTTTTGGCCCAGTTGTATTTTCTTTTCCGCTGCAGTATTTTTTCCCCGTTGTACGGGAGTTTATTGTATTTTGACCCCTGCGTGGGTATGTATTTGGAATTGAGTTGTATGTTATTGTTGAAAGACCAAATCGGTCTACTGAGTCATTTTAGCCTTAAAGGCGATGTTTAGATGTTTAATTTTAGTTATCAGCCTGGTAGATCCTCAAGGAGAGGGTCTACGGTGTAACACCCCCAAATCCTATTGGGTTATTACAGTGCCGTGGACCCCACGCCAGGAGATCCACCAGGCAAACATGACTAAAATACATTAAATTAAACAACAAGGGAAAATCATAGTCCCTACCATGATATCCGACACAATATTCCGATAAGGAATTTCAACGACAACGATGGGCCTACATGGCCAGGAGTAAAAATACAACATCTACGAGCATCTGCTCGGGTAATACAAAATGACAATGACTGACAGACTGGAGAACACTCCAACTGACTGACCAACGAGAACAACTCGGACTAGTATCGCTCGAATGCCTCGTCGCCATCATCATGCCCCTGTGTCTCAACTCTCTCCTCGCAAGCACCTAAAACATGAAAAACATGTTCCGCCACTGGGTCACCATCCAGATAATGAACATCAAATACATGTATAACATGATATGCATCCAAAGGCGTAATGAAACAAGATAATGATGATTATAATACTATTTGCTCACTAAACGAGGTAAGAACCGAGCATTCGTGAAATACTATGCCCACGGCATACTATTAATACCGCTCGATGTTAGAACATAAATGCCCAACGGCGAATCAAAATCACGTAATACCACAATGAATTAAACGACATGAACCAAACCAAATCAATTAATTATGAATCACAATGCCCGAAGGCTCCAATGAAATTACCAGGACAATAATAACGGCTTGAAAGTCGTTCAGCGGAAGTTAACAAATATCACAAACACCTGAAGTCAAAACAGCCCGAAGCTGTATCAATGAGGGCCGAAGCCACGACACGAAGACGTATCACAATAAGGGCCGAAGCTACGGCATGAAGCCATATCACAATTAGGGCCGAAGCCACGACACGAAGCCGTATCACAATTAGGGCCGAAGCCACGACACGAAGCCGTATCACAATTAGGGCCGAAGCCACGACACGAAGCCGTATCACAATTAGGGCCGAAACCACGGCACGAAGCCGTATCACAATGAATGATAGTGTGCTGCCTTGAGTCGGCCAACACGATAACAATGATGCAGCGGATGATTCCATGAATGATTGGGGATTCGATTGCCTTAGAATGCCCAATCGATACGAATGATACGATGAATGATTGAATACCTCGATTGCCTTAGAACGGTCAATCGATCACAATGATATAGTGAATGATTTCGATTCGCCGGAGAGCGGCCAATCGATGACAACGATATGATGAATGATTGAACACCTCGATTTGCCTGAGAACGGCCAATCGATACAACGATATGATGAATGATTGAATACCTCGATTGCCTTAGAATGGCCAATCGATAACAACAATATGATGAATGATTAACACTTCGATTTGCCTGAGAACGGCCAATCGATAACAATGATACGAAGGATACCTCGTCACCTTTAATTGGTTACCGACGACGAAAATGAGAAATGAATACGCCAATGCCTTTAATCGGCCAATACAGTTTTAATGACAACCCTAACAGGAATAACGATGTTCTCAACGATGTCTTATATTGACATCAATATCAACAAAAATCGATACATCGACACCGCAAACCGGCTATCGACAATGACATTAATGACGAGTATCACAATGCCTTGAATCGGCCATTAACGAACAATAATAACATTTGGCATAATTGCCGAAAGGTATCGTATCGAACGATCTCTTGATATCAATGAATTCATGAAGAGACTGAGTCTCGGAATCATACAACACATTCATACACATATATGATGACATTAATCTCATTGACTAGTACAAGTATAAAACTTGCCTCAAACCGAAGGCGAGAAGGTACTTCAACGATCAACGTCCTTAATGAAATTATCGGCCGCTCGAACAACCTTAAACAACACAAATACCAACAATTCTCTTAATACACGAATCAAGCATGATCACGACCACTCAAAAGTCGATACAACAATACCCGAAACTCTTTGGGGCATTTAAACAAACACGTCGTAAACAATTTCCAATCGTTTACAACCAAAACTCAATTACATCCGAAACCAACTTCTAATGAATGATTCAAACCCACAAAACCTCATGAATATTATCAATAATCTAATAGGGATACTTAAATAGATATTTCAACAACATTTGGTCGAAAACCCCCAAAATTCCAAAGTCAACCCGTAAGGGTTCTTGAACAAATCCTCAATTATTCACAAATTCCAAAAATTACACCAATGAATCCGTAGAAATACATGTACCCACGATAGATAATCCATATCTAACATATTCCAACATAATATCGATTTAACACGAAGAGATCAAAAGCAAAACACCCAAGATCCGAAATTCTAGATCCAAGAATCATTACCTTGATTTGGAGTGATGAAACTGATTTAGATGATGATTAATCCAACTTAGGAGCTTGAAGATGATGCTAGATGATTGCAGCTCGAAAAGACCTTTCCGAATCGCCCAAGCTCGTCCGAAATGGTTGAGAAATGAAGAAATGACGAAGGTTGGACTGAACTGCCTTATTTATATCGTCTCACTTAGCGCACGCTATGACTTGATATTTAGCGTGCGCTAGCGGTTTCTTGCATCAAGGTGAGGTCCAAATGCCTCGTTAGCGTGCGCTACGACTTGGTAGCGTGCGCTAACACCTTACCGATAGCGTCGTTATCCCAAATTGCTAGCGTGCGCCATCGATGTCTCGATACTCAAAATCAAGTCCCGCAACCCATCGTCTTCGCCTTGCACGCGTTAGCGTGCTCTACTAATGTGACTTAGCGTGCACAAGACAGATTAGCGTACGCTACTTACCACTCGTAGCGTGCGCTACGAATTTCCCAAATCAGCCCAGTACCTTCTGGACTGCCTGCCTCTCTTGCGCTAGCGTGCGTTAATACTGAATCATAGCGTGCGTTACTTGCACCTCATTAGCACGCGCTAACTATGATATGTAGCGTGCGCTATCTCTTAAACTGAAAACCAAAATGTGATGATGATGACAATAATCTCAGATCGATCTCAAACAGTGATGAGTGACGAAAAGTAACTGATACGAGATTCCAAAGTACACCGAACGATGGTTACAACTGAATGAACATGAGTGATGAATGGGTATTACTGAGTGAAAAAAAATCATGAGTGACAGTTACTGGGTAATGATAAATGAATTCACAACCGGGTATTACATACTCCCCCCCTTAAAAGAGTTTCGTCCTCGAAACTAAGGGTAAACAACTCGGGATATGAACTATCCATCATGGTCTGAAAACAAAATGCCCAAATAGTCCTCGGGACCAAATCAATCGCACACTCAAGTCCCCAAGACTTGACGTCTCGAATCACAGTGAACGATTTCCCAAATTATCATGAAATCTTGAGTGCAACGCCAAGGGACGAATTCTCAACAAGTGACCCAAATCTCAAGATTCTCGAATATGATCAAAATAAAATAGATCAACAATAAATGATCCACAGTCACGATACATTAGTACGGATAGATTTACACAGTCATCCAAAAACAAGGTTACATCTCAAATGTACCCAACATCGATATCCTTCCATATCATCGATCTCCTCTATCTCAACGATTTAAGGTATATCCGAAGATGAACTCGCCGCTAAATATGATCTCAGAAGGTCACGGGAATGAAAGTGACTAGAATGAATGATGAATGATAAATGACTATAAATCCGACCAGGATTAAGAATGACTCACCAAGGTGAATTAATAACGTCATGAGTGATAGTTGAAGTGAAGTTATTGGAACCGTTGTTCCTCGTGAATTGAATGATTAGTTTCATGATGACAAGTCTCAACATGATTGATGTATGATGAATGAATTATATGAATGAATGAACGACAACGAAATGAATGATTACACTATTAACGAACAAGAATTAACTTGTTCAAACCGGTGATGGATGTCCTTACCTCGGGCTCTCGAAGCCTGATAGGACCCCTTGAATGAAGCACGAGCTGGAGTAACAAAGTCCCTCGAGGCCCTTGAGCTCTCTCGAGATCTACCGGCACTAGAACTCCTGCAGTATTTTTGAAGGTGTCCTTGTCTCCCACACAGAAAACAAACAATAGCTGGCACCGTACACCGGGTACTAACGTGACTCGTTGAATCACGCTTAGCAAACAACAATAACTCGTCGCCCGAGAGGAAGATGCTATCCCAAAGACGAAGACGACTAGAAAACGACCCCTTGGACGCTGAGCCCGATGTCCCTCCTCGAACGGGCCAGATTCTAGTCCTCTCACCAAGAAATCAAGGATGCTTCTGAGTAAGCTCCTTGATCAAAAGCTCTGCTCCAAGAGCCTTCCCGATGAACTCACTAAGTGAATTACAATTGTGATTGAACAACTGCATCCTCAACTGTGGATTTAGCCTCTTGCTAAAATACTTAATTTTATCCGCCTCAGTACAAATAATTGACGAAGCAAACTGAAGTAGTCCCTGAAACTTCTCAGCAATGACAATAACACCCTCGTCCTAAACGGATTCGGGGCTCAAAACTTCTGACAACTTGGCTTCACGAAGTGGAGCCGGGTAATACCTCTCTAACATGAGAGTCTTGAACTCACTCCAAATACAATCACGATCGATGGGTTTCACAGAAAGCCACCACGAATAAGCGCCCTTACTCAAGTTTTAATCCGCTACTGCCACTTTACTCTCTTCCGGACACTGAACCATGTCGAAGAGTTTATCAAAATGCTCGAGCCAATGAACAATATCAGCTGGTTCCGACGAACCCTCAAAAGTAGGCGGCATCTGACGAGAGATATCGCCAACAATCTGATTCACTCCTCCAGTCTGTCCATGAAATGGCACCTGGCATCCCTGTTGCGGTGGACCACGAACCATCGAGGTCTGCATGGTCTCCACTATCCGCGTCATCTGAGTCATCTGGGACATCATGCCCTGCATAAATATGAATGGGTCAACCCGAGCACCTTCTGAGTGAGCTGCTTCTCGGGTACGACTCCCTGACGGTGAATGGTTATCTGACAGTGAATGAGTAGCCTCGCTATTTGATGAATTAATGATATCCCTCGCGTTCGTGTGGGCATGCACACGAGATCCCGGGTTCCGGCCCGCACCGCGGCCTCTTCCCCTGCGTCCTCTGACATCTCTATCCATACTGAAGTAGGAAAGTCACATGATGATTATAGATTCCGCATGAATATCGCATTATGATTGTAATACCCGTAATTTTTGTTCCCCGGAAATTTTCTATTTTTGGCGGAAGTCTATTTTGACGACTTGCTTGGGACCGTTTTGTCATCCTGAGAATGATTAATTCTACACTTTTTGTCATCCGAGTTCGTTTCGGTATCGTTCTGTTGAATTCCGTGTTCTTTAGCGACTTTTCCACGTATGAGTTCGACTTTGTTAAATCACCATAAATTCTTGGAAGCTCCAAAAATTCTAAATCTTTGCAATATTATAGAGCATCGAGTTAGCTTTCCAATGGTTCGAACGGTGAGTCAATCGGAGTCCGGACGAGAGAGTTATGGTCGTTTTAGCTCACCCGCCGTTATCGCCGATCATCGGCCAACCGGCCGTGTCGTCCGACACGGCCCGTGCTGCACTCGTCCGGAAATGCCGGAGTCTCGCCTCAGACCCGACCGTGTCGTCCGACACGGCCTGCCGAACCCTTCCGTATAAGCCGACTGCTCGCCAAAGACGCCCGTCCGTGCCGTCGGCACGGCCGAGTCATGCCGAAGTCGCCGCTTGACGGGTCATCGCCAAGGCCCTCCGCGCCGCGACCGTGTCAAGCAAGACACGGCCGAGTCCTCGCCGGCCAGCAGGCGACACGACCGTGCCGACCGCACGGGCCGTGTCCGGCAGATACCAACCCCTATAAAAGGCCCCCGCAGACGCTTTTTCTTGCCATTTTTCACCTTCTTCTTCTCCTCTTCCGCACTGGCGTGTTCTAAGCTTGAAGCCATGTTGTTTAACAACATATCCATGGAGTCTTGGAGCTCATATCATCAATCATCCATCCTATAACATCCTTTGATCGAGCGAATCAGTCGATTTTCCAGAAATTTAATTTTGGGGATTTTGGGTATTTTGTTCGATTTCGTCCGTTTAATCCGATTTAACTTAGGATTGTGATGGATTGATGATTATTTAGATGTATTGTATCATTTCCCTCGTTATCCCATGGTTGGATCGTATCGATTCGTTGTTTTGGTCGAGTTCTTGACCAACGCCTTGAAGGTGTCCTAGAAATGTCATAGAGGGGTTTTCGGCGTTCTACGATTATTCTTCCTCGTATGATCGATGATTTATTGAATTTATGTTGTTAGGTCGAATTCTTGTGAAGAACTCGAGTGAAACCCTTCCGCTCGTTGTCTTCTTCGTGGTTCAAGCTTCCCGATCGAACCGTGTTCTTCTGGATCTTCTGAACGCTTATTAAGGCAAGTATACATTTATGATTGTACGTTCTCGACTTTGAAAGTATGAAATATTGATGGTATGATTATTTCTAGCCACTCCGGACGGGCCTATGGTCCTCTCGAGGGTTTCGTAGCCTCCGTGCGATTCCATGGTTGATATGAACGAACCGCTTTCTACGGCATTCATATGAAATAATGTTGGCATGTAATGAACGAACCGCTTTGACGGCATTCCTACATGTAACGGCATATGATATGAACGAACCGTTTCTACGGCATTCACATACGCCTTGAGATTTTAGTTATTCCTAATACTAGTCTTAAATTGATGAATTGACGGATATTGATGAATCGATTTGATTACATTTACTTTATTGTAGAGTAGTATTATGTTTCATATTGTTATTCTTGCAATTGCTATTCGACGGCTAACCCTTTATGGGGGAAATACGTTTCATGTATTTCGTGTTCCAGGAGAGCTGATGACGGGTACCGGTCGGCATGAAGATGATGGGCAAGTGTGGTACCGTGTCTTGTCTCCTGTTATCTCTTTTGGTTTCCTCCATTCAAGGTTGTTGTACTCGAATGGATTTTTAAATACTCGAGTATTGTATTTCGCTTTCCTTGATGTTCCTACGTGTTGCCGAGGTATTGATTTGTGCGTGATGTATATGGTTTCATTGTTTATGGTTTCAATACCATTTGTATCGTCTTTCTTTCTATTGTATGTAGACCTTATCGGTCAAGTTTATAGTTCCGCGTATGTTTAGCCTTGTGGGTCCCACAATGGGCTCACGGCGCCGTAATATACCCCGAATAACTTGGGGGTGTTACGTAATATGGTATCGAGCGCTTAGGTTTATGGATACCTAGCCGCCGGTCTTTTGGGTCGATTGAGTCGGCATTTGCCCACGTATCACTACTCGCCATCATCACCGTGCGACCGTACTTGTAAGTCCTCTCACTCTTCTCGTATTTTTCTTAATCGCTTCGCTTATAGCTTGGTATTCTTGGGAATTGGTCACTTCGAGAATGTGCGATTCGGATTATACTTACGCACGTGTGTGCCCTTGCATGTTGGTGAAAGTAGGAAGAATCGTATTGTGATCACGGACGTGAACCCTTCCTTGAGATTTTGTTAAATTGCTAATTGCGATATTGGTGTGTAACGGTATTATGTTGAGACTTTGTTTAGAGTCGCATGCTAGTATCACGGAGATCTTCGTCTTCGCTGCACTGTAAGTATGTTGTTCGGATTATTCAAAATTCTTGGTTATCTTGGTGATTTTGGATTTTCCGTTGAAATGTTTGTGCGAGTGATTGCAAGTTTCGAGGACGAAACTTATTTTTAAGGGGGTAGAGTGTAATACCCCGATTTTTCTGATATATTTTTTTCGCTTATATATTAGATATCGTGGATGGTTAATTATGCTCGAGGACGTTGTGAACGCTTGAAAATGTTATTGAATTGAGTATATGTATTGATTTTGCCGTATGCTCGTATTTGGTATGTCATGACTTTGGACAGAATTGTTGAAATTGGCTAAGTATGGAATTATTACGACGTTAATAAGGTGAGATTACGACGTAAGATTGGCATGGTTACGTACGTCAAGGCTAAGGTATTACGCACGTAACGAAGGCATCGGACGTAACCGAGTCCCGTGAGGCGTGGGATCCTGCTTCGCAACTTTCGGCGGAGGATGTTGACAGTGAGTCAACGTACGTGTTACGACGTTATACAGACGTGTTACGACGTAACACAACCATCAGATCGTAGCAAGTCAATCCGGTATATTACGACGTTATATGGTATGGGTTACGTACGTAATGGACTCGCACTAATGAGACAGGAGATGGTTACGTACGTTATGGATTTTGGATTACGACGTTAAAGTTGTTACGACGTTAAGAAAGGACACCTACGTACGTAATGAGAGTGCAATTTATATATCAAGTGTTGCCTTTCATTTCTCTCACGATCCTTTGAGATATTTCTCTCCAAAACTCGTCCCTCTTCACTTTTAAGAGTGTTCTAAACACTTTTAACATGATTGTGAGCTTGGAATCATGGAATTAGAGCTTGGTTATGGAACTTTTGTTGATTCTTGAAGTGATTCCTTGTGTTATCCATATTCTATGAGGTTTATGTTGAAGGAAGATAATGATATGCTTTGAATATGTTGATTATGATTATGGAATCATAGAGATCTTGATGTTCTTGAGGCCATATGATGACTATGATGATTTAATGATTCTTGGAATGGAGTTCAAATTATTCTTTCTTCGTGGTTCGTCCATGCAAGGTAATCCTCGTATCCCTTTGATAGTGGCTCATTTTTTTTTTTTTGGGCTACTACTTGGGAGGGAGTACATTGGGAATCGTGTATTTTGATGTTCGTCTTATTTCAATGAAAATGCAAAAAATGGACAGTACTTTTATCCATTGCGTGAGTATTTTTGAAATGGATTTTTGGTATTTTGCCAATCAAATTTTATTTTGTAAAACCGATTCCCTAAACTCGAGTTTTTGGCATTTTAACCTTGATCGCTTTGACGGTATTTGGAAAATGATTTTTTTAGTATTTGAAAAATATTACCGTCATCGGTCTTTTTAGCATTTTTGGAATGACGTGGAAATTGTGCTTAGCCTGTAAATCCTTGTGAGAAGGGTTTACGGCGTGTAATATTCCTGTGAGGATCTGGGGTGTTACAATTATGGTATCATGTGATAATGTTATACGAGATTTGTTGGAATTGTAATAAGAGATTTCGGATGTTGATATGATCATTGAGATCTTCTTCATATGGTGATAAGGGTTTTGTTGCGATTCTTGAGATTGTATGAATGACATGATGAAGAAAATGGTAACATGGAGATATATACCTCGGAGATGTTGTTCGGAACGTGATTTCGGATATTTCATGTTCTTGAAGAACTCTTGAATTATACGAGGTGATGAAAATTTTTTTTTAGAAGTGTTGATGTTTTGAAAATGAATATGGAATATTCATATCTAGAGCTAAACTATGTGTTGGAAATAATATTCGTATAGGAATACGAATGTGATTATGAGTTTGATGATACTATTATTCATCTCTGAATTTGGAAGCCCATACGTATGGAGCAAATATTCAAATCGAATGGATCGATTGTTTGATAACCTTTTTAATATGATTATCTATTGTTTTGAACTGGGCCGGATGATTCGAATTGACGACGGTTATAAGTAAATTTTAACAATGGATTTACGAGAAGGGAACCTTGTCAATTCGTATTTAAGAATTGAGTTTGGAACATTTAGACCCTTATTATTGGTCCGAATTGGTCGATATGATCATCATATTTCACTCGTATTGTGGGATGGGATTTGTAAGTGTCCGAGTTGGATTGTTCAGATCGTGATTAGTCGAGATATGGTAAAACGATTGAGTTCGTGGTTTGGTGGTATTGATAATGGTCGCCATCGAACCGGTTGATTATCAATCCTTCGCTTTACAATAAGGTATGATGTTTGATCGTGAATTATGACCGTTGTGTTGCGCTTAAGGATGAAGGGTTCTACGATTAACTTGGTCGAGACAAGTTTTATACTCGTACTAATCAATGAGACTAATGTTATCGTGTAGGCGTACGATTGTGTGTATCATTTTGGGACTTGGCCTCTTTATGATTGTATTGATGTCAAGGGATTGGTTGACACGACGCCGTCGGCAAATTATGCCAAATGTTACTGTTGTTTGTAAATGGCCGGTTCAAGGCATTACGATACTTGTTGGTAAAGTTGCTATCGATAGCCGGTTCGCGGTATCGATGTATCGATTATTATTATTCGCGATTAATGTCGTTCTGAGACATCGTTGAATCTTTGTCATCGAATCGATCTGCTATGATGTTGCGTTAACCGATTGGGAACATTTGATATATCCTTTTGTCATCTCCGCTTCGGTGGTCGGTTTAAGACACCGGACATCTATTCTATCGTATCATTGATTATCGATTGACCGCTCTAGGGTAATCGAGGTATCAATTGGGATTATCGAAGATAATTCCCATCCATTGTCGAAGATACTCTCATCCGTTGTATCATTGTTATCGATCGCCATTCTACGGAATCAAGTATCAATTGGGATTATCAATGATAATTCCCATCCGTTGAATTATTATTGTCGTGTTGACCATTCAAGGCAGACATTATTATTCTTGTGAACTCGGTAATTTTGTGATCGTTGAGGGTTGAGGATTTTCCGAATTGTTGTGTTGTGATCGTTGTTCGTGTTAATCGGTCCTTGGGAATTCTCGATCCCGTGATGGTTGTTTTGAATATCGTTGGTCGTGTCGATCTTTCATTATTCGTGTGTCATCGCTCACTTGGTGAGTCGTATGATCCGTATGGATGTTTTATCCCTTGAGTTTCGTTGTCATGTTGTATCGTGGCATATCTCGGAATCATGTCTGCGTGCCGATTGGTTATGTGTAAGATTTTTAGCCAGCACCCGATGGTCATGCGTGGATATTTCCGCATCGATCGTGCACACGAGACGTAGTTCTTGAGGCTAATTAGGTACATTGTCACACGTATATTCCGGATTCCGTATACGGGGTGGACATGTGCACGAACACATTTCCGGATCGGGCGATCGTGATGTCCTCTTGAGCTTTATTGATTGATCGCTCGTAGTCCATGTTGTATCGATATGTCCGACGATTTGCGATCGTTGTTCATACGCCGAGGGGTATGTCCGATACCGTGTTTGCTTCTTTGAGATCTCAGACAGTGATGATTTACCTTTGGGCTCGCTTTCGTGCCATTGTGATGTATCGGTATTTCCGCTGGAGCCTTCGGGCATTGTGAATTCGTATCTTTTCGCATTGGTTTGGTTTACCTTCTGTAATGTATTGTTATGTTCTATATTGATGATTCGCCGCTTGGGCGTATGTTTCGTTCTTGTGCATCTCGTTGAGTTTTTCTGGCGAAATATTTCTTCCCTACTGCTTTAAGTTTCGGACGAAACTTCTTTTAAGGAGGGTAGAATGTAATACCCGTAATTTTTGTTCCCTAAATTTTCTATTTTTGGCGGAAGTCTATTTTGACGACTTGCATGGGACCGTTTCGTCATCCCGAGAATGATTAATTCTACACTTTTTGTCATCCGAGTTCGCTTCGGATCGTCACGAATTCCGTGTTCTTTAGCGACTTTTCCACATATGAGTTCGACTTTGTTAAATCACCATAAATTCTTGGAAGCTCCAAAAATTCTAAATCTTTGCAATATTATAGATCATCGAGTTATCTTTCCAATGGTTCGAACGGTGAGTCAATCGGAGTCCGGACGAGAGAGTTATGGTCGTTTTAGCTCACCCGCCGTTATCGCCGATCATCGCGCCGAACCTGCCGGCAGTCGTCCGACACGGCCCGTGCCGCATCGTCCGGAAATGCCGGAGTCTCGCCTCGAGACCCGACCGTGTCGCTCGACACGGCCTGCCGAACCCTTCCGGATAAGCCGACCGCTCGCCCAAAGACGCCCGACCGTGCCGCTCAGCACGGCCGAGTCATGCCGAAGTCAGCCGGACGGGTCATCGTCGGAAGGCCCTTCCGCCGCGACCGTGTCAAGCAAGACACGGTCGAGTCCCTGTCGGCCACCAGGCGACACGACCGCGCCGACCGCACGGCCGTGTCCGGCAGACACCAACCCCTATAAAAGGCCCCGCAGACGCTTTTTCTTGCCATTTTTCACCTTCTTCTTCTCCTCTTCCGCACTGGCGTGTTCTAAGCTTGAAGCCATGTTGTTTAACAACATATCCATGGAGTCTTGGAGCTCATATCATCAATCATCCATCATATAACATCCTTTGATCGAGCGAATCACGTCAGATTATCCATAAATCTAATTTTGGGGATGTTGGTTATTTTGTTCGATATCTTAAGTTTAATAAGATTTAAATTATGATTGTGATGGATTGATGATTATTTAGATGTATTGTATCATTTCCTCGTTATCCCATGGTTGGATCGTATCGATTCGTTGTTTTGGTCGAGTTCTTGACCGACGCCTTGAAGGTGTCCTAGAAATGTCATAGAGGGTTTTCGGCGTTCTACTATTATTATTCATAGTATGATCGATGATATATTGAATTTATGTTGTGAGGGTCTAATTCTTGTGAAGAACTCGAGTCGAAACCCTTCCGCTCGTTGTCTTCGTGGTTCAAGCTTCCTGGCCGAACCGTTCTTCTGGATCTTCTAACGCTTATTAAGGCAAGTATACATTTATGATTGTACGTTCGACTTTGAAAGTATGAAATATTGATGGTATGATTATTTCTAGCCACTCCGGGATGGGCCTATGGTCCTCTCGAGGGTTTCGTAGCCTCTGGTGCGATTCCATGGTTGATATGAACGAACCGCTTCTACGGCATTCATATGAAATAATGTTGGCATGTAATGAACGAACCGCTTTGACGGCATTCCTACATGTAACGGCGTATGATATGAACGAACCGCTTCTACGGCATTCACATACGCCTTGAGATTTTAGTTATTCCTAATACTAGTCTTAAATTGATGAATTGACGGATATTGATGAATTGACGGATTACATTTACTTTATTGTCGAGAAGTATTATGTTTCATATTGTTATACTTGCACTAGCTATTCGACGGCTAACCCCTTTATGAGGGAAATACGTTTCATGTATTTCAGGTTCCAGGAGAGCGGACAGACGGGTACCGGGTCGGCATGAAGATGATGGGCAAGTGTGATACTGTGTCTTGTCTCCGGTTATCTCTTTTGGTTTCCTCCATTCAAAGGTTGTTGTAATCGAATGGATTTTTAAATACTCGAGTATTGTATTTCAGTTTCCTTGATGTTCCGGCCTGTGTTGCCGAGGTATTGATTTGTGCAGTGATGTATATGGTTTCATTGTTTATGGTTTCGAATACCATTTGTATCGTCTTTCTTTCTATTGTATGTAGACCTTATCGGTCAAGTTTATAGTTCCGCGTATGTTTAGCCTTGTGGGTCCCACGGCGGGGCTCACGGCGCTGTAATATACCCTGAATAACTTGGGGGTGTTACAATGATTATGAGACGAAATGATAAAAATGAGCATACACGCTCTAACACAATGAATGCATTAATAATGCGGTAAAATGATCGTCCACATGACGCCGGAATATGATAAGATCGCATGAAAGATCAAATAAGGTAACATGACTACCTGATGAAATTCCTGAAATGATTACCTTGAACAAGTTAACAAGGTTGAAAATTCGATCCACAAGATCAACAACTGAACAATGAGATACACTGGATGATTAATGAATTGACTGAGCAATGAGTGAGTGATGAATGAACTAACTAATCAATGAGATTGAATAAGTGATGAATGATTAACTGAGCAATGAGATAGACCGAGTGATGAATGAATTAATTGAGTAATGAGATTGACCGAGTGGTGAATGAATTAATTGAGCAATGAGATTTACTGGGTGTTGAATGAATTAACTGAATAATGAGATTGAGTGAGTAATGAATGAATTACTTGAGTAATGAGATTTACTGAGTGATGAATGAATTAATTGAGCGATGAGATTGACTGAGTGATTAATGAATTAACTGAACAATGAGATTAACTGAGTGATGAATGAATTAACTGAACGATGAGATTGACTGAATGATGAATGAATTAACATGATCGACAAGATCAAAATGATGATTGAGGATTATCAACTGATGAATGAGTTGATCCTTAACGCTTACACAAGTCACACGTGCTCCAAAACAATTAGTCATGAATCAATCATAACACTAATATCACATATATGTTTCAACAAAGCATGAATAATTAATGACATGATGAATGTATGAACATAAAGAGAATCGAGTCCTTACACAGGTCATACGAAGCTTCGAGGTCTCACGATACTAGTCCCAACTGACGACGACTCGATGAATGAATGACTCGTGCAGTCGTATTAATATTACGACTCACAAAACCCGACCGGCCCGCATTGTCATAATCCCGACAGTCCCACTACTACCGCATCGGTAGAGCCACATAACTCACATCTCGGGGTATCTCACAACCCAAAGCGCTCGATACCATTTCGTAACGCCCCAAATCCTTTTTTGTTATTACTGTGCCGTGGACCCCACGACATGAGATCCACCAGCAAACATGACTAAAATACATTAAATTAAACAACAAGGGAAAATCATAGTCCCTACCATGATATCGCATACAATATTCCGATAAGGAATTTCAACGACAACGATGGGCCTACATGGCCAGGAGTAAAAATACAACATCCACGAGCATCCGCCGTAATACAAATGACAATGATCGACAGATCGAGAACACTCCAACCGATCGACCAACGAGAACAACTCGGACTAGTATCACTCGAATGCCTCGCCGCCATCATCATGCCCCCGTGTCTCAACTCTCTCCTCGCAAGCACCTAAAACATGAAAACATGTTCCGCCCCACGGGTCACCATCCAGATAATGAACATCAAATATATGTATAACATGATATGCATCCAAAGGCGTAATGAAACAAGACAATGATGATAATAATACGAGATGCTCACAAAACGAGGTAAGAATCGAGCATTCGTGAAATACTATGCCCACGGCATACTATTAATACCGCTCGGCTGTTAGAACATAAATGCCCAACGACGAATCAAAATCACGAATACCACAATGAATTAAACGACATGAACCAAACCAGAATCAATTAATTATGAATCACAATGCCCGAAGGCTCCAATGAAATTACCAGACAATAATAATAAACTTGAAAGTCGCTCTGGAAGTTAACAAATATCACAAACACTGTCAAAACAATACTGGTCAGATCAATACGGCACGAAGCCGTATCACAATAAGGGCCGAAGCCACGGCATGAAGCCGTATCACAATTAGGGCCGAAGCCACGGCACGAAGCCGTATCACAATTAGGGCCGAAGCCACGGCACGAAGCCGTATCACAATTAGGGTCGAAGCCACGGCACGAAGACGTATCACAATGAATGATAGTGTGCTGCCTTGAGTCGGCCAACATGATAACAATGATGCAGCGGATGATTCCATGAATGATTGGGGATTCGATTGCCTTAGAATGGCCAATCGATACGAATGATACGATGAATGATTGAATACCTCGATTGCCTTAGAATGGTCAATCGATCACAATGATATAGTGAATGATTTCGATTCGCCGGAGAGCGGCCAATCGATGACAACGATATGATGAATGATTGAACACCTCGATTTGCCTGAGAACGGCCAATCGATAACAACGATATGATGAATGATTGAATACCTCGATTGCCTTAGAACGGCCAATCGATAACAACGATATGATGAATGATTGAACACTTCGATTTGCCTGAGAACGGCCAATCGATAACAATGATACGAAGGATACCTCGTCACCTTTAATTGGTTACCGACGACGAAAATGAGAAATGAATACGCCAATGCCTTTAATCGGCCAATACAGTTTTAATGACAACCCCAACAGGAATAACGATGATCTCAACGATGTCTTAGATTGACATCAATATCAACAAAAATCGATACATCGACACCGCAAACCGGCTATCGACAATGACATTAATGGCGAGTATCACAATGCCTTGAATCGGCCATTAACGAACAATAATAACATTTGGCATAATTGCCGAAAGGTATCGAACGATCTCTTGATATCAATGAATTCATGAAGAGACTGAGTCTCGGAATGATACAACACATTCATACACATATATGATGACATTAATCTTATTGACTAGTACAAGTATAAAACTTGCCTCAAACCGAAGGCGAGAAGGTACTTCCACGATCAACGTCCTTAATGAAATTATCGGCCGCTCGAACAACCTTAAACAACACAAATACCAACAATTCTCTTAATACACGAATCAAGCATGATCACGACCACTCAAAAGTCGATACGACAATACCCGAAACTCTTTGGGGCATTTAAACAAACGCGTCGTAAACAATCTCCAATCATTTACAACCAAAACTCAATTACATCCGAAACCAACTTCTAATGAATGATTCAAACCCACAAAACCTCATGAATATTATCAATAATCCAATAGGGATACTTAAATCGATATTTCAACAACATTTGGTCGAAAAGCCCCAAAATTCCAAAGTCAACCCGTAAGGGTTCTTGAACAAATCCTCAATTATTCACAAATTCCGAAAATTACACCAATGAATCCGTAGAAATACATGTATCCACGATAGATAATCCATATCTAACATATTCCAACATAATATCGATTTAACACGAAGAGATCGAAAGCAAAACACCCAAGATCCGAAATTTTAGATCCAAGAATCATTACCTTGATTTGGAGTGATGAAACTGATTTAGATGATGATTAATCCAACTTAGGAGATTGAAGATGATGCTAGATGATTGCAGCTTGAAAAGACCTTTCCGAATCGCCCAAGCTCGTCTGAAATGGTTGAGAAATGAAGAAATGACGAAGGTTGGACTGAACTGCCTTATTTATACTGTCCCAGCCTAGCGCACGCTATGACTTGATATTTAGCGTGCGCTAGCGGTTTACTGGGCAGTCCAGTGAGGTCTGAAATGCCTCGTTAGCGTGCGCTATGACTTGGTAGCGTGCGCTAACACCTTACTGATAGCGTGCGTTATCCCAAATTGCTAGCGTGCGCTACTGATGTTTGATACTCAAAAACTGAAGTCCCAGAACCTACTGTCCTATGCCTTGCACGCGTTAGCGTGCTCTACTAATGTGACTTAGCGTGCGTTACCAGTACAGTTAGCGTACGCTACTTACCACTCGTAGCGTGCGCTACGAATTTCCCAAATCAGCCCAGTACCTTCTGGACTGCCTGCCTCTCTTGCGCTAGCGTGCGTTAATACTGAATCATAGCGTATGCATTGCACCTCATTAGCACGCGCTAACTATGATATGTAGCGTGCGCTATCTCTTAAACTGAAAACCAAAATGTGATGATGATGACAATAATCTCAGATCGATCTCAAACAGTGATGAGTGGCGAAAAGTAACTGATACGAGATTCCAAAGTACACCGAACGATGGTTACAACTGAATGAACATGAGTGATGAATGGGTATTACTGAGTGAAAAAAAATCATGAGTGACAGTTACTGGGTAATGATAAATGAATTCACAACCGGGTATTACATACTGCCCCCCTTAAAAGAGTTTCGTCCTCGAAACTAAGGGTAAACAACTCGGGATATGAACTATCCATCAGGGTCTGAAAACAAAATGCCCAAATAGTCCTCGGGACCAAATCAATCGCACACTCAAGTCCCCAAGACTTGACGTCTCGAATCACAGTGAACGATTTCCCAAATTATCATGAAATCTTGAGTGCAACGCCAAGGGACGAATTCTCAACAAGTGACCCAAATCTCAAGATTCTCGAATATGATCAAAATAAAATAGATCAACAATAAATGATCCACAAATACGATACATTAGTACGGATAGATTTACACAGTCATCCAAAAACAAGGTTACATCTCAAATGTACCCAACATCGATATCCTTCCATATCATCGATCTCCTCTATCTCAACGATTTAAGGTATATCCGAAGATGAACTCGCCGCTAAATATGATCTCAGAAGGTCACGAGAATGAAAGTGACTAGAATGAATGATGAATGATAAATGACTATAAATCCGACTGTGATTAAGAATGACTCACCAAGGTGAATTAATAACGCCATGAGTGATAGTTCAAGTGAAATTATTGGAACCGTTGTTCCTCGTGAATTGAATGATTAGTTTCATGATGACAAGTCTCAACATGATTGATGTATGATGAATGAATTATATGAATGAATGAACGACAACGAAATGAATGATTACACTATTAACGAACAAGAATTAACTTGTTCAAACCGGTGATGGATGTCCTTACCTCGGGCTCTCGAAGCCCGATAGACCCCTTGAATGAAGCACGAGCTGGAGTAACAAAGTCCTCGAGGCCCTTGAGCTCTCTCGAGATCTACCGACACTAGAACTCCCGCAGATTTCGAAGGTGTCCATGTCTCCCACACGTAAAACAAACAATAGCCGGCACCGTACACCGGTACTAACGTGACTCGCCAATCACGCTAAAGCAAACAACGGTCGAACTCGTCGCCCGAGAGGAAGATGCTATCCCAAGACGAAGACGACTAGAAAACGACTTGACGCCGGAGCCCGATGTCCCTCCGAACGGGCCGGCATTCTAGTCCTCTCACCCGAAGAAATCAAGGATGCTTCGAGTAAGCTCCTTGATCAAAAGCTCGCTCCAAGAGCCTTCCCGATGAACTCACTAAGTGAATTACAATTGTGATTGAACAATCGCATCCTCAATCATGGATTTAGCCTCTTGCTAAAATACTTAATTTTATTCGCCAAGACGGATAATTGATGAAGCAAATCAAGTAGTCCCCAAACTTCTCAAAGAATGACAATAACACCCTCGCCCTCGACGGATCTGGCTCAAAACTTCTGACAACTTGGCTTCACGAAGTGGAGCCGGGTAATACCTCTCTAACATGAGAGTCTTGAACTCACTCCAAATACAATCACGATCGATGGGTTTCACAGAAAGCCACCGCGAATAAGCGCCCTTACTCAAGTAATAAGCCGCTACTGCCACTTTACTCTCTTCCGGACACTAAACCATGTTGAAGAGTTTATCAAAATGCTCGAGCCAATGAACAATATCAGCTGGTTCCGACGAACCCTCAAAAGTAGGCGGCATCTGACGAGAGATATCGCCAACAATCTGATTCACTCCTCCAGTCTGTCCATGAAATGGCACTGCATCCTCATTGCGGACCACGAACCATCGAGGTCTGCATGGTCTCCACTATCCGCGTCATCTGAGTCATCTGGGACATCATGCCCTGCATAAATATGAATGGGTCAACGCGAGCACCTTCTGAGTGAGCTGCTGCTCGGGTACGACTCCCTGACGGTGAATGGTTATCTGACAGTGAATAAGTAGCCTCGCTATTTGATGAATTAATGATATCCCTCGCGTTCGTGTGGGCATGCACACGAGATCCCGGGTTCCGGCCCGCACCGCGGCCTCTTCCCCTACGTCCTCTGACATCTCTATCCATACTGAAGTAGGAAAGTCACATGATGATTATAGATTCCGCATGAATATCGCATTATGATTATGAGACGAAATGATAAAAATGAGCATACACGCTCTAACACAATGAATGCATTAATAATGCAGTAAAATGATCGTCCACATGACGCCGGAATATGATAAGATCGCATGAAAGATCAAATGAGGTAACATGACTACCTAATGAAATTCCTGAAATGATTACCTTGAACAAGTTAACAAGGTTGAAAATTCGATCCACAAGATCAACAACTGAACAATGAGATACACTGGATGATTAATGAATTGACTGAGCAATGAGTGAGTGATGAATGAACTAACTAAGCAATGAGATTGAATAAGTGATGAATGATTAACTGAGCAATGAGATAGACCGAGTGATGAATGAATTAATTGAGTAATGAGATTGACCGAGTGGTGAATGAATTAATTGAGCAATGAGATTTACTGGGTGTTGAATGAATTAACTGAATAATGAGATTGAGTGAGTAATGAATGAATTACTTGAGTAATGAGATTTACTGAGTGATGAATGAATTAATTGAGCGATGAGATTGACTGAGTGATTAATGAATTAACTGAACAATGAGATTAACTGAGTGATGAATGAATTAACTGAACGATGAGATTGACTGAATGATGAATGAATTAACATGATCGACAAGATCAAAATGATGATTGAGGATTATCAACTGATGAATGAGTTGATCCTTAACGCTTACACAAGTCACACGTGCTCCAAAACAATTAGTCATGAATCAATCATAACACTAATATCACATATATGTTTCAACAAAGCATGAATAATTAATGACATGATGAATGTATGAACATAAAGAGAATCGAGTCCTTACACAGTCATACGAAGCTTCGAGGTCTCACGATACTAGTCCCAACCGATTTACGACTCGATGAATGAATGACTCGTGCGCCGTATTAATATTACGACTCACAAAACCCGACTGTCCGCATTGTCATAATCCCGACAGTCCCACTACTACCGCATCGGTAGAGCCACATAACTCACATCTCGGGGTATCTTACAACCCAAAGCGCTCGATACCATTTCGTAACGCCCCAAATCCTATCAAGTTATTACAAAGGCCGTGGACCCCACGCCAGAGATCCACCAGGCAAACATGACTAAAATACATTAAATTAAACAACAAGGGAAAATCATAGTCCCTACCATGATATCCGACACAATATTCCGATAAGGAATTTCAACGACAACGATGGGCCTACATGGCCAGGAGTAAAAATACAACATCTACGAGCATCTGCTCGAGTAATACAAAATGACAATGATCGATGATCGAGAACACTCCAACTGACTGACCAACGAGAACAACTCGGACTAGTATCGCTCGAATGCCTCGTCGCCATCATCATGCCCCTGTGTCTCAACTCTCTCCTCGCAAGCACCTAAAACATGAAAAACATGTTCCGCCCCCACGGGGTCAGTCATCCAGATAATCAACATCAAATACATGTATAACATGATATGCATCCAAAGGCAGAATGAAACAGTACATTGATGATAATAATACGAGATGCTCACAAAACGAGGTAAGAACCGAGCATTCGTGAAATACTATGCCCACAGCATACTATTAATACCTGTTCGACAGGTTAGAACATAAATGCCCAACGGCGAATCAAAATCACAGAATACCACAATGAATTAAACGACATGAACCAAACCAGAACTGAATTAATTATGAATCACAATGCCCGAAGGCTCCAATGAAATTACGAGGACAATAATAACGGCTTGAAAGTCGTTCAGCGGAAGTTAACAAATATCACAAACACCTGAAGTCAAAACAGCCCGAAGATGTATCAATGAGGGTCGAAGCCACGGCACGAAGCCGTATCACAATAAGGGCCGAAGCCACGGCATGAAGCCATATCACAATTAGGGCCGAAGCCACGGCACGAAGCCGTATCACAATTAGGGCCGAAGCCACGGCACGAAGCCGTATCACAATTAGGGCCGAAGCCACGGCACGAAGCCGTATCACAATTAGGGCCGAAGCCACGGCACGAAGCCGTATCACAATGAATGATAGTGTGCTACCTTGAGTCGGCCAACACGATAACAATGATGCAGCGGATGATTCCATGAATGATTGGGGATTCGATTGCCTTAGAATGGCCAATCGATACGAATGATACGATGAATGATTGAATACCTCGATTGCCTTAGAACGTTCAATCGATCACAATGATATAGTGAATGATTTCGATTCGCCGGAGAGCGGCCAATCGATGACAACGATATGATGAATGATTGAACACCTCGATCGAGAACGGCCAATCGATAACAACAATATGATAAATGATTGAATACCTCGATTGCCTTAGAACGGCCAATCGATAACAATGATATGATGAATGATTGAACACTTCGATTTGCCTGAGAACGGCCAATCGATAACAATGATACGAAGGATACCTCGTCACCTTTAATTGGTTACCGACGACGAAAATGAGAAATGAATACGCCAATGCCTTTAATCGGCCAATACAGTTTTAATGACAACCCCAATAGGAATAACGATGATCTCAACGATGTCTTAGATTGACATAAATATCAACAAAATCGATACATCGACACCGCAAACCGGCTATCGACAATGACATTAATGACGAGTATCACAATGCCTTGAATCGGCCATTAACGAACAATAATAATATTTGGCATAATTGCCGAAAGGTATCGTATCGAACGATCTCTTGATATCAATGAATTCATGAAGAGACTGAGTCTCGGAATGATACAACACATTCATACACATATATGATGACATTAATCTCATTGACTAGTACAAGTATAAAACTTGCCTCAAACCGAAGGCGAGAAGGTACTTCCACGATCAACGTCCTTAATGAAATTATCGGCCGCTCGAACAACCTTAAACAACACAAATACCAACAATTCTCTTAATACACGAATCAAGCATGATCACGACCACTCAAAAGTCGATACAACAATACCCGAAACTCTTTGGGGCATTTAAACAAACACGTCGTAAACAATCTCCAATCGTTTACAACCAAAACTCAATTACATCAGAAACCAACTTCCAATGAATGATTCAAACCCACAAAACCTCATTAATATTATCAATAATCCAATAGGGATACTTAAATCGATATTTCAACAACATTTGATCGAAAACCCCCAAAATTCCAAAGTCAACCCGTAAGGGTTCTTGAACAAATCCTCAATTATTCACAAATTCCAAAAATTACACCAATGAATCCATAGAAATACATGTATCCACGATAGATAATCCATATCTAACATATTCCAACATAATATCGATTTAACACGAAGAGATCGAAAGCAAAACACCCAAGATCCGAAATTCTAGATCCAAGAATCATTACCTTGATTTGGAGTGATGAAACTGATTTAGATGATGATTAATCCAACTTAGGAGCTTGAAGATGATGCTAGATGATTGCAAATAAAAGACCTTTCCGATCGCCAAGCTCGTCCGAAATGGTTGAGAAATGAAGAAATGACGAAGGTTGGACTGAATCGCCTTATTTATATCTGTCCCACCTAGCGCACGCTATGACTTGATATTTAGCGTGCGCTAGCGGTTTACTGGGCAGTCCAGTGAGGTCTGAAATGCCTCGTTAGCGTGCGCTACGACTTGGTAGCGTGCGCTAACACCTTACCGATAGCGTGCGTTATCCCAAATTGCTAGCGTGTGCTACTGATGTCTGATACTCAAAAACTGAAGTCCCAGAACCTACTGTCCTCTGCCTTGCACGCGTTAGCGTGCTCTACTAATGTGACTTAGCGTGGCACAAGATGCTTAGCGACGCTACTTACCACTCGTAGCGTGCGCTACGAATTTCCCAAATCAGCCCAGTACCTTCTGGACTGCCTGCCTCTCTTGCGCTAGCGTGCGTTAATACTGAATCATAGCGTGCGTTAGTTGCACCTCATTAGCGCGCGCTAACTATGATATGTAGCGTGCGCTATCTCTTAAACTGAAAACCAAAATGTGATGATGATGACAATAATCTCAGATCGATCTCAAACAGTGATGAGTGACGAAAAGTAACTGATACGAGATTCCAAAGTACACCGAACGATGGTTACAACTGAATGAACATGAGTGATGAATGGGTATTACTGAGTGAAAAAAAATCATGAGTGACAGTTACTGGGTAATGATAAATGAATTCACAACCGGGTATTACATACGGCGTGTAATATCCCTGAGTGGATTGGGGGTGTTACATAAATGGTATTGGAGCTTAGGTTGTGGAAACCTAGGCTGTCTGGTCAGTGGTGTCTATTGAGTTTTGTCTCGTCGGATTTTGTCTGACTGAGTCGTGTCGCGACGCGTCGTCTGAGTTTGTTGGTCGTGATTAGTATCGTGGGGCGATCATCATCTTCGTGCGACCTGTGGCTGTAAGTCTCCCTTCTTTGTGTTGTGCCTCGTGTGACACGAGCTATTTTTATGATTATTTGTTAAGTGACGGAATCTTCTTATGGATTTTGATTTCGTGATATGTGGTTATTTGACTCTAATATTTCGTTCATATGAGGAGTAGTGTTGCTGGATTGTGCATGTTGAACTGTATTTCTTTTATCCGCTGCGTGAGTTATTTTGTAATGACTTTCGGTATTTTACCGACTGAGTTTTATTTCGAAAACCGGTTCCCTAAACTAAGTTTTTGGCATTATGACCTCGATCGTTTTGGCGAAATTCTTATGACGGTATTTAGTATTTTGTAAATGGCTTTTGTGAATTTTTGAAATATTACCGTCATCGGCCTTTTTGGCGTTTTTGTAAATGTTTTTTTTAGCCTGGTGGGTTCCGGCGCGGGACCCACGGCGCTATAAAGTTTTGTGTAATTACCTTAAATTTTTGGGCATTCTAGCCCATTGAATTATCTTTGAAAACCTTGAGTATCTTAGAAAATAAATTTCGAGACGTACTTTTAAAATGAATTATTTTCTCGTGGTACATCTAAGGTGCCACAATATGTTTCCAAATTCTTCTACCTCGAGGACCAAAACGTTTTGAGATATTTTCAATGTTTTAGAAATACTTTTATTTAGACCCGAGGGTCGAATATTCTGAAATTTTTTTACTAAGAGAAAGTGTCCTCATTTTTATCTAATGTGAAGTGGTTCTCTAAAGTCTCGATAACGATGTCTCATGTTTGTACTTTTTTTTTGAAAGGTGATACTCAAGATCAACCGGTGTTCTTCTAAAATTATTTTCAAAATGAGGTTTTCGTTTTTAAAACCTATCCATTCCCGTTTAAGGGATGGGTATGTATGTATGATGTTCGCATTCTCATTATGATGTTTGCTCCCGAGTATGATCGAATTGGCGGTGTGAGCGTTGAGTCGCTTTCCACACATTTGTCGTGTTAGCCCTCTGTGAGAGGTGGGATGTTGGTGTTGAATATTGTCGCCTCGTGGTGATTTCTGCGTTGTCGCGCATGTGCGAGCTGTTAGATCTTGGTTTGGTATGGCCGTGTGCATCGGTAATCGTTCCGTTATGTGTCGGTTGTTTAATGTCTTGTTACCTTGCTCCTGTTTTTGTGAATTTCGTGGATGAGGTCGGAGGTAATACCCGTACTATTTCGACTTTTGTAATTTCTCTTTCTCCATTCTTTCAACTCGCTCGTGTTCGTTGATACTTTCTGAACTTGTTCTGTATTTTGGTTTCATCGTCCGAACGAGCTGTGATCTTGTTGTGGGTCGATCTGGTTATCGCTGTGACTTTTTCGAGTTCGGTTCGATTCTTGTGAACCTTGTTCGGAAGTGACATCATTTGGTTCTATTAGTTCTTTTATTCGAAGTGGATCGGATTTGGAACTCCTGTGTTTTTTCGACTCTGTCGATTCGTTTATGCTCGTTAACATTTTCTGAACTTTCCCTATCCCTTGTTTTTGTTGATCGAACGAGTGTGGTATTGTTTCGGAATAACTCGTTTGTCGTTGTGACTTTTCAATTTCTATTCACTTTCCTGTGGATCTCATGTGAATGCACATGTTGTTGTTTTCACCGGATCATATATTGTCTCGAGTCGAGATGCGAACTTTGGAATTGTTGTTTGAACTTTATTGTTCTTCGTGATTCGAACATGATTGTTCGATTTTTGTTGTCTCGATCGTTGTGGTTCGATCGTTTGATTGTTCGGTTTTTGTTGATCTCGTTCCGTGATTGGTGAATGTTCAGACTCCTTCGTAATTCCCTACAGTTCGGGAAATTAGTCTCATTTCCGATCTTCCAACCCTTAGGCGATGGAATTTCGTATTTGTTCAGCGTTTGGCTTGCGTTTTGATTGATGAACCGTTGGGTTGGTCAATCGTATTGATTTTTGTTCGTGTGTTTTGTGACTGTTCGGATAATCGACTTGATTGTACTATCTGTTTGATGACGCTTGTCACTTGTTGGTTTTATTATGTTTCTACCGGTGGCGTTGTGTTGGTCGTCGTGGAGCGTGTTTTCACGCCGTATGTCTCTTTGCGTTTCTTGCAGCGTTTCGCCGTCGGGCGCGAGTTTTCAGTTTTTGCATATCTCGTTGAGTTTTCCTGGCAGGGAATATTGCTTCTCCCTACTTGTTTTAAGTTTCGGGATGAAACTTCTTTTAAGGAGGGTAGAATGTAATACCCGTAATTTCGATTTCCGGTGATTTCTTTTTTTTCGGCGGAAGTCCGTTTTGACGACTCGCTCATGATCATTTCGTCATTCTGGGAATGATTAGTTCTACACTTTTTGACATCCGAGTTCGTTTCGGTGTCGTTTTATTGAGTTCCGTGCTTTTTAGCGGTTTTTCCGCACTTGAGTTCGATTCTTGCGAATCTCGTTTCGACTTTCTCGTAAGTTCATTTAATGTTATTATTCATGTTGCAAGCTTTGGCTTGGTGTTTCGATCATGTATCGTGTATTTTGGACGTTTTGGGCCATTTTCGTAATTTCCCAAAGTTTGGGGTAATTACTTTCCGTTGTCGAATTTCGAGCCTTCGGGTGGTCGGAATCGTGTGTTCTCTTAGTGCTCGAATTCGTCTTTGCGAGTACTTCGTAATCGTATCTTCGATTCGTATTCAGGTTCGGGTTTCGGGGTCGTTCGGGCCGTCGGAGTTGGCCTCGACCGAGTCATGGCCGGCATCTGGGCCTGTAGCCGATCGCCGAGTTACGCATCGATAGCGCTCGGCGATTACGTCGTAATGCCGATTACGACGTAACCCTTGGCCGTTACGTCGTAAAAATGCCGCATTTTTGGGCAAATGCCTCACCATGGCGGTTACGTCACGTAAGCCCTTGGCCGATTACGACGTAAGCCCTCGCCGATTACGTACGTAACTCGCCACAGATACCTATATAAGGCCCTGCAAACGGGTTTTTGGCCATTTTTCTCCTTCTTCTCCTTCTCTTCCGCGGCTGAGGGTGTGCTTATCATGGAGCCATGTTGTTTAACAACAAATCCATGAAGTTCTTGAGGTTATATCATTGATCAATCATCCGTTATCATTCTTTGATCCAGCGAATCAAGGTAATCTCTTCTTAGAACCCTAATTTCGTGAATTTGGGGGTTTTTGCATTTTTATCTGATTCGTTCCGTGTTGTTGATTAATTCATGATGGGTATGATTAATCTTGGTAGTATTCTTGTGTTTAACATCATTTAATCCATTGTTCTTCGTCGAATCGAAGTATATTTCTTGATTTCCTTCAAATCGACTTTTTGGTGGATTTGTTCTCGATCTCGTTTTTCATCCGTTTTTGATGGATCGATTGTGGTTAAATGATGTTGTTAAACATATTCTATGGATTGTATATCCATATTTCAACTTGGAATTCCGTTTTCGTGTTTTGTCGGGACGAATCGTGTTCTTGGCTGTTTTGGGGAAAACACTTGAACATTCGTCGTTCGTTCTTTGAATTAAACGGCTTTGAGTCATGTTATGGAATTCATTTCATTGTTGTTCTTGTTTTTCGTAGTTTATGACCGCGAGTTGGCGATCAGTGGAGACGGCGGGTTCATAGTCGGTTCGTGTCAACCTATTTCGGTCGATTCTCCGCGTTGTTCTTATTCGAGGCAAGTACCTTGTCCATACTTTTCTTGTTTCGTGGATATGATGATTGGTGACCGTCTCAATGTGTTTGTTTGGTTATTTGAAACGAGTTTTCAAAAGATTTGGCTAGCCTTGTTAAAGGCTCACTTTCAAAACGCGTGTGTTTTGTGAATGGTGTAGTTTGTAAATGACTATGTGATTCCTATGGATATGTTTGGTGTTGATGTTGCACTTGGTATTGCGTGTGGACGTATATTATCTCTTTTCGGTGCGTTATGGTTTGACGAGGTGTTTTGCTAAGTGTTTGATACCTCTGAATGAATTGTTTGGATATCTTTGTTGCATTGTGCTATGTGTGTGTTTTGTTTAGCTAGCCAGCTCGGGAGGGTCCTTCGAGGCCTCGGGCGGGATCAATGGTATTACCCTGTTCCCAAGGCGATGCTTGGTGTGATATGTTATTTAGTGAACGTATTTTACTCACCTCGGGGGGTCCGACGGGATCACGGAGGGAATTCCAATGGGTTGAGTCCGGGATTCACGAGTGAAAGACTTCACAGGTTGGTGTTTATTTAGTGAACATATTTTACTCACCTCGGGTGGTCCGACGGGATCACGGAGGGAATTCCAATGGGTTGAGTCCGGGATTCACGAGTGAAAGACTTCACAGGTTGGTGTTTATTTAGTGAACGTATTTTACTCACCTCGGGGGGTCCGACGGGATCACGGAGGGAATTCCAATGGGTTAAGTCCGGGATTCACGAGTGAAAGACTTCACAGGTTGGTGTTTATTTAGTGAACGTATTTTACTCACCTCGGGGGGTCCGACGGGATCACGGAGGGAATTCCAATGGGTTGAGTCCGGGATTCACGAGTGAATTTATTTAGTGAAAGTATTTTACCCACCTCGGGGGGTCCGACGGGATCACGGAGGGAATTCCAATGGGTTGAGTCCGGGATTCACGAGTAAAAACTTCACGAGTTGGTATTGATTTTTATGTCCGTCGAGGACACGTGACTTGGGTTTTGGCCCTGTGAACTGTTGTCGGTTTTCTATTTGCGAAAACAACACCTTTGGGCTGTGACCCCTGTTGATTTTGGAAAGATAAGGATTTGATAATCCTAAATTGTTTTCTATTAAAACTCTCGATGGCATTTTAAACTGTTTCATAAATTGTTTCCCTTTAATTGTGGTCTTTCGGTTTTGGAATGTCTTACTCAAATTCTTGCCTCGGGAAGTATTCGTTTCGTTGTATTTTAATCTTTGAGGATTTCTGATTATTGTTATTCTTGGAACTTGAATTGTATGGCTCGTATTTTTGCACTTGTACTTGCACTAGCAAAACAGTGGAGTTTTGCTAACCCCCGAGTATTCGGGGGGTGGATATCTATTTTTGCATTCAGGTTTTGGAGCATAACATAGGGTCGGCACGAAGGATGATGAAAGATGAACGATACTAATCACACGAGGATCCGTTGATGTCGTTTTGGTCCAGTTGTATTTTCTTTTCCACCGCAGTATTTTTTCCCCGTTGTACGGGAGTTTATTGTATTTTGACCCCTGCGTGGGTATGTGTTTGGAATTGAGTTGTATGTTATTGTTGAAAGACCAAATCGGTCTACTGAGTCATTTTAGCCTTAAAGGCGATATTTAGATGTTTGATTTTAGTTATCAGCCTGGTAGATCCTCGAGGAGAGGGTCTACGGCGTGTAATATCCCTGAGTGGATTGTGGGTGTTACAAATCCTTCAGATATGGGTACTAAGTGTTTACCCGTCGAGAAATTTAAATCTTGTTTAAAAAGACTGAATTTTGATTCAGTCGAATAAATTTTTGAACTTTGTGTTCTTTAGGGGATCTCTTTGTGAGTTAGTCTTCTTTGTGATTTCTTTTACCTTATTTACTTTGTGTATGTGCAGGTAACCCCGGAGATAGGCGATGATGAGTTTTTTCCGAAATCCGAAAATGCAATTTGACTGGTTGGCCCAAAAAGATGGAGAAATGTTAGTATTTTGGCCCAACCTGGCCCAAAATTATATCTCCCTTTATTTCGGCCCATATCACTTAGTGCTGGCCCAGCCCATTTGGCAGCCCTTTTAATCAGAGCCATTGTTCGCTGTATTTTTAAACAATCCGCAAGTGTACGGAGAATATGTAGAAAGCGGCGAGCAAGGCCGTATTCCACAGAGACTAAATATTCTTATTGTGTTGAGTACTAGATTATAGTGTTTCCGGTTTTATCTAGACGATCGAAAGGTAAAATGGATGATTAATGAAATAAAATACAATGATCACAATAAATTAAAATAATTGAAAATATCCGAATGGAAGCGAATTGCAAGAGTTTAGAAAGGTGGATTCCAAGGCTAGGTTTCCGTTGATTACTAAATTTAGTCGGGATTGGTTCCAAAAGGCTCTAAGTGCGTCTCTAAAACGATGATCACAACAATATGCTAAAGTCTCTCTCGAGATGCATTAAAACGTAGATTAAACAACCTATAACAACGTCTCAGTCTATTATAAATTATCTAACTCCAAAATATTCATAAGATTAAATATCATCATAGTTCATCACCGATTTCTCAATCTCGTAATTTACTACGTCAAATACTCGAAACCTATTAATGCCCTCTTCTCTCGAATTATGAGCAATTAAGTTAAACATGTAAAAACATTGATCGAGTGTCTAAACATGAATTAAAACCAAGTATTTGATAAAGAAATCGCACTAGATATATATAATCATCAATCCCTCAAAACCATAGCAAATCAACGTACTCCCATGCCCGGAATTTAACGAGTTTAGCCGGACATGGTAATAAAAGGAAGATTAATAATCATCATGTTCATGCTAATTAAAACAACAAAATGAATAAAAGATAGGAAGAAGATAAAACTCGTGGTGTGTCTTGATTGATCCCGGTTGAAGCCTTCAAATGTTCTTGAAGTGTTCTTCAAGAATTTCCTTTAAATCACCTTCTTTTGGAGTAAAAGCCAACAAATCTTGTGTTTTTTCTCTCTCCAATCTCTCCAATTCTCTCCCAAAGGCTGAATATATCCAAGTCTAGTCCAATATCTCTTTTTATAAAGCCAAAAACATCACTTTTCATACACAAATCTTGCAAAAATGTCAAAAGGTGATTTTTCCACCGAAAAGTGACACGGCCCGTGTCAAATTACAAGGCCCGTGTCAAATTACACGGCCCGTGTTATACTGTGCTTAAAACTCCGAAACTTGCTGGACAGGGAACTCGACCGTGTCAATTGACACGACCGAGCAAATGACATGACCGTGTCGAATGACACGGCCCGTGTCATACTCCTCTAGAAAGCTGAAACTCGCTGGATGTGAAACCCAACCGTGTCAATATGGAACGGCCGGGATAATGACACAGCCCGTATCGATTGACACGGCCGGGCTCGTGTTGACTCGTTTTGACACCGTTTTGACTCCTTTTTAAGCCCGATCTCTCGTTTCCGCATTGCTTGATATGTATTGGGGTTGGAGACTTCGTTCTTGCTTGATTTATGTCCATAAAGTACCTATAAAATCAATAAAACGTACCCAAGCATGATCGAGTCTAATAAACACAATATGAGTATAAACGACACAGTTCTACACATTTTATAATCTTAAAACCCGGAAAATCGGTGCAAAAATATGTGTAAAAATGAGTGTTATCAAAATCCCCCAAACTTGAACGTTGATCGTCCCGAGCAATGCACTTTAAAATAACCACTCTTAAGGGAACTCGTCCCTCAACATACCTCAAAGGATCATTTTGAAAATTCGTCAATACGCCTCAAGAAATAAATAAGTCGAGTTCTATAAAGTATTCAAATCTCGGGGGTGCTTCCTTAACATTATAGCTAATACTTGAATAATACGAACCTCGCCGGTCAAGTGTATTCCCTCACTCTCAAAGTGTATAATGGGATAATTGACGCTCAAAACTCATTCAATGAAATAAGAATCCTCATAGGCTTGCCAATCGTCTACATCTCTACCACTAGTTGTGCATGCAAATTTGGTGAATCAAAAAGGACTTTATCAGTTATAATGTAGGCTTTTTGGTCGGGGTAGGATAAGTAGGGCTTAAAGTGACCTGACTTGAGCAAATTAGAACATTATCTCAATAATCACTTCGCTCAATTAGAAGCTCAATAATCCCTTGGAATTTGCTTCCTTCAACCCCTTGATTTCAATATAATCGCACTAAGCGCTTTTGAAAGTGGGAATCACAACTTTATTCCTCCTTATCGCTCCAATACATCTCATTTCTTTTATGTCCACAAACTTTTTCTTTTTATGTTTTCATGTGGTGAACAACATCATCATTAAAATCACACCATTCTTCTTTCACATTTATTTTGATGAATCATTGCATTTGAACCAACAATCTTCCCAATCGCTTCCACATATCTTTTCATTCTTTTACCAATTTGTTCTAAATAGCTCAAGTATAGGGACAAAAGTTTATAATGGAACGGAAAGCTCATAATGTGGCTAACAAGAAATAGGCTTTAAGCTCAATCGGGCTAAGTAGGGAAATAAATTTTCGGGTTGGCCAAAAGGTTTGAAGGGTTGCCAATAAAAATCGCCTAAAATCATTTTCACTAATTTGCACACACAATTGTAGTTTCGAATAAGATACCAGGGCAAGTTCTAGAGTCTTAAAAACATGAATGGTACACTCGACAATGAAACTTGCATATTTAATGATGCACGAAGGCTCAGAATCTCACAAGCTAGATTTGTTCATATTTCCAAGAGATTAAACTATTTATTCAATTTCACACCCTTTTGATTATTCTACAATTTTTCCCCTTCAAATTATCCTCGATTTGCATATCAAAATAACAAAATAAATCCCTAGGCATCCAAGATAAGAGTTCATTCTTTCGAGTTTCATCTAAGTTCATCATCATCAAAACAAACCAAGTTCGAAATAAAACACACCAAAATAAAACACACCAAATAAAAAATTCAAACTAACGTGAATCCAAATCAAAAAAATAAAAATAAAAACAAACAAACAATGTAGGTATTTCTTGACCCAATATCTCCCCCCAAACTTGAATTAAAGAGTATACACACGAAGGGGGTATAATATTTAAACAATAAAAACTTTGGGTCAAGAAATACTCATAACCGGTCCTACTGATTTGGCGGAGGAAAGTGGCCTTGTTGGACATGCCAATCTTCCATTCGTCGTAAAATTGCCAGCATCTCGTCTTGTCTTTGACGGGTCTCCTCTCGGAAAGCCTCGAACTCTTCTCTCAGCGTGGAACGAGATGTGGCATGTCTTGATTCGGCTTGTCTCGACGGCTCGGGCCGTTCTCTCCTTCTTTCTTCTTCCTCCCCCGTTTCTCTTTCGTCTTCAGGGCCTCTCTCATATTCGAATTCCTCCTCCATTATTTCCTCTCTCTCTTCTTCTCGCATCCTCTCGGCTCTATCCTCAAATTCCGTACGCCTAGGACGGACATTCCGAGCAACGTATCTTTCACTAGGGGAAATTAATCCAGCTGCCTCCGGGGCCAATTTATGCGCTTCCGTGGCCATGTGTAGATTTCCTAAGTCCCGAATACTGTCAATAGTTGTCAAAGTTGTATTCGGGAGTAGGAAGTGATCGCCGTCATTCTGGAGGAAAATAACGCGAGAGTCATAGTCGAGAATATTCATCAACTTCATGACTTGGACAGATAGAAGCATATTTCCCGGGAGGGGAGTTCGGTTTTCTAGTGGTACATCAAGATGAAGTGCGATAGGGGTAATTAAACCCCCTATCCAAATCTCCCCTCTCGGTTTAGTGGCAATATCCTCAAAATGATCCATGATAATAGCGCCGGTTGCTGGATTTGTTCCGTCGAGTATGTGTGATAAAACGTATAGCTCCCTGTTGTGTCACGATTTATTCATCCCGACAGGCGATCGACTATAAGGCTGAGCGACCAAGTCAACATCAGTCAAACTATGGCTAGCTCGCCTAATCGAAGATATCAGACCACCATCAGGTACCTAGCGATCGACTCCCAAGGCGATCGCCCTTTGGCATCTGGCGATCGACTCTAGTGTCCGGCTAAGGACAGTCGACCTACGTCCCGAGCAGTGATGATCGCCCGTCAAAGTCATCGAGGATTGGATCTCAGAACAGCACCCACGTGCAGATCCACAAAAGGCGCTGACAAGATCTTCGCTCACAGAACAAGATCTTTTACTGACAGAGAAGACCTTTGACCACAGCCTGTCACCTACCTCACCTACCGGCAGGCGCCGAAAGTTGTCAGTGGGACCACCCGTGACAGCAACTCAGGACGCGTGTAAGCTCCCCATCGACCGCATACTGATCGCCAAAGAACTCCTGCCGACTTTAAGGAGACATGCCCACGTGCTAAAAGACGATCGCCCGATTATTATAATGCAGAAAAGGCGATCGCCCGGCACATCCATGTCCTATAAATAGAGAACCTCCTCCTACTGGAAAAAGGTTCCGAATTCATTTGACTTACGTTCAGAATTCATTTCACCCACAACAGAAATACAGTAGAACACACATATCATCAAGCTCCCGGCTTTCTCACCGGAATCCATCTCAGGACTTCTCTCTCCGAATCTCTCGTCCAGAACACGATCGGCAGAAGAAGCAAGTCTCCACTAGATAGATTCCAAGGGATTCATAAGCCCTGGAGCCCAAGCATCCAGCTAAATACTCGCCGTGAGAGACCGCCGATCTCTCTCCGCCGCGACTGTTCATCTCCTTTGTTACAAGAACTCACAGAGCATCAAATCTGGTTCTTCCGGCAATCTACACGCTCACTAGCTAAGATAACAAGAATCTTTACACTCATTGTAATTGTATTCTTACATTAGTACTTGTATCCCCAAATATTGGTATTGATAATATCTCGCGAGAGCATTCAAGCCCGGGACTAACAACCCCGGCAAATCTTGTGTTATTTATCTTTCTCACGGAAGTGCTCTTGTATTTGTTTGCTATCCCATCCATTCCAGCAATATCTATCTCCGGATAATATTTTGGGTAGCAACAATTGGCGCTAGAGGAAGGGGATCTAACCCTCAAATTTTTATACCTACCGTCCCGAAGAACACTCACTGTTCTCGGGGCACATACTTGAAGTGACACTGTACTTCAAAGAAAACCTTCAGAATCATGACATCCGCCGGTACATCGAAGAAAGCCGCTCTCCGAACCGCCGGACACCATATCCCGGTCCAGTCCAAACCCCAGCCGACGACAGGGGGAAGCCGCAGCAATGCGAGACTCTCGATCCCGCACCTGAGGGATGGCCCCAACCTCTCACTCGACCAGTTCCATACCGAGGAATAGATCGAGGAGGCTATGGCCATCCTAGAGGAGCGAAGGAGAGCATGTGCGTCGCCTGCAATAACTCCCTCGATCATCCGCCGCATGGGAAAACGGAAATTCAGCGGGCTACTGAACGAGCGATCGTCAGAAAGCCCCAATTCGCGAGGAAAGGCTCTCGCACGACCGGACGGATCCATATTCGATCGCTTGGGGCGCGACCCATCCTGACGACCGGGGCATTCTGTTTCCAACCTTGAAAAGACGGAATCCGAATCCGTCACCAGGAGTTCGGCCTACCCACCTCACACCAACGCAGTCGCCATCTCGACTCCCGCCCGATCGCTGTGGATCGTACTCAATCGCCTCGGCTCGCTCCGAGCGCGAGCCGCTAGGCCAAAGCACGGCGATGGCCGCCATACAACGCCAGCTCGACGAGATGAAAGCACTCTTGGACACTGGGGCAAGCACCAGCAAAAAGATCACCGGGCCGACCGAGCCACTCGCGGTCCACATCGAGCTTACCCCCATACAGCCAACGATCGCTCCTCCCAGAACACCTCTGTATGAGGGGAGATCGGACCCCGAAACTCACCTGAGTAAATTCCGAATCTACATGACTGGGTGTGGGGCATCTAATGCAACCAAGTGCCCGACCTTCCCATTAACATTGGGCGAGCTGGCCCATAGGTGGTACGTCTCACTACCACCACGATCAATCACCTCCTTTAAGAAACTGGCGAATGACTTCACGTCACACTTCGCCAGCAAGGTCGCCAGACCAGAAGGCCCCCACCGCGTGATAAAAATCAAGCAGGGGAAGGATGAGTCAGACGCAGATTACATCGACCGGGTAGACGAAATCATCCTCACCGGTGAACCCGTCAGTGACGAGCTCGCTCTCTATTCGGTCATGGGGGGATTCCACGGACACTCTCCCATGTTTAGACATCTCTCCAAGGATATTCCCCCAACTTACGCGATCTTCCGCGCTAAAGCTGCCAACTTTCTGGCCAGGCAAAGGCTACTCACCCTCCACTTAGGCGAGGAAACGCCACCTCTTGTCCAGAAGATAGCGATCGCCAAAGCAAAGAAGGCGATTGCCAAATCATCCGGAGATCTCAAGGCATTCGAGGACATGGAAGCCCATCTCCTCCATACGTTCAACCGAACTCCGGCACATATTTTCTATGCCATCAAGGGACACGAAGAGCTCAAAAAGCCAAAGGCGATAAAGGACCACGGTCGCCTGGACAACAATCAATATTGTGCCTACCACAAGAGCCCCGGCCACAGCACCAACCAATGCCGCGACCTCCTCAAACAGCTCTGGAGATTGTTCGAGGAAGGCAAGTTGGACAGCTTATTGGCCTAGCCAAAGCCCCTACCAACCTCTAGACACGATCGTCCGAGTCGAACACAAAGCAGGCTGGAAAGCTCATACAAGCCGACCCCTGGATCAACCTCGGCGACCGTCTCTACATGCTTCAATCAAGAGAAGGAGACCACGGAAGTCTCCCCGATCTCCCTCCTTATTTAAGAAACTGGAGGACTCGCTCGCCATCTAGAGTTCACCGTCTAACATGATGGACTAAGGCACGAGATCGCCTCCCCCGCACAACGTACACCGTCGAAGGTCGGCATCCACATGACGATCCAAGGTGGAAGATTGCAGCCATGGTCCTGGTGGTCAATGGAACTGTTGGCCACTAAGTATACTGGATACAGTTTGGAAAATAGTTTAAACAACAAACTGTACGGATTCTAAATCTGAGTGCGTAGCGGAAGTCTTGGATATGAGGTTGCCGTGGATACGAGAACTAAGTGTATGGTGTATACTTAATATATCACGTAATTTTAAAACAAGAAAAGTGAAGGTAAATAACACAGTAATTAAAGTGGTTCGAGGTAAACCCTCTACGTCCACCGGTCCTCCACACAGAGTAAAGTTTATTATAATTACTGCGTACACAACTACGTAATTATAATCAAACCTATCCTTGTATCGTTCACACAGATTGATACAAAGAATGTCGCTTTCAACCGTTCACACAGATTGGTTAAAGCTTCCTTCTTGACTAGCTTCTTCACACACAGTTCCAAAGCTTCGTCCTTATTCGTCCCACACAGGTCAGAATAACTTGTTGAGTTCAAACAGAGCTCAGTTTTTACACAGAGGTAAAAGGTAGGTAACCAGGTAAGAACATCAGCTTTGAATATGAAGTTCTTGAGCTGATGATGGCTGTTCTTGATGTTGAGCACTGTATATCTCTTTCGTTCTAAATTGCAGTAAGCTTTGGAGATATGTTTGCTCTGATGATAACTTTTGATAGCTTGAGAGTTAGGTTACTTGGGTAACTGATCTTCAATGTCTTCATAAGATATATATAGTCTCTGAAGAATGTATCCGTTGAGATGTATCCGTTTGAATGAGATTTCGTTCCAACGGGATTATGACACGATCCGGATTTCGCGGGATTTTGAAGATCTGAAGACTGGAAGTATTTAAATACTTTATCCTTGAGTATTTAAATACTTCTTTGTTCAACGGGACTTGACTTCTGTTCCTTCTTTGTCCTGTTGTGAGTCAGATGGAAGATAAGCGTATTTTGGGTTTTGAGACAGCTTTCCATACTTGGTCTTTTTACAAGTCTTCTTGTCAGATCGAGGAGCTTCACTATATGCTGATTCGAGGCAGGTATTCGATACAGGATAAAGCCTCAAAGCTTCGATACAGTTTCCTTTACTGTATTCGGATTGGCATATATGTCAAAACCTCTTTATCAAATATCATTCGATACAGGGATCGGGTATCCCGGCTGTTTCGATACAGGGACTTTGTTTTCCCAATAATTTCCCCCTTTTTGACAATTTGCCAAGACTTTCTTTCTTAACTTTTCAAGTCTTCTTGATGATGCCAAAACCTTCTTCATGAAGCGATCTTCTTTGATGACGTCTGGCAGATTTCTTGGTCTTTCGTCAAAAGGTCTGACTTAGTGACTTAGTCTACAATAATGAACTGCTCGCAGGCAAGTTCGATACAGTTAAAGGATTTATTACAACATAAGCTTATGATTGGCGCGCAGGCACAATCTTACAATGTATTCTAAGCTTACAACTGAAATTATGAACTGTTCGTAGACTAGTTCGTACAGCTTATTTTTCAATCAAGTTTATCTAACTTGAGATTTCTATCAAACAAATTAAGTAATCATACATTAACACAGTAGATTACGAGTTGTAATCTTTCAAGACAAACAAACGTTTTTATTGATATTCAAAATGAATTGAGTACAGAGTTTGCTGTTTCGAATAGAAATTACAAAACAAAAATAATATACATAGATTTCAGCTCCTTATCTATAATCCGCATGCCTCCATGGTCTTTTCCCTGGTTCATTCTCGGTACCACGCCACCAGTTTTGAAGAGAATCATTGCCTCGATCCTGGTATATCGCTCTTCCATCATAGGATCGATCAAAGGCAAGTATCCAATCTTCTGGATGGGTGACCCGATCTCGTCTTCTGTGTTTGGATTTCATTTCGATTTGGAGCGGGAGTTTCCCTTCTTCTAGCATCTTCGTAAATTTATCTGCGGCCTCCGCTAACGTTTTATAGTTCTTGAAGATGGCGGATTCCCTGATGAGTCTGACAAAGTATCTCATCAGTTCGTTCTTCCTCCAGTGCTTCACTTCGTCGGCAGTAGGGTTGCGGTTGGTCGGCAGACGAATTTCCGAAGGTCTCTGAATAAGAGTTTACCAAGGGACATTGGGATCATGAAATTCCGGTCTGGAGCCTGAAATTTTAAAACTTTGGGATGGAGGTGCTAGCTTGTTCAATTCGGCAGTGATACTGTTCTGAGCAGCCTCAAATTCCCTTTCTTGTTGCAGCCTTATTCTCCTAGCAGCTTCTCGTGCCTCTTCTCCCTTTTTGGCTTCATCAAGACTTTGCAGGATTTCTAGAGCAACGTCCTGTTTTGTCTCGATGCTGGTCATTCTCTCTACAAGGGAGGAAAGAGTCTGCGACATTTCCTGAATGCATTTGTCGTGAGCACGCAGTTGAGAGATGTTTTCAATCATTGCACAAGCGGTCTTGGCTTCAACTATCCTCGTCTTTGTAGCTTCTTCCTTCAGCAGTTGCTCCTGCTTATCTTCCATGATCTTCAAGGCTTGTTTGAAAACTTCTGGCAAAAGAATGAATGCGTCGACAACACGAGATACTTCATGTTGAAGAGTGGTCATTTCTTCGATGGCAGAAGTATGCATCCAATTCAGTGCTATTTCAACGGAAGATAGAGCATTTACTGCATCCTGGATGAATACAGTCTGAAGGCCAAGAGCACGCAGGCGCTCTTTTCGTGTGGCAGAGATCGAAGAATCTGGTTGGGCAAGGTCTGCAGCGCTGTTCAACCTTCTTACATTCACGGATGGGCGTGAAGTAAGTTGGACATCCTCAGGTTCGATACCGTCCTCGGATTCCACGGTTGAAGGGGCGGGAGCAGCTTCCTGTGGTTCGGCGACAGGGGGTTGAGAAGCTTCCTGTTGTGAAGATTCTTCAGCAATCATAGATACAGGAGGGACTGAATCCTCCTGTTGGCTTTCAGGAATGGCTTCTTCGGTCGCAGCAGGCTCATGTGCCTGTTTCAAAATTTCTTGTACTTCCTCGACTGGAGGGACTGATTCCTCCTGTTCGGGAATGTTCTCAGGCTGTGGCGAAGGGGGATTGGCCTGGGTAGAAGGCCCTTCGTCATTTCTGGGTGGAGAGGTGTCTCGAGCTTCAGCCTCTTCACGACTCATTCTCAGACCTGCTTGTAAAGCATCGTCGTCGTCGTCTGAGTCATGATCTTCGTCATCTTTTGGATTGGTGGGAGAATCCTCTGATTTTTTCTTTCCTTTCCTTCGGGCGTCTGATTTGTGCAGAAGATGGCTTTCAATTAGATCCTTGCAAGAGGGGTTGTCCCATCGAAGCAGGGCCTCAATTTCAGTTGAGTTCGTCACTTCTGAGACAAATCTCTCTTCGTGGCTCCAATCGCTCCAGTTGTACAGTGTATCGTACGGAGCTAGCCTGTAGCCTTTCCATTGCAGAAATCTTTCGTAGGCGTGTTCAATTTGAACCGAAAGAAGGGTCTGATTAATAATCGAGTCAGGGGAGGGACTTCGAATAACGTCTGGAGACGCTGTTTCGAGGGATTCCTGTACAGGTATGGGATCCTGTATGGAAGAGGGACTCCTTACAGGGGATGGTGCCCTGAAGGAAGATGGATCCTGTACGGGTGTGGGATCCCGCAGAGGAGAAGTAGCTTTTGGCTCCGAATGGGCAGCCGATTCGCTAAAGTCTTGATCGTTGGCAGATGTCTCAATATCCGTCCTAGCCGCCAAAGGCTCGGGATCTACTGTCGATACAGTAGGAGACACTTCTTCCACAGGGGTTGGGCCCTGGGGTTCTTCATCAGTGGGTTGAGCCACGGGGGAGACTTCCTTGGAGTGCTTGGCAGATTTGATTTTTGAAAGCCTCCTGAGTCTCTTCTTGGGCTTCTCACCAGCAGAGTGTTTCTTGCTGTGAGATCGCTTTCGCTTCTTAGAAGATTCCATTTCTGGGACCTTCACGGATTCATCTCTTGGATTATCAGAAATTGGCATGTGCCTGGTTCTCGGGTGGTTGCAATGCATGGTGCTCTGGTTATACGCAGTAGGCTTGACGCCTCCCAAGTATATCCTCGAGCTATTTTTCTTCGCATCGGCGGATTGCGTCAGTCCGCACTTCGTCAGGATATAGTTCAGCATTAAACCGAAGGATTTCTTCTGGGTGGCAGGTTTGCACACCTCCTCTTGTAGGCGTTTCAGAATTATTTGGCACCAATTGACCTTTTCACAGGTCAAAATAGCCACCATCATCCTGAACCTTAAGTTTGTGCACATCTCGAACGCATCGGTTCGGTTTTCAATAATCCTGGAGCAAAAGTCATGAAGATACACAAAATGAAGAAGAAAGTTTTTCTTGTGACAAGTAGTTGTCACCATATCAACCACTTTGGACCCTGTAAACAGTCCATAAAACTTTGTAATGAGCTCTTGAGACCCGAACGTCTCAAGTTGATCCATGGTCAGGCCATCAGCGGGCAGCCTGTAGATTCTCTGGAGCAGATCGCGATCGATATAGATCTCCACTCCTGGATCACAGGTGATGTCGCAACATGACCTCCCCAGCCGCTGATGAAAACGGACGGCGGCGTTGAGGTAGAATTCCTCAACCAGATGGGCGTCGAATTTGTCGGCGGTCTTGCTTCCAAGGCGATAGAGGCCTTGTTGTTGAAGACGAGTAATGATATATTCCATAGGTTCTGCGTCGTTGGTTTCTGAGAGAATACGCTCAATGATGACAGGTTTGGAGAAGATCCGGCCATCAATGATGTTGGCGGATTTCTTCAGAACAGGGGAAGAAGATTGACCAGCCATTGATGTTTTCTTAAGAAAAAGGGTGCAAGAAAACAATCGAAATATGCAGTGAAATGCAGAAAAATATGTAGGCTGTATTTGCTTGAGAACTCTTTGAATTTGCAGAAAGCGTAAAGAGTCTCTAATGGCAGATTCAGTCCTTTTATAGTTGGGCAGTGAAATAGGGTTTTTGCAGAGTACGAATGGTCAGATTTTAAGGGATGGGAACCGGTTTTGAAATCAACGGTTAAGATGGACTGAGTGTAACTGGTACGCTAATCCATTAAAAAGTTTAAAAATTGAGCGGGTCCCACTTCTGACATAGGTTGATACCCTAAATGCCTAAAACGGCGGTTTAAAAATAATAAACAATTTAAAAACATCGCGGCTTTTGAGATTCAGTTGTCCAGATGTCGTGTAAGGCATTTAATGAACATGACGTTTGACATAAAAACAGGGCACGTGGACAAAAAAAAATTATTTTAAAAGGAAATAATATTATATTATCTACTGAATCGAAATCCTATAGCATGTGCTGTTTTCCGCGTCGATACAGCGTTCCCCCTCAAAAAGGTGCTTATAGGTTTTGAATTCCATACAGCAATATTTGGATTAATGCTGTATTCATGGGTCCTACAGTATTCCCCCTTAATTATCGCACACATCACCGTAGGATTCATATGTCTTCGCCGCTACTGATCGTATTGATGATTCCGAGTGTACAAATAATTAATGTTGATATCGTATTCACGGGTCTTACAAGATTCCCCCTCAATTGTTGAGTAAAACAAGAAATTACTTACAGGAGTCCGCCGTAGCATTCCCAATTCTTGTCTCGAGCATGTTGAATCTTGCCGTGTCGAGAGGCTTGGTGAAAATATCGCCACCGAGCGTCTGTATGAACCTTTTCCAGGCGAACATCCTTGTTCTCGACATGATTCCTGATAAAATGATGCTTCATGTTGATATGTTAAGTGCGCGAGTGCAGAACAGGATTGTGCATGATTGCAATTGCACTTGTGCTATCACACATGATTGGAGTCTCTCTAGCATCGATTCCATAGTCTGACAGTTGTTGCTGCATCCAAAGGATCTGCATACAGCAGCCTACCAAAGATAGTACTCTGATTCAGCCGTGGAAAGAGAGTTAGCCAATTGCTTCTTACTGAACCAAGAAACGAGTCTAGGTCCGAGAAAGTGACAAGTTCCACTTGTATTCTTCCTATCTAGCTTGCAGCCTCCGAGATCCGAGTCGCTGTATCTAACTAAATCGAATCCGCCTTCCTTAGGATACCATAGTCCTGCATCGACTGTTCCTTTAATGTACTTCAGGATTCGTTTAGCTGTATTGAAGTGTGATTCCTTAGGTGCAACTTGGTATCTCGCACACACTCCAACAAAGAATCGATATCGGGCTGCTAGCTGTTAGGTACGGGAGCGAACCAATGAGCTTCCTGTAGAGTGATTGGTCAAACGGCTTCCGGCTTCATCAAGACTAATTTGCACGGAAGTGCTCATGGGGTTGGCGAGGATTTGGAATTGTTCATTCCAAATTTGTTGAGAAGCTCCTTCCGTATTTCTCTGGTTGATGAATATACCTAGGCAAATCGCTACTCGCAAACCTAGGAAATAACTAAGTTCCCCCATCATACTCATTTCAAATTTACTTTGCATGAGATGAGAGAACCTTTGACATAGAGCAAGGTTAGTTGAACCAAAAATAATATCATCCACATAGATTTGTACCATTAGAAGGTCATCACCTTCCTGTATCTTGAACAAGGTTTTGTCCACAGCACCTTTCTCAAATCCGTTGTTGGTTAGATACTGGGACAGGGTTTCGTACCAGGCTCTAGGGGCTTGTTTAAGTCCATACAGGGATTTCCTTAGCCTGTAAACTAGATCGATACCGTCTGTGTTGGCAAACCTTGGTGGTTGTTCAACATATACTTCTTCTGCAAGTTCTCCATTCAGGAAAGCACTCTTGACGTCCATTTGGTATACGATAAAACTCTTATGGGTGGCAAAGGCTAAAAATATCCTAATGGCTTCTAGTCTTGCTACAGGGGCAAAGGTTTCATCATAGTCGATTCCTTGACAATAGCCTTGTGCTACTAGTCTGGATTTGTTCCTAATGATAAGTCCATTTCGATCCTTTTTGTTTCGAAATACCCATTTGGTTCCTATGACTGATTGGTGTGTCGGTCTTGGTACAAGATACCATACATTGTTTCTTTCGAAACCGTTAAGCTCTTCTTCCATATATGTTATCCAATGAGAATTGTTAAGAGCGTCTATGGTCGAAACAGGTTCGGACTGGGCTAAGAATACAGCGATAGTGCACATATTGAGTCTCCTAAGTTCGGATTGAGATTTCCATTCAGGAAACTGTGACACTTCAGCATTACATTCTTCTTGTGCACAAAGTACATTTCCTTGTGTACTCTGTATTCTCCTACGAGTAGAAACACCGGCATTAATGTTTCCAATGATCAGCTCTTGCGGGTGATCTCTCAACCATCTTCGGTCGGGTTCTAATTCAGGATCCCGCATCAGACGTAAAGTTTCGTGGATACACCCTTGTACAACGTCGGCTTCATCCACATCGATTCTTACAGCTGCGAGGTTGATTTCTAAATCAACGACAGGTTCTATGGGTGTAGGTGGATCCAAGATAGATAGATGGTAAATGTTCTGAGTGATATCATCTACTCCTGTAGGGTCATGGTGTGGTTCGTCGAACACTACATGAACTGATTCCTCGATCGTCAGCTTCTTTTTGTTAAAGATTCTGAAAGCTTTGCTGACGGAGGAGTATCCTACGAATATTCCTTCATCTGATTTTTCATCAAAGGTTCTAAGTTGGCCCTTCCCATTGTTCAATACATAACACCTGCATCCAAAAATGTGAAAATACGAAACTAATGGAGTTTTGTTATTCCATACCTCATAAGCTGTTTTGTTGTGGTGCTTGTTGACGATACAGCGGTTTTGAGTGTAGCACGCTGTATTGGTTGCTTCACCCCAGAAACACTGTGGCAATTTGCTTGCGGCAATCATTGTCCTTGTTGCTTCTTTCAACGTCCTATTCTTTCGCTCGGCAACACCATTTTGTTGAGATGTACGGGCAGCTGAGTATTCGTGTTGTATTCCATTCTCCGAATGATTGCTCTATAAAGCGGTTAGTAAATTCAAGACTCTCCGAACGAATGCACACGATACTCGACGCTTTTTCATTTTTCAACTTTCTCAGGAGCTCGGGCAGCCTTGATGTTGTTTCCTTCTTCTTGCTAAGAAAGATCGTCCAAGCATACCTGGAATAATCATCAACAACAACCATGCAGTATTTCTTACCTTCCAAACTTACTGGGTCTACAGGACCGTAGAGATCCATGTGTAGCATTTCCAACACTCTTTGGGTTGAAAGGTAGGATTTGCTTTTCAGGGTTGACTTGATTTGCTTGCCTTTCTGGCATGGTCCGCAGACGCTGTCCTTCTTGAATGACACATCTGGCAAACCTCTAACCATTCCCTGTCGTGAAAGCTTGTTGATCGTCTTGAAGTTGACGTGAGACATCCTCTTGTGCCATAACCAGCTAATATCTGCAGTGCCTTTGGCAACAAAGCATGGAATTGAGGAGCTCATAGGCTTCCAGTCAGCAATGTACATATTACCTGATTTGCTTCCTGTAAGCACAACTTCCTTGGTTTGGGTGTTCTTGACTCTACAGCGATCTATATAGAACTTCACCGAGAACAATTTATCACAGAACTGGCTAATACTAAGTAGATTATACTGTAAGCCTTCAACATATGCAACATCGGTGACCTTGAATTTCCCGACAAGTAGGTTTCCTTTCCCTCTTGTTCTTCCTTTAGACTTATCACCGAAGCGAACTTTTGGACCGCGGCCTTCTACAAAATCAGATAGCTTGCTCCTATCTCCGGTCATGTGACGAGAGCATCCACTATCGAAGTACCAGGTATCCTCCTCTAGAATGTCCTGTAACAAAGAAATTAGGTAGATTTAGGTCCCCTTTCATTTTTGGGTCCATGTATGTTAGTTCCTTTAGGTACCCAAGCTTTCCTGGCAGCAATTGGTTTACTGTAGGACATACTCGGTACAGTGTTGCGATATCTACGGGGCATATTCGTAGTCGTTATAATCATGATAATTATTATGCATGTAAAATTCGTGGTTATTATTATTCCAAGATGAGTGCCGCTTCAGGAGGTGGAGCCATTTTCTTAGGCTAGCCTTGTCTTCTGGGTCTCTAGTTGGATTCCCAATGCCGTTGTTGATACCGAATCGGCATCTGCTGTCTTGAGGGATAACGGGGCTCCTGTATTCAATACCTCGGCGAGCTGATCGATAATCTTGCCGTGCGGGCCTTTGGTGGTTGGATACTGCCTTCCTTCTGAACGGCTGTTGACGCTGTTGATATGCTCTGGGAGCATGCTGTTGAGTGCGCCTCACAGGTTGGAATGGATTATGATTCCGCTGTCTGGTATAGGATTGCGGGGGCGGAATTGCAGCCTTCGGTTTTCTCTGGACTAGGGGTATCTTCCGATTCTGGAATGTGTTCCACACTCTTGACGAACACTGTACTAGTTTTCCCTTTGTTCGAACATGAGCTGTATCCTAAGCCACTTTTATCATGAGCATGTTGCCCAGTGCTCAGAATTTCTTCCATTCTTTTGGACGATTTTTCAAAAGACTTCAGAATGGTCTCAAGTTCAGTTTCTCGCTTTTCGAGAGTTGAGATTTTGGTTTGTAATAGAACCAAATCATTTGTCTTGCTCTCATTGTGGGTTTTAACCTCATTTAGTTCATGAGCAAGTTTATGATTGTTCTCCATGAGTTTTTCAAAATCGACCTTGCTGGTTTCACAATCAAGAGACATGTTTTCATAATTTATTTTCAGCAAGTCATTTTCATCTTTCAGCTCTAAATTTGTTAATTGAAGCTGTATATTCTCAGTTTTTAGAGTCTCATGGGCCTTTTGAATGTTTTTAAATTCATTCATCATATTTTCGAAAGTATGAGATGCATTTGATGGAATAGCTGAGGTTGAACTTACCTCATCGTCGCTGTCTTCACCTTCTGGAACATCTTTGGCCATAAAGCACATATATGCTTTATCATCGAACTCATCGTCGGATGAATCACTTTCGATGACCACCGAAGACATTCTGCTGATTTGGATGGTGTGGGGAGGCTTCGATTCTCCAATCGGGGCCTTGAGCTTGTCTTTCCAAGCACGTCTTCTTTCATCTCTCTCTTGTTGCTCGGCCTCGTGCAATCTTTGGACTTTGGGATGAGGACATTTGTTTGCATAATGGCTCGGTTTCCTGCAGATTATAAGACAAAGTTAGCATCACCAGATGATGGTTCGGTACTTACCTTGTGGACAGGTTTGGGCTCGTAGGAGTCTTTCCAGACTGTTTGATGAACTTTTGAATTTATGCATTAGAAGCGCCATTTCATCTTGGGACAGGATGTCGTGCCATCACAAGATTCTTGTGATCGGGTTTCGACGAGCTATGCATGCTCTGTCGACGGTTCGATACAGCAGCGAGAGCTGTGACCTTTGAAGGAGATTCTTCAGCTTTCTCTCTTCTGTCAATATCATACTCAAAAGCTTTGAGGTCAGAGAAGAGATCAAAAGTAGATATTTCATTAAGATAACAGGATGCACGCATAGCTGTGGTCTTAATGTCCCATCGGGCCGAGAGATCTGAAAATTTTTAGTTCTTCTCCTTTTGGCTGTAATTTTTGCCCAACTCTTAAAGTTCACCAACAATACCAAGAACTGAGGTCAAGTTCCTCAAGTGTTTCCGTTGGTTTCATTTCAAACGATTCAAATTCGAGTTAGTTTTGAAATCTTGTTTTCTTTTGAGAGCTCCCTCACAAATTAACTTGAGTTTATCCTGCATTTCTTTGCTTTGCGCTCTTTACCTTTGAGAACGTGCCTTTGTCAAGAGTGACAAATAACGCGTTCTTAGCCACGTTGTCGAGATTGGCTCGCTTCCTTTCATCTGTCGTCCATTGCTCGCGTTCCTTCTCGAGCATTTCAGCATGGGCTTGGCCCTCAATCCTTGCGGCCGGATTTACCTTCATGATCTTGATAGGACCATCCTGTATAACAAAAATCATCTCTTCGTGCATTGCTGCAAGATGAGCTTCCATTCTAATTCTCCAGTCGTCAAATTCGTTAATAGAGAACATAGGGACTTTGTTAATCATAGAAGTATCCATACTGATAATATAGGAATGAAAGAGACTGTTTTGAAAATAAGTGATTTGAATCTGATTCGGTTAAAAAGAAATACGACTGATTCTTTTTAGAATCAACCTCTCTGATACCACTTGTTGGCCACTAAGTATACTGGATACAGTTTGGAAAATAGTTTAAACAACAAACTGTACGGATTCTAAATCTGAGTGCGTAGCGGAAGTCTTGGATACAGTAGGTTGTCATGATACAAAGAACTAAGTGTATGGTGTATACTTAATATATCACGTAATTTTAAAACAAGAAAAGTCAAGGTAAATAACACATTAATTAAAGTGGTTCGAGGTAAACCCTCTACGTCCACCGGTCCTCCACACAGAGTAAAGTTTATTATAATTCTGCGTACACAACTACGTAATTATAATCAAACCTATCCTTGTATCGTTCACACAGTTGATACAAAGAATGTCGCTTTCAACCGCTCACACAGATTGGTTAAAGCTTCCTTCTTGACTAGCTTCTTCACACACGCCTAAAGCTTCGTCCTTATTCGTCCCACACAGGTCAGAATAACTTGTTGAGTTCACACAAAGCTCAGTTTTTACACAGAGGTAAAAGGTAGGTAACCAGGTAAGAACAGCAGCTTTGAATATGAAGTTCTTGAGCTGATGATGGATGTTCTTGATGTTGAGCACTGTATATCTCTTTCGTTCTTAATTGCAGTAAGCTTTGGAGATATGTTTGCTCTAATGATAACTTTTGATAGCTTGAGAGTTAGGTTACTTGGGTAACTGATCTTCAATGTCTTCATAACATATATATAGTCTCTGAAGAATGTATCCGTTGAGATGTATCCGTTTGAATGAGATTTTGTTCCAACGGGATTATGACACGACCCGGATTTCGCGGGATTTTGAAGATCTGAAGACTGGCAGTATTTAAATACTTTATCCTTGAGTATTTAAATACTTTTGTTCAACGGGACTTGACTTCTGTTCCTTCTTTGTCCTTTTGTGAGCTGTATGGAAGATAACTGTATTTTGGGTTTCGAGACAGTTTCCATACTTGGTCTTTTTACAAGTCTTCTTGCTGCACTGAGGAGCTTCACTATATGCTGATTCGAGGCAGGTCTTCGATACAGGATAAAGCCTCAAAGCTTCGATACAGTTTCCTTTACTGTATTCGGATTGGCATATATGTCAAAACCTCTTTATCAAATATCATTCGATACAGGGATCGGGTATCCCGGCTGTTTCGATACAGGGTCTTTGTTTTCCCAACAGGAACCGACTACTTAGGCCATGCAAGGTCCCTTTGGGCCAAGATCGCCCGCCCTTCGTTTAAATACGAGGCCGGCGTAGTCTGAGGGCCCTCCAAAATTAATCAGTGGACACGATCGCTCGCCCTCAAAGGTTCATCATCTAACATGGTGAACCCGGACAATGCGACGTGCCACAACCCCCGTCTCAACGTACACCGTCGAGGTTCGCCATCTTCATGGTGGGCCGAGGTGGAAGCAGAGCTAAAACAAGCCGCGGGCGTGGAGTTGAATCATCCGACGCTGCCCCGCGCAAGGACTCCTCTAGACCGAGACCGCACGCCCTTCGTTTAAATACGAGGCGAGGCGCAGCCTAACAGAGGACCCTCATAATAAAGTGAGTCGTGAGACACTCAATGTCTTCGCGCATCAAGACATGATCAGGGAGTCGGTCCATCGAACTCCGCGATCGTGCACGGTTCCTCAAGACGAACGACCGTCCTCGAGGATTCGACAAAGTTGAAGACCGCTCACTCAACGAATTATTTTCATCCCCTTACTTCCGCTAAGTGAATAAAAACAAGGGGAAATAAGAGTGCAGACTACCTATACGACGATCGTCGCTATTCAACAACATACGGAGGTCGTCATTTTCAGCAAGTTGTGCAGCGATCGAATTTGTTGTAGAAAGTTATCTTTATGAGTTTATCAATTCATTTGGAACTACCCTCGCAACGATCTCTCCTCACACATTTGTACAAAGTCAAACAAAGACTCAAAAATAACCATTCATTTAAGTGATAAGTCAGAAATTCAAACGTTCATTGCATTACTTGAAAAATCTGAGTACATGGTCGCCCGAAGGCCCAAATGCTACAAAAGAAAGCTACAAAACTACAAGGAAATAAGCTATAACATCAAAGATGAAGTGCCTCAGGCCCCTGCCTGGCCTTCGCCATCAGCATCCGGCGCGGTCCCCTCACCTTCCGGAGCGTCGGGATGAGCAAGATTGGCCGGAGATGGATACCAGCTCAAATCCACGCCGATGTCCGCAAGGTCCAAGATCGGCAAGGAGAAAGCTGAATGGAGAGGATGCTCCAACGCGTACGCCTTGAAGTTCTCGGCAAGAGGCCCGACCTCCAAACCTCCCTTCCTGGCTGCTCGGATCGAGTCAGCGAACGCCAAATAATAGGCGAACTCGCTGACAAACTCCAAGTTTTGAAAGGGGTCAGCCTTGGTCGCCTCAACCTCTCCTTTCAGCTCCGCCATCGCCTGTTGCGACCCCTGGAGCTCAGCCTCCTCGCGGAACTTTTTCCTCGCTCCGCTCGCTGGTCAACCGAGCAATCGTCACCTTCTGGCGATCGGCCTCCTCTTCAGCAACCTTCTGCGCCTAGACGGCATTCTGCATCTGGTCCCGAAATCGGTCAACCGCCAGACGATATTGCTCAGTTTCCTTCTTCTCCAGCTCAAGCTCATGGCTCGCCCGCTTGGCCGCCTCCAGAGAGTCCTTCTCCATCGCTGCGATCTTATCAGCAAACTCGGCGTTCTCTTTCCGAGCTGCCTCGAGATCCGTCTGCAGGCGAATAGTGGAAGGCCGCCCCTCAAACTCCTGAGCAGCCTGGACAGCCATGGTCGCCGTCTGAAGAGAAAGGGCGAGAACAGCGTGCATCGAACTCCCCGATCGCTGACGAGCGATCGCATCCATATCGGTCGTCCATGCCTTCGGCAGAGCAGAAGCAGCCTTGCTAACGTATGGAGGAATGTCGCAGGAATGGCGAGGAGATCGGCTCGCTAGGAAATCCACGACCATCGGCGGGCAAGACGTATCTGCGCGACGGATCCTACATCAAAACAACAAAGTTAATACAACTCCTACACAGATGCAATTTTCAACACAAAAATGTTATCTACCTCTCAGCCTTCTCGGGATCCCGACCGAAATACGGTTTCCCTCGAGGGGTCTCAGCATCCGCGATCGCCATCTCCCGCATAAAAGCCGCAGAGGGCGGCTCACTCTCCGGAGCAACGATGGTGATCGGAGGCGCGGCGATCGTCACTTCATCGCCCGGGGCAGGAACCGAAGTTTCTTCCGGCCTCGGCCTCTTGCGATTCGCTCGAAGCCCCTCCTCCGGAACTTCCTCCTCAGCCACGACCGGCTCCACGCGAGGCTCCGCCTCCGGAACTATAGGAAACGCAACGGGTGGGGCCCGAGTCGACCTCTTATGATAAAGACGGCCTAGAACTCCTGGATTCGACATGGCGATCTCCGTCGGAGGCTCCAAAAAGCGAGGAAAGCGAACCTCTACAGTTAAGACGATCGATCAACATTCAGATAATATCCTCAAGTAAGGCGATCGCCTAGAAAGTGAAGGTCGCAGAAACTCATACCCGGCACCGAGAGATGTCTCGGGAAACGAAATAGTCGAGCCGACAACCAACGACTCTCCTTATTGATCCGAGTGGCGTCAAGGTCGTCGTCCGACAAGCTCCTTATCCGCTCCCAGACAACGAGAAAGTCAAAAGGCAACTCCTCGATCTCCGGAATGTGAAAACCTGCAAAACCGAAATCAAATTAGATCAGTCCAAAACGCATCCGAACGAAGGGAGAGTCTAAACCCTTACCGGGATTCCTCTCCCGAAACTCAGTGGGGATCTCCAGCTCGCCCGTAGGATTGTCGCTCGCCGAAGCTCTCCACTTGCCGGCGACCCAGAACCACTTCGTCTGATCGCCCCGCATCTTATTCGGGACTCCGTGAATCACCCGACCAGATCGGCCCTGAATATGGTAACCGCCGACCAACCCTTTATGAGCCGTCAGCTTGAATAAATGGTTCATCTCCAATGGCGATGGGAGGCGGTACAGGCGGTGACCGCCGAAAAGGGTGAGAGTGCAGTTAATTTGGAGCCAGGCGTTCGGCGTCAGCTGAAGTGGCGCCACATTCCAAGCGGCCAACAAATGGGGGACAGCAAAGGATAGAGGGAAGCGCAGCCCGGCCTCCATAATCGCCTCATTCACGGCGACCATACCCATCGGAGGCTGGTCGGCTCGTTCATTCTCCGCCGGCGCGAACAGGTCCACATCTGAAGGAACATGGAATCTTGTCCTCCAGACGGCCAGATCTTTCCTGGTCGTCGAACTCCGTATTTGGCCAAGCGACCACAAGGATCGCTGCGCAACCCGTTACTGCGACCGTTTGGGAAGCACATAGGGGTAGGCGACCGAGTATCCGCGGAAATCGAATCTCGGAGTAGGACCGGCCAACTTCTCCATTATTTCAGCAAAGGCCTTATAGGCCCGACCGAAAGCGCTATGTTGCTCCCAGTAAGCCCTAATCGCCAGATCTCTCTCGATCTGCGATCGTCTTTCTTCAGCAGCCGACTCCTTAGCAACATCAGCCTCATTGAATAAAGCCTCGACTTCACTAGGTCGATTCCGCCCGGATAGCTTGCCGCCGTCTCGTGTGGAAGACGGAAGAAGATTCTCCTGACAATGATGTCCCGAGGCGGAATCGTACCCGCTCCACGTGATGATGAGGTTCCGCCATTCTCGAGTCGATAAGGGGAAAAGGATTTTCTTACCCGAAAGTGAAATCGAGCGACGATCGGCACTAAGATCTTCGTAAAATTCGGCAAGTCCTTCTTTCTCCAATAAGTACGCGTGAGTATGAAATCGCAGCACCGCGCCTTTTATAGGAGAAGGCGGGGACTCGTTTGCAATAAGGGAAAACCTCAGGTCGGATCTCAAACGACGCATTAATTGACCCCTCGAGACCCGCGTCGCGTCTTTTCAAGGACGCGTCACCGAGGAGTCATTAATGACCGTTGGCATCCAATAGAAGCCCGACACGTGCGCGGAGACTTTTCCACGCCCATTGCTTTTTCCCGCGATTCAGCGGCCAACCAGTCGTTCGAGCCCAGAGTATATCACTCAAAGACGATCGCCATTGATTAAACACAAAGTCGCTCGTCAAAAGTTCGGCGATCGCTAAGAGAGCCACCTCACCCCACGTTTCCAACGTATGAGCGAGCCGGGGCAAATGTTGTGTCACGATTTATTCATCCCGACAGCGATCGACTATAAGGCCGAGCGACCAAGTCAACATCGGTCAAACTATGGCTAGCTCGCCTAATCGAAGATATCGTACCACCATCAGTACCTAGCGATCGACTCCCAAGGCGATCGCCTTTGGCATCTGGCGATCGACTCTAGTGTCCGGCTAAGGACAGTCGACCTACGTCCCGAGCAGTGATGATCGCCCGTCAAAGTCATCGAGGATTGGATCTCAGAACAGCATCCACGTGCAGATCCACAAAAGGCGCTGACAAGATCTTCGCTCACAGAACAAGATCTTTTACTGACAGAGAAGACCTTTGACCACAGCCTGTCACCTACCTCACCTACCGGCAGGCGCCGAAAGTTGTCAGTGGGACCACCCGTGACAGCAACTCAGGACGCGTGTAAGCTCCCCATCGACTGCATTGATCGCCAGCAACTCCTGCCGACTTTAAGGAGACATGCCCACGTGCTAAAAGACGATCGCCCGATTATTATAATGCAGAAAAGGCGATCGCCCGGCACATCCATGTCCTATAAATAGAGAACCTCCTCCTACTGGAAAAAGGTTCCGAATTCATTTGACTTACGTTCAGAATTCATTTCACCCACAATAAATACGAGAGAACACACATATCATCAAGCTCCGGCTTTCTCACCTAATCCATCTCAGACTTCTCTATCCGAATCTCTCGCCCGAACACGATCGGCGAAGCAAGTCTCCACTAGACAGATTCCAAGGGATTCATAAGCCCCGGAGCCCAAGCATCCAGCTAAATACTCGCCGTGAGAGACCGTCGATCTCTCTCCGCCGCGACTGTTCATCTCCTTTGTTACAAGAACTCACAGAGCATCAAATCTGGTTCTTCCGGCAATCTACACGCTCACTAGCTAAGATAACAAGAATCTTTACACTCATTGTAATTGTATTCTTACATTAGTACTTGTATCCCCGAATATTGGTATTAATAATATCTCGCGAGAGCATTCAAGCCCGGGACTAACAACCCCGGCAAATCTTGTGTTATTTATCTTTCTCACGGAAGTGCTCTTGTATTTGTTTGCTATCTCATCCATTCCCGCAATATCTATCTCTGGATAATATTTTGGGTAGCAACACTCCCGTTGAGTAATTGGCCCCGTTTCTTTTCGGCCGAAGATAGTGCTCGCAATGACCTTGTGTAGATAGCAGAGGATATGATTGCGAAGTGAGGATCCTTTCGCAGACTTTGGGATGTGGGGACGTGCATCGCTCCCCGGATATTCAACCATTGCCCTCCAATAAATCTCACACTCGAACCGATTGATTCGGTATTCTCCGTGCCGTCGAGCGTCATATATAGCATCCAATTCACCAGGACCAAATTTTTCATTTTTGTTGTTTAGCCGGAATTCCAAGGCGGTCGGCTCATGCGAAATCGGATCTCTTTTAACAGAGAGTTGTAGGTCACAAGTCGTCCATGAACAAGTCTAGAGGGGGGGTGAATAGACTTGTTGAAACTCTTGAAATCTTTTTCACGAAGAGTGAGTTTCTTCAGCTGATGGTCAAACAAATGACTTGGAGTCGTTTATTCTTGGATATGTCCGGAAGTCAGCTGATGACGAATATAAATTAACTTAATGAAACACTTAACAATGTATGCAGCAGTTAAAGTATGATGCAAGAAACAAGAATAACACAGCAATTATAGTGGTCTCGGAGGTGGGGTAATCCTCTACTAATCCACTTTTCTCCAAACCACTGGAGATGAATTCACTATAATTTTCAACCAAAGGATAAATATTACAGTTGATTCAAACCACACTACAACAGCCTTCCAACCGTGGAAATCCTTGCCGTTGTACACACACTGATCGCCTTGCACCTCTTGATCCTCGATCCTCGGATGCCTTTACGATCTCTTACTTCAACCAAGAAGTACCCCGTACTCAAGATTATAGACAAGAGTGTTTGTCTTCTCCAACTTAAGAGCTTCCTTAAGTATGAACTTTTAGATCTGCTCTTTTCACGATGCTATTTGATTGCTTGAGATTGCTTGATTGCTTTGATCGCTAGAATGTATGTTCGCACTTGAGTTGCTCAGTTTCAAATCTCTGGATATATATAGGTCAGATCTCTGAGCTTTTTCCTTGTAGCCGTTGCAAATCTTTTGAACAAATCCGTCCGTTGGAGGGAGACTTCATTGTTTAATTTTTCTGAACGTTGCAAGGCTGGATTCCCATTATTTTATTTAATTTCCGACCGTTGTGAAGACTTCTGCATGTGAGCGCCGAATCTTTTGAATATAAAAGGATTAAAGTCTTCAAGGTGGGTCTGGATGATTTATTTAAATCATATCTCTTGCGGGAATCACTCCAAATTGTCTCTTCACGTTGCATGTGAGCTTTCCGTAATATTTGACTTTTCAACGCATGCTGACGTGGACTTGGAGTACTAGGTCAGATCGAGTAGTGATATGCGACTAACATCTCTGCAGATAGGTCCTCTCATTTGTTCACCGCTTGTGACTTATCTGGTCGGGTGACTTCCCGAGGTACCTTGGCTGCAGTCTGGTCAAACTTCTCTGATAAATTTAGTTGACCAGTGCTACTCTGTCTGGAGTCGGCTGTTCTTCTCTGATGGACTAAGCTGTACTTAGTACTTAGCCGTTTTTCAGCCTAACTAATTTTTGGCCTACAGAAGATACTCATTTGGTTCTTCTTTACATTTTGCCAAGTTTTATACTTAACATATTTTGGCCTATGGAAGATACTCATTTGGTTCTTCCTTACATTTTGCCAAGTAATAAACATTTGATTTTATATTAATGACATCATCAAAATCTAACAAGTATTCCTAACAAATTCCCCCTATTTTGATGATGGCAAAACTTTAAGTAAGAAATCAAATGACCAAGTCTGCACTTAAGTGCGAGACAAAACTGAAATCAGTCTAATATTGAGACAACTGGAAATTGTCATTCAACAGACTGTTTATAAAATTTTTCTGACTTATTATTGAAATTTTACAAGAATGTTTTAAGTACAGAAAATAAAGTTACAAATAAAGGAAATAACTAACGGTCATCTGCCTCTACCTCTGCCTCTTCGAATAGGCTGCTTGGCAGGCTTGAATGGTTTGGCTCCAATAGGTCTTATCTTGACTGGAGCAAAACCATATTTTCTCTTCACAACAAGTGCTGCGAAGTCTTGTTCTTGCTGGGATCTGAATCTGTTCTCAAGACACAATAGCTTGATTTCCCTTTGAAGTGCTAACTCATCAAGTTCACCGTCCATACGAATTGGTGCTTCCTCTGCTCTGAATGGAGGGATCATGGGATAAGCATTTTGTTCTTTAGCGTGCTTCTTGAATGTACCCAAAGCTTCGGATGGATTTCTTCCATGAAGTTTATGAAAATTTCCTGTGGGGAGAGTTTGTCATCATGGAGTAGTTCCCAGATGTAATAGTCTCTGATGAACCTCTTCCTAGCAGCTCCCCACATCTCAAGAGCTTCAAATGGAACGAAATCCTCAACAAACCATAGCTCCTTCCCTTCCCATTCTAGAGTAGGTTCAAAGCCGCCTCTAGTCCTTCTTCTTTTTCCTTCAGGCTGGTCAGCCTGGTCATCTCGATCTACAGCTTCCTTTCTCTTTAGACTGGAGGGTCCTTCAATCTGAGGGACATCCTGCTTCTTCTTGCTTCTGATTTCTCTTTCTTCCCCGAATTCTCTCTTCCCCTTTTTGCCAAAGATCAACCGGGGTAGTTAATCGCTGCTCCATCTCGCTCATCCAATCAGACATGCCAAATGGCATTCTGTTGTTGGTAGGGGGAGGAGGCTGAGGGATCTCTCTCTGTAGAAGCGTGTCTATCTTGGCATTTATTGACTGAAGGTCAGGAGTGACCTGAGTTGATAGCAGCTCTCCAATAGTGTCTCTGACGATTTGCTTGATCAGCTCAGTCATGGTAGGGGATAACTGAGCTGATGGAGAGTGCTCTCATGATCCTTCTGCAAGGGAACCACTAGACTGCAGGCTCTGTCGCACCGGTAGGTCGATTGGGTTTTCTCCGGTCCCCGACTGAGTCTTGACCACTGCGTCTAGGCTGGTGTACCTGGCAGGTACCACAGACCTATCTGCAGCTTCATGAGTAGGCTCTGGCTCCAGCTCTTGTTCTGGCTCCTTCTCTCCTTCTCTCTCTTCCTCTTTCCCTTCTTCTTCTTTATCTTTTTCTTTTTCTTCTTCTTCATCTTTTTCTTTTTCATTTTCTTTTTCTGCTCCTGCTTCTCCTCCATCATCATTATCATCATCATCATCATTATCATCATTCTGATCATCATCCTTCTCTTTCTTTTCTCCTTCATCATCCTCATCCTCCTTTTCTTCTTCATCTTTTTCTTGATCGACTTCTTCTCCTTCTTCTTCATCTCCTTCATCAGCCACTTCTTCTGTCTTCTCAATCTCCTCTGGCTGTTTTTCAACTGGTATATTTTCTTCTGATTTTCTCTCTTCTTCATCTTCTTCAGCCACCAAATCAATAATTTCATTATTTCCATCTACTTCTTCAATCCTTATCTCCTTTTCAACTTCCTCCTCCTCCTCTTCTCCAAAAACGCCATCAAAAATGCTGAGCATGATAGAATGGATAAAGTGGTCCATGTTTGTTTTAAAATGTGACATGAACCATTTATTCTGGAGGATTAAAGCCAAATCTGATTCTTTGCAAAATTCAATCAGAACTTCCTCAGTGGCTTGGGGATATTCCCAACCACTAGTTGCAATAAAGGTTTGAAGATTTGTAAAAGGCATGGTTTTGAAAGATTTCCACTCTTTAAAAATATGTACAAAAGAGTGTTTTTCTGCTTGTGGTTTAACAAGCTGGAGTTGTTCAATAGAAAGATTGAAGGTATTATTTTCTAACAGATTAAAAGTATAGTCAGCTTTAGGAATAGAGATTATTAGACCTGCTTCCTCTTCTTCGGATATGTAGACTGGGGGGGTGAGAAGAGGTACAATCCGAGTTTCAGTGGTGTCTGGTGCAGGCAGGTCTTCAGGATGAACTGGTGATCGAACTGAGGGGCTTGTATGGTGCTCAGACTGCTCTCCCTCGCTGAACTGCAACTTCCTTGGCCTCTTAGGAGAGGGTTCCGGTGATGACTGCAGGTTAGAGGGTCCTTCTGGGGCTGGTCCTCGTCTCTTGAATCTGATTGCAATTGGTGTATCGTCAGACTCGTTCCCGGACTCGACTGCAGTTTCGATCTCAGCTGCAGGTCTGTCCGATTCCTCTGATAAATCGTATCTTGGATATGACCTTGAGTCCGGCAGATCCTTCAACAACTGGGCTGCTTTCCCAGTGCCTCCAACTTTCTTCTTGTCATGGTCCATATGACCTAGCCTATTATTTGGGTGGAAGGGGTCAGTGTTTCCCTTAGCCACTCCGGTTTTCTCCAAAAACCAACTAAGATGCGTTCCGAACGCCAACTTAGTTTTGAACTTCTTCTCATCGTCAAGCCACTCGACCTTGTTCACCTTGCGCACGAGTTGCCTGAAAATATAGTCCGACCAATCGACTTCCTCTTCCTGAATCAACGCACCCAACACCATGAATTTCGACGATGACAGTTGGTCATAGCTGCCCGCCATCCCCATGACTATCTTGTTGGTGATGTCCAACGCAACACGGTAAATCCTTTTCAATTCATTCCTCTTGGCTGTAAACTTCAATTTCTCTGGGATATTTTCGACTTTAATCATTTTCCGTGTTTCGCGGTGATTGTTTGAGAGCTTCGACCGCCAAACCACGATGCTTCATCCCGAATACGTAACGAATCTTCTCTCGATCTATGCCGACACGTACTCCGCCGACTTTGCTCAATCCCGTGTTGAATCGGATAAGCATTGCGATAGAATTCAACGACATCTTCTTTGAACAGATGTTGCGGGTTGATGTCGAGAAATGGGTAGATCCCATTCAGCTTCATTGCCCGGATCAAATTGAGCATGTCGAAGTCTTCCAAATTTGCTTCGAGTAAACCTTCAAAGTCGACAACCATGGAGAAAATAACCTGGTCCTTCACCGCCTTCAGATTCACTCCTTCGAAAGATGCCATTTCTGCAAATAGAGGATTTTTAGTGTATATTTTTGCTCAGAATTCTAGGTTTCGTAAGCGTAAAGAGTAAAGTGAAAGGTCTTCTTTCCTTATAAAGAAGATGAAAAGACGTTTGTATTAGTTTATTATATATTTGAACGGTGGTACGCCTTTTGATATTCTTTTGAATTTCAAATTTGAATCGGTGGCCCAATTTAAAATTCGACGGTTGATTCTGATTGGCCATCGTAGAGGTTGATTTAATAGGCGTTTGACGCGTGTATTAAAATTGCCACTTGGCTTATAAAAATGTATTTTTAAATGCCATTCGTTAGCCAAAATTAATTTTATAAATGTGGCAGATAATAATAAAAAATTTAGAGGTCAGTTTAGAGAACTTAGCTGGTCTGATTTTGTTGACTGTTGACCACTCTGCAACAGGTTAGTTGACTTCTCGCCTGGTATTCTGAACAGCTAAGATGCTTCGCCCGCCTTCGTCTTCTCGCCGCATCGGCTTAGTGAATCCGAGGTCCGTCCTTCCTTTAACTTGCTTGAACTAGATTCCCAATCTAGTAATCCAAGGTCTCTGCCGGCTCTAGGAATCTTTCTTCTCGCAAGGGTTTAGTGAAGATGTCGGCTATTTGGTAGTCTCAGGCGACTCTTTCAACTCTATCCCTTTTGTTCAGCACATGGTCTCTAATGAAATGATGCTTAACGTCAATGTGCTTCGTCCTTGAATGCAAAACCGGATTGTTGGTTATTGCAATAGCACTATTGTTGTCACACCAAATAGGAACTTCGTTGGCAATTAAATTATAGTCCCTTAACTGTTGTCGGATCCATAGAATTTGTGCACAATACTACTGCACTAGGTATTCGACTCTGAGTGGAGATAGAGTTAGAAACTCGCTTCTTGCTAAACCAGATATCACCGTTCCTAGGAATTGACATGTTCCACTAGTGCTCTTCCTGTTGATTTTGCATCCGGCGAAATCCGCATCTGAGTATCCTGATAGCTCGAAGTTGTCATCCTTGGGGTACCATAGTCCAACATTAATTGTAGACTTTAGGTACTTAATTATTCTCTTGGCTGCATCTAGGTGTGATTGCTTCGGCTTGGACTGTAATCTTGCACAAACTCCAACGGCATATGATATGTCCGGCTCATTGCAGTGAGGTACAGAAGAGATCCGATGAGTCCTCTGTAGTGGGTTGAGTCCACTGATATGCCTGCCTCGTCTGCATCCAGGTGAGTACTTGTGCTCATTGGAATTCTTGCGGGCTTGGCTGATTCCATTCCATATCTCTTAATAAGATCTCTGGTATACTTTGCTTGGTTGATGAAAATTCCTTTTTCCATCTGCTTAACTTGTAATCCGAGAAAGAAGTTAAGCTTTCCCATCATACTCATCTCAAATTCTCCTTGCATGAGGTTGGAGAATTTCTCGCATAGTTCTGGATTGGTTGACCCGAATATGATATCATCCACATAAATCTGGACTATTAATATGTGGCCTTCGTGCTCCACCCTGAATAGGGTCTTGTCCACTTTCCCTTTGCAAAATCCATTTTTCTCAAGAAACACAGACAGTGTTTCATACCATGCTCTTGGTGTTTGCTTGAGTCCATACAGAGCCTTCAACAGCTTATAGACCTTGTCTCCTTTGAAAAAACCTGGGGGTTGCTCTACATAGACTTCTTCTTCTAGGATTCCGTTCAGAAAAGCACTTTTTACATCCATCTGGTAGACTTCAAAGTCCTTGAATGCAGCATATGCGAGGAATAGTCTGATGGCTTCTAATCTTGCAACAGGTGCATAAGTTTCATCAAAATCTATTCCCTCACACTGTGCATAACCTTTTGCTACGAGCCTGGCTTTATTCCTAACAACAGCTCCGTCTTCATACTTGTTTTTATACACCCATTTGGTGCCAATAACTTTCTTGTGATCGGGTCTGTCTGTTAGTTCCCAAACTTTGTTTCTTTCCATCTGCTCCAATTCCTCTTGCATGACATTAATCCATGAATAATCTTCCAAGGCTTGTTCTGTAGTCTTGGGTTCAATTTGCGACATGAAACATGAGAACATTGCCATTCCCGCCGGGTAGGTTGATCGTCTCGTCTTAACTCCATCACCAACTTTCCGATAATTTGTGAATTGGGTGATCCTTGAGCCATTTGGGGATATCGTCCTCTTCTCGGGTTTGTTCCCCTGTTGGATTGCCCCGTGGTTATCTACATCACTGGTTCTCGTTCAGAATCGATCGGCTACCGCCTTGTCATCTGCAGTTGGTTCTGATCTGCAGATGAGTCTTTGTCGGCTCCGGCCGGGTTTTCTTCCGCAAAGAATCGGATCGATAGGTTTGGTGATCCTGCCTCGATTCGCAGCTGGTCTTCATCACCGCAATGGGTCATCAGCCGGGTCTGCAGTGAGTCCACCATTCCAGTGTCATGTATAATGACTTCTTCAAGGGTTGCCGACTTGAGCTTGTTCTCAATTAGCTCAAGTTGTTTCCTGTACTCAACGGTAGATTCATCAAAAAAACATGGGGTGTTTCTCCACAACTAAGGTTCTTTTATTAAAAACTCTATATGCCTTGCTTCTTTGGGAATATCCCATAAAGAGACCGTCATCGCTTTTAGCATCAAAGGCATTTAGCCGTGTTTTACCGTTGTTGTGGATGAAACACTTACAACCAAAAACATGAAAGTAAGCAAAGAGGAGTTCTATTATTCCAAACCTCATAGGAGTTTTGTCATGTCTCCCTACTATCATACTCCTGCTCGGGTGTGGCAGTCAGGTTAAATTTCGTAACCTTTGGGTAGGTCCGCTTCGCAATCATGGACCTTGCCGCTTCCTTCGTGGTTCTGTTCCTTCTTTCAAGAACACCATTCTCGTCAAGGCCCCGCCGCAGAGAGCTCATCTTGGATCCCATTCTCGATCGCCAGATCGCTATCGCCTTGTTGAGAAACTCTCCTCCTCTATCCGATCCGATCTTGATTATGGAGAGGGATTTCTCATTCGATCCTTCTCAAGCAGCCTCGTAACTTGGTCGTGGTTTCACTTTTCTTGTATAGAAAATGATCCAAGTGTACCTTGAATAATCATCTACTATTACAAGTGCATGCTTTCGCCGCTCAAAGTCCTTGGCTTGATAGACCAAATAGATCCATGTGGAGTAGATCTAAGATCCTTGTTGTGAGCGTTGTAGCCGAATCGGTTTGAACGATGCCTTGGTCTGCTTTCCCTTCTGACATGCATCACAGAGTGCTTCCTTTTTGAATGCTTCATTTGGAAGTCCTCTGACCAGCTTCTGAGAGCTAATCTTGTTGATGGCTTTGAAGTTTAAGTGACATAGTCTTTTGTGCCATAGCCATCCATTCTCAGCTACAGTCTTGGATAGAAAACAGGAGTTAGGTGTTCCTGTGTTCCAATCAATCATGTAGACATCTCTTCTGCGGAAACCTTGTAGCTTTATTTCTCCAGATAGGATGTCTATCACCATACACTTCAAGATGGTGAAGACTACTAGATTCTTCTCGTCACAGAACTGGCTTATGCTCAGGAGGTTGTACTTGAGCCCTTTGACATAATGAACTTTGGATATGACAATGCTTCCTGCAGCCTCTCCAAAGCCTTTTGTCTGTCTCTCTAGAGCTATCTCCAAAGGTTACATCGACCTCTTTCTTTGATGTATTTGGTCAAGATCTTCTTGTTCCCGGCCATATGCCTCGAGCATCCAGAGTCTACAAACCATTCTTCACCTCCAAAATTTGAGCTTGAGGAGATGTGGTTGTAGTCCTTCCACCTTTCTCGCAATTAAATAAGCAGAGATTTAGGTACCCAAATTTGTGTGGGTCCTTTGGGGTTAGTTGGTTTCGGAGAATTGATTTCTCCTTGGATTATAGAATTCATTATTATTATTATTATAACCCTTATAATGTGTCCGTGGTCGAGGTCTAAATCTTCTCGTTGGATTGTATACCGGATATTCCTCAAAATTTTGATAGTGTGGGCCATTTCTAAATCTAGCCGAGACCATTTATTAAATTTTTGTGGTCTCCACACTTGTTCATTTTGATAATTAGGATAACCTTGAGGTTTCCATCTCGCCTCCCATTATGAAATCTATTTTTGGGGAGTTGTTGGTAATAGTGGGCATGTTGTCTGGCCGCTTTTGCTCGCCATCGCTTAGTCGCCGTCTAGGTGGTCAGTCTGTGTAACTCGATCGCAGCCTAGACGTTTGACTTGGCTGTTGCCTGTTTTTGAATATCGGTTTGTACACACGCTCAGCAGTCGAGACTATTGTTTCTCCCTTGATAAACTTGGTTTCAGAACTAGAGGGAGTGTGAGAATCATATCCAAGGCCTGATTTGGTATATAATGACCTTTTATAAGTACACAATTCGCCCAGAGTTGAAGACGCCTTCAGGGAGGTTATTTCTGCGCCCGAGTTTTATTTATCTCGTGCTGCCTTAGTAAACTCACTTTGGCATGAGTAAGTGCGGTGATTTTTCTTTAAGTAAAATGTTTAGCCGATCTATCTCACTGTATTGACATTTGCCTGGTTTTTAAAGTCACCGTAGTTGTCTCAACCTTATTTAAATCTAGGCCGAGTTTTTCAAATCATTTTTCACCGCTATTCTCATCTTGCAATGAGTCTTCTCTCGATATACCTTGGTGTGCGATTTGAGTGTTTCAAAATCTTTGAATAACTCGATTTACCGATTCATGTAGATCCATATCTTGTGACATGGCCGAGCTATTATTTAAACCGTGGGTTTAGAAGTTACCTCTTCATCGCCTAGGTTTGCCATCGTGCAATCATACTCCTCGTCTTCATCGAAAAGAAACCGCCGCTTGATTCGACATGCTCCCGGTCTTCTCCGATGAGAGCTTTTCTTCTGTCTTCCTTTCCGCCCACCTCCTTCTTGGTTTCGTCCTTCATGAGCTCGGGACAATCCATTTGGATGTGTCCTATTTTGTGACATTGTAGCATTCAACTTTCCAGCCTTCCAAATTTTCCTCGGTTCCTTCTCGATTCTCCTTGTAGTTTTTCTTATACTTGGAGTAGTTCTTTCTCAAATTGTGAACCTTTGCATTATGAAAGCCATTTCTTCCTCAAAATCTAGTGGATTTGGAGGTTTCACATCGATAGGCTCTTGGCAGGGACTCGGCCGCAAATGCGATTCCCTTCTCTGCAGTGCTCGATTGAGGATGAACTTGGAAGTTCGAACTCGTAAGCCTTCGAGATCGTAAAACAGCCTCCGAATCTTTATTTTATTCAGTCCTCGACTCTCTCATGGCTACGGCCTTCATGCTCCATTCGGGATTGAGAGATCCGAGGACCTTTAGTGCCATTTCCGTTGCCATAGGTTTTGCCCAGGAGTTGATCTCATTGATAATTTCAAGAACCTTGTGTCCACTTGATCTATAGATTCACCATTCTTCATTTTAAAGTTGTCAAATTTTTGGATAGCAATCGACTTGTTTTCCTTGATCAGCTCCGTTCCTTCACACATTAGAGCTAATGTGTCCCAAATTTCTTTGGCATTCTTACAGTTTTTGATCTTGACCATGGTGGATTTGTCAAGAGTTTGATATAACACATCTCTGGCCCGGTTGTCAAGATTGGCCAGCTTTCTCTCTTCGGGGGTCAGCTCCGTTCTCTTCTTAGGAATCTTTTATGGCCTCCCTGCTGCAATTTCCTCGGCTGTGTTGTCCTTCTCAAAGATGAATGGACCATCTTCAATGATGCACCACATGTCGTCATGAATTGAAGATAAATGTGCCTGCATTCTTATCTTCCACAGATCATACTCGTCAACTGAAAACACAGGGAGTCTAGAGTGCATGTGTTCCATTATAAAGTGAGAGTTAAGATATATATATCTAATATAGATCTGGTTCGTGAAAAAAAATGAACCAACCTCTCTGATACCACTTGTAGCTCACAAGTCGTCCAGGAACAAGTCTAGAGGGGGGGTGAATAGACTTGTTGAAACTCTTGAACTCTTTTTCACGAAGAGTGAGTTTCTTCAGCTGATGGTCAAACAAATGACTTGGAGTCGTTTGTTCTTGGATATGTGCGGAAGTCAGCTGATGACGAATATAAATTAACTTAATGAAACACTTAACAATGTATGCAGCAGTTAAAGTATGATGCAAGAAACAAGAATAACACAGGCAATTATAGTGGTCTCAGAGGTGGGGTAATCCTCTACTAATCCACTTTTCTCCAAACCAGTTGGAGATGAATTCACTATAATTTTCAACCAGTGATTCAAACCACACTACAACAGCTTCCAACCAGTGGAAATCCTTGTCGTTGTACACACACTTGACTGCCTTGCACCTCTTGATCCTCGATTCTCGGATGCCTTTACAGTCTCTTACTTCAACCAGTGAAGTACCCCGTACTCAAGATTATAGACAAGAGTGTTTGTCTTCTCCAACTTAAGAGCTTCCTTAAGTATGAACTTTTAGATCTGCTCTTTTCACGATGCTATTTGATTGCTTGAGATTGCTTGATTGCTTTGATCGCTAGAATGTATGTTCGCACCAGAGTTGCTCGATTTCAAATCTCTCGGATATATATAGGTCGATCTCCGAGCTTTTCTTTGTAGCCGTTGCAAATCTTTTGAACAAATCCGTCCGTTGGAGGGAGACTTCATTGTTTAATTTTTCTGAACGTTGCAAGGCTGGATTCCCATTATTTTATTTTATCTTCCGACCGTTGTGAAGACTTCTGCATGTGAGCGCCGAATCTTTTGAATATAAAAGGATTAAAGTCTTCAAGGTGGGTCTGGATGATTTATTTAAATCATATCTCTTGCGGGAATCACTCCAAATTGTCTCTCCACGTTGCATGTGAGCTTTCCGTAATATTTGACTTTTCAACGCATGCTGACGTGGACTTGGAGTACTAGGCTGCAGTCGAGTAGGCTGATATGCAGCTAACATCTCTGCAGATAGGTCCTCTCGGCTATTCACCGTTTGTGACTTATCTGGTCAGGTGACTTCCCTGAGGTACCTTGGCTGCAGTCTGGTCAAACTTCTCTGATAAATTTAGTTGACCAGTGCTACTCTGTCTGGAGTCGGCTGTTCTTCTCTGATGGACTAAGCTGTACTTAGTACTTAGCCGTTTTTCAGCCTAACTAATTTTTGGCCTACAGAAGATACTCATTTGGTTCTTCTTTACATTTTGCCAAGTTTTATACTTAACATATTTTGGCCTATGGAAGATACTCATTTGGTTCTTCCTTACATTTTGCCAAGTAATAAACATTTGATTTTATATTAATGACATCATCAAAATCTAACAAGTATTCCTAACAAGAGTGTGCTAAGAAATTCCAACGTGAGGCAGCGGTAAGTGGGCTAATGTTGGGTCATTAATGTCGTCCAACTTATTCGTACAAGTAGCCTCATGACATCGTCTCTTATCCCCATCTCCGTCATGCACTCATTGTCCGGCCATCGAGTGGGGAGCATTTTTTTCTGCCCCAATGTCTCCCATTGTGCTAGGCGACTCGGCGGAAGTTCAATTCCATACGTCTCGGGTGTCTCGACAGCCCCTTGAGTAGGTATTCTATCCGGTTGTTCAATTTCCGTTGTGGGTCTTCCTCGTCCTCGTTGAGCAGCACCCCGTCCCTGTTGGGCATTTTCTCGTCCTCGTCCCCTGGCCATTTTTCTGGAATTCGGAGTGAAAATTGAAGAAAATTTCAGAAAAAATCTTGCCCAAAAACCCGGATGAATTCGTCCGATTCGTATTCTTTGAGGCTTTAGGATTGTGGAATAATGATGAACACTTTGTTATTATGTGAGATTTAACACGAATTTTGCTTGATTTTTCCGGATTTAATGGGGTTCGGGGCTAGGGTTTGTGAGATGGGGAAGAAATAGAATTTGGGGAAGAAAGAAATGGTGGAGTCGGCCGTTCAGCTTTTTATACCGCACGACTGACACGACCCGTGCCGTACTACTCCAGAAAGTGAAATTTTTACTGGATACCTGACTCGACCGTGTCAGGTGACACGGCCCGTGTCGTACTTGCACAGAAAGTGATAAATGATCTGCCTGCACGACCCGACCGTGTCATATGACACGGCCCGTGCCGTACTGGCCTTGAAAATGCAGTTTTTGTTTTCGGGCCTTTTTCCTGCGAATTGAACACCAAAAATTGAACCGGTTAGTTTTACAACAAGTAAAAATAAAAAAAAAATGCGAAAAAGATCAAAACATGAAAATGAAAACTATTGGGTTGCCTCCCAATTAGCGCTAAGTTTAATGTCTTCAGCCGGACGTCTTCAACTGGAAGCTTTTATGGCTCGATCAAAGTTATTACGGATACGGCTTCCTTTTGATTGGGATGATAGTAGTGTTTGACTCGTTGTGCGTTAACTTTAAATAGCTCTCCGTCTCTGCTCATGAGCTCGACTATTCCGGGTGGAAGTACTTTCTTGATCACGAATGGACCCGACCATCTTGATTTCAATTTTCTGGGGAACAATTTTAGTCTTGAATTATAGAGAAGTACTTGTTGTCCCGGCATAAATTCACGTTTAACGATCATCTTATCGTGCCATCTTTTAGACCTCTCTTTGTAGATTCGAGAGTTTTCGTAGCATTCATCCCGGAATTCTTCCAATTCATTTAGCTCTAGCAATCTTTTCTTTCCGGCGGCCTCAAAATCCAAGTTTATTCTTTTCACCGCCCACATCGCTCTATGCTCCAATTCCAAATGTAGGTGACATGATTTCCCAAAAATGAGTTGATAGGGAGATGTTCCTAAAGGAGTTTTATAGGCCGTACGATAAGCCCAAAGTGCATCGTCGAGCTTGGATGACCAATCTTTCCGAGATGTACTCACCGTCTTTTCCAAGATTAGCTTAATCTCTTTGTTGGCCGCTTCGGCTTGTCCATTTGCTTGTGGATGATAGGTCAATGATTTCTTTGATCGGACCCCATATTTCTGAAGGAGTTTATCCATGATTTTGTTGACAAAATGCGATCCCCGATCACTGATTAATGCTCTTGGAGTTCCGAATCGGCAAAAAATGTTCTTCTTTAAAAATTTCATTACTACTTGAGCATCATTTGTTGGGGAAGAAATTGCCTCGACCCATCGAGATACGTACTCGATCGCTAGTAGGATGTACTTATTTCCGAATGATGATGAGAATGGACCCATGAAGTCGATACCCCACATGTCAAATAGTTCAACCTCAATTACGTTGGTTAGGAGCATCTCATGACGTCTTGAAATATTTCCTACTCGTTGGCATCTATCGCATTGTTGAATGAAGAGATAGCAATCTTTATATAGCGTAGGCCAATAAAATCCGCTTTGCAACACCTTTGCAGCAGTCCGTGTTGCTCCGAAATGTCCTCCGGTTGGTGATGAATGACATTGTTGAAGAATTTCATCCCATTCCTCTTGTGGTACACATCTCTTTACGATCATGTCGGCACATCTCTTAAAAAGTAGTGGATCATCCCACATATAGAACTTGATATCATGTAGGAATTTCTTCTTTTGATAATGAGATAAATCCGGGGGTAGCACATCTGCGACCAAAAAATTAACAATGTCAGCAAACCACAGAAATTTAGCTTCTACCATAAAAAGCCGCTCGTCCGGAAATTCTTCTTTAATTCCTTCGATCTCGGGCTCCTCCTCTTTTTTGTACTCGAGGCGAGATAAGTGGTCGGCTACCACATTTTCACAACCTTTTCTGTCTCGAACTTCCACGTCAAACTCTTGTAAAAGAAGAATCCATCGAATTAGGCGAGGTTTAGAATCTTTCTTTTCAAACAAGTACTTGATAGATGCGTGGTCCGTGTGTACTATCGTCTTTGTCCTAATTAAGTATGATCGGAACTTATCAAAAGCAAACACCACGGCAAGCATTTCTTTCTCCGTTGTTGTGTAATTTTGTCGGGCTCCGTCCAATGTTTTGCTTGCATAATAAATAGCCCGAAAGAGTTTCTCATGACGTTGTCCCAACACAGCTCCGACCGCATAATCACTTGCATCACACATGATCTCAAATGGTTGAGACCAATCCGGTAACAGGAGGATAGGAGCACTCACTAATGCCTTCTTTAAAGTCTCAAATGCCTGCAAACATTCGTTAGAAAGAATGAAAGTGGTATCTTTTTCTAACAATTTACTCAAAGGTTTAGTGGTTTTTGAAAAGTCTTTTATGAATCTCCTATAAATGCGTGCCCAAGAAAACTCCTAATTGCTTTTTCATTCTTCGGTGGGGGAATTTTCTCAATGGCGACAATTTTTGCCCTATCAACCTCCAAACCGGCGCCGGACACTCGATGGCCTAGGACAATTCCTTCTTGCACCATAAAGTGGCATTTCTCCCAATTCAGGACGAGATTAGTGTCTTCACATCGCTGCAAAACTAAATTAAGATTATGCAAGCAATGATCAAATGAATTTCCAAACACCGAAAAATCATCCATGAAAACTTCCATTATATTTTCGATCAAACCGTGAAAGATAGCCATCATACAACGTTGAAACGTGGCTGGAGCATTACATAAACCAAACGGCATTCTGCGATAAGCATAAATTCCATAAGGACATGTAAAAGCCGTTTTTTCTTGATCTTCCGGTGTTATGTAGATTTGATTATACCCTGAATATCCATCAAGAAAACATAAAAATTCATGCCCCGCCAATCTATCAAGCATTTGATCAATGAAGGGAAGGGGAAAATGGTCTTTGCGAGTAGCCGCATTTAAAGCCCTATAGTCTATACACACTCGCCATCCCGTAACTACTCTCATAGCAATTAATTCATCTTTCTCATCTTTGGTTATGGTCATCCCTCCCTTTTTTGATACAACTTGCGTAGGACTCACCCACTCACTATCGAAAATTGGATATATCATCCCGACATCTAAAAGTTTTAGTACTTCCTTTTTCACCACTTCTTTCATTATGGGATTAAGTCTTCGTTGATTTTGCACTTTAGGTTTAAAATTTTCTTCAAGCAAAATCCTATGCATGCATATGTAAGGACTAATCCCCTTCAAATGTGAGATAGACCATCCTATAGCCGACTTATGTGCTCTCAATACACGAAGCAATTTAGCTAGTTGAGTGGATGAAAGTGAAGAGGGTACAATTACCGGATTGGTATTGTTATCATCCAGAAATGCATACTTGAGGTGTTCCGGGAGGGTTTTAAGGTCCAAGATTGGTTGAGATGAATCCGATTGAGATGAAACGGACCCCAAATTTTTGTCCATGTCGTTGGACACGTTCGAGTCGTCCGTTAGATTGATTTCTGCAACTACTTCATGCTCCCCTTTGTCAAAATCATCGAATGTATTGATTTGCGTTCTTTCCTGTAGAGAATTTAATTCAGAAACATAATCAAACAAGTCAGAATCATCAAACTCCAAAGTTGAATCACTAGAAAAACATGAGTTCGTAAGAGCATACTCTAACGGATCCGAAGAAAATGAGTGTAAGATTTTTTTCTTTCCATACGAGCTTATATGGTCAATAACATTGCAATATTCCGTATTATCATGAAATTCCATAGCTTTAAATATAGAAAATAGAACATACTCGTCGTTAACACGTAGTGTTAATTCTCCCCTTTCAACATCAATAAGAGCCTTTCCCGTTGCTAAAAATAGACGTCCAAGGATAAGTGGTAAATCTCCATCTTCTTCCATATCAAGGACAACAAAATCCGCTGGAAAAATAAATTTTTCGACTTTTACAAGCACATCTTCAACAATCCCCTTGGGATGTATTATGGATCGATCCGTCAATTGTAGCATAACTGTTGTGGCTTTCATTTCTCCGACACCTAATTTCCTGAAAATAGATAACGGCATGAGGTTAATTGAAGCACCTAAATCACACAAAGATTTATCGAATGAGACGTTTCCAATAGTGCATGGAACGATAAAGCTTCCGGGATCCTTAAGCTTTTGAGGCAATTTGCGTTGGATAATAACGCTACATTCCTCGGTTAGTTTAACCGTCTCATGATCTTCCATCTTTCTTTTTCTTGACATCACATCATTCAAGAATTTTGCGTAGTTAGACATTTGTTCCAAAGCATATGCAAAAGGAATATTGATATTAATTTTCTTGAAGATATCTAAAAACTTTGCGAATTGTGCATCTAACTTTTTCTTTTTGAAACGTTGAGGAAAAGGGAGAGGAATGATAGGAGTAGAGTTAGGAGATATTTTAGGCTTTTCAGCCCCCTTGGATGTATCATGCTTCCCTTCTTCCTTTTCAATTTCGATTTGATCCTCCTTGACTTCCTCTTTTTGTTGGACCCTTGGCATCTTTGGCCCTTCATAATTCGTTCCACTTCTTAAGGTGATTGCTTGACAGGACTCTTTTGGATTCACTTCGGTATTGCTCAGAAATTGTCCCCGTTGATGTTGACTTCCGACAACTTTAGCTAATTGTCCAATTTGAGTTTCAAGATTTTTCATTTGAGCTCCCATGGTGGAAGCTAATTGAGTGACATGGCCTTCGATTTTGTCTAATTTCTCCTCATCTCGACTAAATCAGCTTTTCGTCTCCATCATGAAGGTAGCTAGAATATTCTCGAGATTTGACGTCGGCTTTGCTTCTTCAATTATCTCCCCATTCGATACCTTGAATCCGGCCGGTGGTCGCAAAGCATTCTTTGGATTAACATAGCTAAAATTTTCATGATTTCGATTTGAGGGATGGTAGAAGCCCGGTGGTGGATTATTCCGGTAATTGTTGTAACTCCGATTATTAATGTAATGTGCCTCCTCCAATGGATCGGACGGTAGTGAACTTGAACTTCCTTGAGAAGCTCCCTTCGAATCACCTCCTTTTGTTAGAGTCCCCAATTGAGTAGTTAACATCGTCATTTGCGCGGTTAGTGCCTTTATAGGATCCGAATCGGATATCTCAGCCACCCTTCTAATATTTGCTCTTTCCATCGGCCATTGATAGCTATTCATAGCCATTTCTTCGATCAATCCATACGCTTCTTCAGCGCTCCTTGCTAGCAATGCCCCTCCCGCGGAAGCATCAATAAAATTTCTTGTTTCTCCCATAAGACCATTGTACAAGAAACACATTTGTTGGTCTTCGGGGAAACCATGTCGAGGGCATCTCCTTAGTAGGTCTTTGAAACGTTCCCAAGCTTCATATAACGGTTCGGAATCCAATTGATGAAATTGAGTAATCTCACTTTTTAGCTTCATTGTCTTGTTTGGTGGGAAAAATTTGAACAAAAATTTTTCGCTCAATTCTTCCCATGTCTTTATACTTCCGGGAGCTAAAGTTCCAAGCCAATTTCTTGCTTTCTCTCTCAAAGAGAATGGAAACAATCGTAAGCGTATTGCATCATCCGAAACTCCATTCATTTTGATAGTATCACATATTTGCATGAAATGAGTGAGATGGGCATGTGGATCTTCGACAGCAAATCCTCCAAATTGATTTTGTTGAACCATTGAAATTAAGGCGGGATTCAACTCGAAATTGAGGGCGTTGATTGGAACATGAGTGATTCCTCCAAAGTTTCGGTCTAGTTTTGGTCGGAATCCATCCCGAATTGATTGCACCCTAGTTGTTGGATTTTCAATCCTTCCGCCTTCGTTGTCTTGGATTATTGCATTCTCGTTCTCGTTGTCCCTTCCCACATTATCTCCCGCTCTCTCCATGTCTTCAAAAAGATCCCTTCTTAGTTTCCTTGAGGTAGCACTTGTTCTTCGGGCAAATGCTTCTACTTCCGGGATGAAAGTTTCTAAAGGCACTCGAGATGAACGAGTGTTCATGCACTCCCTGAGTAGAAATTGTATAAAATGAGTTAAGTAACAAATAAGAAAATGTCTAAAGTAAGACTAGAAACACTTATCGTAATATCAACACTAACAAAAATTTATTTTAGTCCCCGACAACGGCGCCAAAAACTTGTTCGCTATATTTTTTAAACAATCCGCAAGTGTACGGAGAATATGTAGAAAGCGGCGAGCAAGGTCGTATTCCACAGAGACTAAATATTCTTATTGTGTTGAGTACTAGATTATAGTGTTTCCGGTTTTATCTAGACGATCGAAAGGTAAAATGGATGATTAATGAAATAAAATACAATGATCACAATAAATTAAAATAATTGAAAATATCCGAATGGAAGCGAATTGCAAGAGTTTAGAAAGGTGGATTCCAAGGCTAGGTTTCCGTTGATTACTAAATTTAGTCGGGATTGGTTCCAAAAGGCTCTAAGTGCATCTCTAAAACGATGATCACAACAATATTCTAAAGTCTCTCTCGAGATGCATTAAAACGTAGATTAAACAACCTATAACAACGTCTCCGTCTATTATAAATTATCTAACTCTAAAATGTTCATAAGATTAAATATCATCATAGTTCATCACCGATTTCTCAATCTCGTAATTTACTACGTCAAATACTCGAAACCTATTAATGCCATCTTCTCTCGAATTATGAGCAATTAAGTTAAACATGTAAAAACATTGATCAAGTGTCTAAACATGAATTAAAACCAAGTATTTGATAAAGAAATCACACTAGATATATATAATCATCAATCCCTCAAAACCATAGCAAATCAACGTACTCCCATGCCCGGAATCTAACGAGTTTAGCCGGACATGGTAATAAAGGAAGATTAATAATCATCATGTTCATGCTAATTAAAACAACAAAATGAATAAAACATAGGAAGAAGATAAAACTCGTGGTGTGTCTTGATTGATCCTGGTTGAAGCCTTCAAATGTTCTTGAAGTGTTCTTCAAGAATTTCCTTCAAATCACCTTCTTTTGGAGTAAAAGCCCACAAATCTTCTGTTTTTTCTATCATGCTGCGCCGCACAATTGGACACGCACACACACACTCATGCGGGTGTGTGCAATCTAACGGCTGTGATGCAGCACAGCGTCGTGATGTGCTGCAGAGGATCCCGGCCCAAAAAGTAATTCCTTTGCCAATGAAAATTAGTGCTCTTCCAATCACACATTTTTGACAAGTTCACAAGAAAAGTCAACGACCAAATCTTAGCTCGTCCCTAACAAAACGTACCAAAATCGAATACTCATCAATGGCCTTTGTATCCACGCCACTCCTAATGACCTGCGGGAAAAACAGCCAACCACCGGTGACTGCCACAAACCCCACCGTCAGCGGCCGCGAGACGGCCCTCCTCAGCCCCCAACCGCCGCCTCCCAGCAATTTCTTCAGACCCACCTCCGCCGCCACACAAAACCCGTGCAGAACAAAGAACCACGTGACCTCCCACGTGGGGGCCGCGCGCGTCAAGTAGTAGTAAATCACCTCGTGCATCAACCCCGAAACCAAAAAGGTCGCCATTATCGCCGGCGATCGGGACCACTTCCGGCCGATAACACGCGCCGAGATACGGCGTACGGGGTCGTATATGGCGGGACGTAGAATACTGGTGACCATCAGATTCCACCTACGGCCCCAGAAATCCTGAAGCGACGTGGCTAAATACGGCTCGTCGAACTGCGGCTCGAGCTCCAGCCCCAGAACGGCTCGGACCGGCACGGCTGTGACGGCTAACATCAGCTCCACGCCGAGATAGACGTGACAGCAGTACTGAGCTAAAATCAGATAGGGGTGCATAAAATTCCTACACCTGTTCAGACCGACGAGCACAGCTAGAAGGCCGCATTTGAGTAGGACAATAGCAACTGATTTGGGATTCGACGAGGAATTGGGGGTTGGGGACTGTTTGGTAATTTTGATGGGGAGGAGGGCTATGGAGACGAAATGGAGGAGGGATAATGGCGGATTGGTGGAGAGAGGGCCTCGATCGAAAGAAAAGAGGAGGAGCTTGAAGTTGCCGAGCCAAACAAGGTAGAAGACGGCGGGGCCGGTGAGATGCACGGAGGAGAGGCGGAGGGGGAGGGTGGTGAGGAGGTAGAGGACGGGGAGAAGAGAGATGAGCCTGGCGGAGCCGCTGGGGATGCGGGCGGCGATTTGGTGGCAGAAAATTATGGATACGGCGGCGGCTAACCAGATCTGGGTGAAGGTATGGATCTCAGGGTCCATAATTAGTTTAACGTGGCTACTGCCTTGTTTGGATATACATTTGAAAAATGAGTTTAGAACCATGAGCTATGGTCACCATAAACACAGTGGAGATATGGTGACATAATATTGGGTCATCAAAGTTGTTTTTTTATTACAATAACAAAAAATATTAGAAATATATAATTTATGTAAGAATTATATTATAAAATTTAGTACGTTAATTACTTTAATATTTTTTTTACTAACCATATTTAAAATAAATATTCAAAGTACATTTTTTTATTATGATGCGACAAGTGATGCAGCTAGAGATGGCCATGGACGGGGTTGGGACTTGAGAGCCCGGAACCGGCCTATGTTTATGGAGGGCTGGGTTGGGCGGTCGCGGCCTACTTTTCGCCCGCTACCGGGCTGTCCTGGGCCGGACTGGTCCCCGGATATTAATTTTTTCTAAAAAAAAAAACTGTTTTGAATTTAAAAATACGCTAATGTTAAATTAAATCTCAATTTGAAAAAAATTGCTTTGAATTTTTAAAATAAATTAGTTAATATTAATTAAAAAAATAAATTTAGAAATTTATATGCTTAAAAAAATTATTAACATTAAATTAAAGAATCCATTTTAAGCAAATTCATTTTGAATTTTAAAATATGTTAATATTAAATTAAATGGGGAGAAAAGGGGGACAAAATTGGACTTGGACTTAATTTGTAGGAATTATATATTTTTTGAAATTTAATCTAATTTTTAAAATTAAGTTGCCTACATATCATAAGTAATCAAAGTCCAAGTAGTTCTTTTTATTTACCTATTTACGTACATGGAACTTGAAGGTAGGATGATATGATCAATTGTCGTGTTGGCCACTCGCTGAAGCTCCAGATTCGGATGAAGAATCAATCATCATCCACGGATCATCATCCTCGTTGTGTTCGTCTTCTTCTTTCGTCCGTCCTTGTTGACGTTTCCTGCTTGTTCCCAATCTTTTTTACAGACCAGAATCTTCACAACGTCGGGTGATAAAGATGTCTGTTTATCTGTTATAACTCTTCTACCTGCACTAAAAGCGGACTCCGAAGCAATTGTAGAGGCTGGAACGACAAGGAGATCCTTGCAATTATAGCGAATATATGATATTGTTCTTCACGTAATTTCCACCATTTTAAAATCTTAAAATCGGCGTCAAGCTCATGCAAACACATTTAAGATTTGACTAGAAGAAGTTGAGGAAGTAGAGCTTGATAACGATTTTGGTTTTTTGAAAAGGTTTTAAGATGTAAAATGATCAAATCTACCTTTATTTTTTTAAAGTTGAGTGAGAGGCTAGAACCTCGAGTTTGTGATTTTTAATATACATATAAACTAATGAAGCTAATATTTTGATGCACTCATTTACGGACCCCTCACTATCAAAAAAAAGTATTACACAATGCATTATAATAATAATCAAGAAGGTTACCGAGTGCTTCTTTTTTCACACTCGGGTCAAGAAGACATGCAACACCATAATATGTAAGGAAATTTATCCAACTACTCTAACCATTTTTCTTGTATTTGAGAAATAACTTGAGTTCAATATATATTACTTTTGTGTTCACTTAAAGAACCAACAATTTTACAACATTCTAATAACCAAATGCACATTAGGTTCATAAACATAAAAAAATAAATATGTAGAATTATTATAAGCACGTAGCTATGAACGATCGTAGCAAGTTCCCAATGAGCCTCAATTATGAGGTCTTTCGGAGTTATATAAATGAATAGTAATTATCTTATAAGGAATAGCATTATCAAGCAATTTAAAAGTTTAATTTCAACATGTAGGTGTATAAATGCTCCATTTTTTTTATTTTAAATTACGTTCCTTACATAGATGTTTATAATATCTCCTAATGTGTTGACTCAATCTTAACTATTTAAATTATTTTTCTAATCGGATTTAAAAGAGGTGAAATCATAGCAATTCCTTTTTTAGCTGACAAATTCAAGACATGAGCACAACATCTGATATGCATAAAAATACTGTTTGCAAGTAAAGGCAATTCGCCCAACAAATATTCCATATATTTACTGTTCACGGCCGCATTATCGGGAGAAAGGAAAAGCACTTTATCAAATATATTAAATTCCTTACAACATTCAATTATTCTATCTTTTAAATTTTTAACGGTATGCGATTCCTCGATAATATCAAAAGCAATCATACGTTTTTATATGGCATATTCAATTCCAATCAAATGAACTGTAATGCCAAGATAAGGTTCACGAGTTGGAGAAGTCCAACAATCACTAGTAAGACATATATAACCTTCGAATCTTTTAAAAAATTTAATTAATTGAGCACGTTGAATATAATATTGTTGTTGAATATGATATTTAAGAGTATTCCTTGGTATTCTTCTATATGTCTGTTGCATTAAAGTCCTAGTCATAATTTCTAAATTTTCACTCTCACCATAACTTAAAGGCATTTCATCAAGAGTAACATATTTAGCAAAGCCGTCAATTAATTTTTGTTAAGTGTAAACGAAAGACATACTTCCGCCGAGTGCTTTTGAGAAATAGCCGGATAGTTGAGATTGATCATCCGAAAGTTCTTGATCATGATTATCCTTAGTCATATCGTGGTCGTTTGCCAAATGACGATCTAGTCCGATTTTGGTACCAATCTTTCAAGAAAAAGTAGTAATTTTCTTTTGATTTTTGCATACAAGGCAAATCGTTTTGCAATGCTTTGGTACGGTGCCGAGAGTCCTCTCATAAAATGTCCAAATCCATGATTTTTTATTCTTATTTGAAGTTTTGGCCGTAGGTTCGGATGGAGCTGGCATGGTAGTAGAGTCTTGAGAGAGATTGTGAACTAATAACAATTTATAATAATAAGTACTAAATAAATAAACTCTAGTAAGCATAAAAAAATAATACAGAGTAGAAATAGTAAACTTACCAAAATGCAAGTTGGTATCAATATCGCCGGTTCCTTCATGATGAACGTTACTCGCCATAGTAATTTTTTAATAAAGATAGATTTAAATTATTACATTTATACAAAGTTACTTAACAAAAAATAATAATACGAGTTATGAAAACTTGAAAATTGTGAAAATTTGAGAGTTGTGGAAACTTGAGAATTATGAAGAAGAGAGTAGAATCCGCATCGGGTGTCGAATCCGCATCTGGCTCCAATGAGCATTCCTCAGTTAGAACAAACTTATGTTCCTCAGCAGTCAGGACAATATTAAGATTACATTTCCAATCAGCAAAGTTAGTGCCATCTAGTTTGTTTTCTTTGAGAATTACAGCAAGTTGATTGAAAGTCACCTGAGATGAAATTAAAAACATTAATCACATAATGCATAGCAAATATATTGAAAAACCTCAAAAACACAATATATATGCTAGCAACCAACACCTCGAAAAACCGTATGTGCAAGCCACGATCGTGTGGACCTTTACACACACATTTTTCAAGTAGAGTTTTACGTTTTTAATTTTACTATCTAGTCAATTTACGTTATGAGAAGTAAAATTAATAGTTGCTTCATCTTGCCATTTATTAATTAACATAGATTTCGATGAGGAACTTATTAATTAATACACCTAAGTGAACACCATAAATTAACAATCTTAAAATATTATCTTTTAAATAATAGTCATACAGATGGAAATGTCCTATCATAAAAAATAATATTTACCTTTTGTTATCATTTGAAATTTATAACTAGTGAACTTATAATTAGCACATCCGATATGGAGGAAGACCCTAATGTCAACGTACATGCTAATTCACAATTTAAATTAATTATGGAGGCCAATTTGATATTATTTTAAAAAAAATAAATCAATTTAATCACTTAGTTATTTTAGCCTTAAGGTTTTTATTTTTCTCGTCCTAACATGCAAGAAATATATCACGCATACATTCATACATGTCATACATCTAAAACAGTAAAAACCAAAATAAAGCATGGATAATTAAATTATCCAATTATCATGGTCTTCTTCCTTGATTTGAATCCGAGAAAATCTTCGACTCGATTTCTCCCACTGGATCAAGCATCTCGTCACTCCTCCCCGGTCGGGCCGTGTATTTTCAAAATTAAAGTTTCACTTTTATGCAAAATTAATTACATAAAAAATTCAATTTTAAATCATGGCTCTCTAGTGGACGCAACGAACGGCGGTGAAACGGACCGGGCCAAAACTTGGACGACCCGACCCGAACTGACAAACCGGCTCGGAACAGACTTCCTACGGCCCTCGGCGTGCTTTGCAGTACGGCCAGCGTCTTCAGCGGCCAAGCGTCTTTGTTGCATGCCAGCGCCAGTGATCCGTGTCTGTGTTCGCTCTATTTCTTCGTGACTTCATCTTCTCCGAATTCGATTATAATTTTATATAAAATAAAGTTCATCGAATTTACAACAAGATTACACAAAAAATAAGATCCTAGATATACCCGCGGAATTTCTCACGGGAAAAATAATTACATGCCTTAGAACCGGGCCAAACCAATAATTACATAATAAAAATAAATAAATAAACCACTCACATAACCATGATAATTCGACCATATTCCCTGCAAGAACACATCTAGCAAAATACTCCAAGATCAAATTACATGAATATTTAAATTGCTATCAATTAATCACCAAAATTAATTGAAATAGCAAAAGCCTAAAAATCTGGTTCCGATACCAATTGTTGGAAATAAAACGCAGCGGAAGCGAGGTTGGGGAAAAGTTTGATTTAAGCTTTTTAGGCATCCACGAGCATAAAATCTATTTAGGCATACTAATTAATTAACTACTAAGATTAATAAGTAATTTAAATATTATTTATTATTTATTAAATAAATATGTTGGTAAATTAAATATCCGAATCTAGATCAAAGATCATAGGATATTTACCTTTGAAGCGTAGTGGTTGTTTGATCTTCTTGTATTTCTACCTTTAGATCTTCTAGAGTATGATCCGCCTTAATCCGAACGTTGTGTGGGCAACGAGCTACCGAATCTTACTTGGACAAAAGTGGATTGGCCGAAATCTTCCTCTCACAACTCTAGATTTTCTTTTCTTCAAGTAATTCCGATTTGTAACAAGAATTAAAGTGTTATCTCAATTGTGGATCAAAGACACAAGTCAAGATCCACAATTAAACACTAAGAAAAAAATCGAAATCCTTGTGTTGGATTAGTGATGATGCGGCCGAACCTCCCCCCATGTGACCTATTTATAGGTTTTGGACTACTCTAGGGATCTTAAGGACGACTAAGGTTAGGACTCCTCGTGCAACCCAACTTTCCATATTAATCCCTTTCCTAATTAATATGATTGAGTTCACTAATATCAATTCAGTCCACTAAAGAATTAATATTGCACTTCCAATCTAAATCTCAATTTAGGAAATCGGGCTCCTTATTTAAATATATTATTTACCGTGTTTAAGATATCGAATGTCCATTAATTAATTTGAGCTATTGAGAGCTTTAATTAATTAATATCTGTTAAAATGCAGGCTTGCTCTTGCTGAGTTATTGTGGGAAGCTATTGGAAAGTGGTTTGGAGTGTCTATAAACAAGGCTGATAATTTAGTGACCTCTACCCGAAGCCTTAGTCCATATGCTTTGGTATGGTTGGGTTTTTTGGTTTTCTTGAGGATCATGTCTCAGCTTACCGGTTTCTGTTGAAGCTTTTGAGCATTGCTCATGCTCATTATGCTTCCTTTTGGATGAATACAATTTAAACTATCCAAAAAAAAAAACGAAAAATCGAGGGTAGGGAGAAAAAAGATCATGTACAGTATGAGTGTTCTTGATTTTAACATTAAAATGAAAGTACAAAACAATATATGCCATTACATATACTGCACTTTTTGTAACACAACAATTAGAACACTTCTAATTTGAACTCTCGAACTAAATTTAATTCATTGATGTTCAATTTAAAATTAAACAAATCATATGTATGATATAATATTTAATATATATATATATATATATATTCCGCTATTTTGTGTCTTTGTATATGTAATTAACCAAAAAAATATGCGTAAATAAGAAAAGAGAGAAAAAATACTTAAAATGACTAAAACTAAAACGTCGTCCCGTCATTCCATTTGCAGAATTAATGCTTGAACTGCAGATTGAGAAAGTATTTGATCAGCTTATTACTTGGAGGGCCAATCTTTCTGGATGTCAAAACTGTAGTTGATCTCTAGGTAGCACTTGTTGTCATCATCAACAAACTGCATACACAAGAACTTTTTAATAATAATAATAATAATAATAATAGTAATAATAATAATGATTTGAGACACTAAAAATTTATAATTTTGATTTCTAAATACACTAGCTTGTGCCACCCTCATGAATAAACCAACCATAATCACCGGTTTTGCCACGCACCAATGATCGCATCACGTCTATATATGCATCCATGTCTACACGAGTTTCTCACAAATTATTCTCTGTATTCTCTTTGCATGTACCTATTTTACATAGTCATATTACGCTCAATGTTTCTAAAAAATGGGTCGATTATCCACTGCTTTCAAAAGGTTACATCCCGTCCCTTCTATCTTCTTGTGCACAAGTGGTGATCTGATATGAAACTCACAGGGTTAATTCGCAACTTTTTGAGAACATACGGACAATGTGTCTAATTACTTTACACATAGGGTAGTCTATCAATTTTTAAAAACACGTAAGAGTAATATGACTATTTAATATACGCAGAGAATAAACAACTCAGTAAAATACAGGGGTAGTCGGCCATTCGCTCATGTCTACACACTCACATGAATTAATTACACACTCACATGAATTTCTATATAAGTATGGATATATAATCATACCAGAAACAAAGACGATTTAATTTAGTTGATTTAAAAAAAAAAAAAAGAATGCTGCACCTTTGTTCTTGCTGAATATGATCCTCTAGCGAAAATCCCAGATGGAGTAGTCTCTTCTGTCATTTCATGTGTGTATGGCTCCGCTTGAGGACTAAACGTTCCCAGCATTTGTTTCGAGCTATCAACTGTTATATATATTACATTAAAATTATTAAATATTTAAAAAAATGAAAAAAATAAAAAAAGTATTATTATTATTATTATTATAATACCTTTGATTCCAGTTTTCCAGACAGTGTTGGTGTACTTGAGGCCACAAACAATATCATTGCTGACCTTGATGGAAAATCTAAGGCGATAACGGCAGCCTTCTTTCAGTGTAAACCACTGTCCTTTGGGGTTCCCAGACTCGGGTATTGGAAGCACCATGTCTGGTCTTCCAGGGGACAGGATTGTAAGGCTCAATATTTTCACATCTGGTTCTTCATCCTCTGTGTCAAAAATAATATCAATTTTTTTTGGCCAAATTAAAAAAAAAATATTTGCAAACATATATATATATATATATACATGATCCCCTTAATTACTCAGTTCCCATAACAATATACCTTCAACAGCAGCAGCATCCACACCTCCTAGGAGTTGTTCTTTCCACCTCCTCAAGCTCTCATCATCCTAATTTTCACACAATCAATCAATCAGTCAATCATCGTCCCATAGGAACTGCTAGTGTTGAGAGAGAGAGAGAGAGAGTTTGGTTCGCTTAGAAACTTTTTTCGCCCGTATCATGCATGCCTAATATGACTCGAACTCGTACCTCCAGATTTAGATAGGAGTTCATGACAAGTCTTAGTACCAACAAGGACGGAACATATAAGGGGCCGAGGGGGGCTGTGGCCCCCCCAAAAAATTTTGACCCTATATACATTTTATACCTTTTTATTTTTAGTTTCAGTCATTTCAAATACAAAAATTTCAGTGTTGTGTATATCGGCCCCCTAAAATAAATACTTTACAAATTGGCCCCTCCGACAAAAACGTTCAAGTTCCGTCTTTGAGTACCAATACCATCGAGGTCATGGGCGACCATGGTACCAGACTTGCCATGAATTCCTACCTAAACGTGGAGCTACGTGGTTCGAGTCTTGAGGAGGACAAAATACGTGAGACTAAGGTCAGCGTACACTCATCATGAGTTGCGGGTATAGTTCTTGTACCGCTGCCAACATCTGGTAAAGGAGCATATATGATGCAGTTTATGACATGCTGTTATGCATAAGTTATCAGCATCTTGCATGTGTTATTAATATATGATGCTTCATGTACAACGCTGTTTTACATAAACTGATAATAACATCATACATATATATATATATATATATATATATATATATAGTGTCACGTTACCAGATTCCTAATTTCCTATAGTAAAGGTTATTACATGAACACAACCATGTATACATATGTATATATATGGACCTCATCCTCATGCATGCATGGCATGCATTAATATATATATATATATATATATATATATATGTATGTATATGCACCTTATCTTTCTCAAGATGTTCTTTGATGCTAACTTTTGGGCCCAACTGAATGTTCAAATCCTCATCATCCTGATCAGTTGCATAGCAAGAAGCCTGACTCGGCTGCCTACTAATCCTTCCTTCTGAATCGGAAGCTATATCGGGATCGTGGATCGTCGCACTACTGTTCCTGTTCGACTCACAGTCTGAATTTTCCATTTCCTTTTCATTTCCATCATATCCCATATTTGTTTTTTTTCCTTCAATATGTATATCCAACACTAAACACCACAGCTCAATATCCCCCAGAATCCTACAATCATACCATATAATAATAATAATAATAATAATAATAATAATAATAATCCAAGAAATATTAAAAAAGGAAATATGAAGAAAGCCCTGAATTTCCAAAAAAAAAAAAGAATAAAAAAAACTCACAGAAGATTAATATATAGCCATACCAGAAAAGCTGGGAAATTTGAGACCCTGAGAGCCTTAATTAACTAGCAGACTCTGCCTGGAAAACCAGATTTCTGTTTTGTTTTTACCATGTACCTAGTAATAAAAAAAGGTGACCGAGAAAAAAGTGTTTAGGTGGTAAAGAAAAATTTACTGGGTTAATTCTGGTGGTAAATTAAAAAGAAATTAAATGGGTGATTTAAAAATTTGTGGTGATCCGATGTATAATGAATATTTGGGAAAATATTGAAGAAATATATATATATATATATATATATATATATATTTGAGTGCGCTTCTTGAAATTGACTGAAATTTTGTGAGTTGCATATTAAGAGCGGAATGTAAGGCCAAAAAATGCGGTCTTTTACTCTTTCTGGAGAATTTATATAGATTTGCCAATGACAAAATTGGTTCATAATCACAGTGCCATTTTCTTTAATTATTTATCGTGTTATTTCTTCTATTAATATTATATTATAGTAAAAATTGAACAACAAATACCAACCGGTAATATCATGTAGCCGGGTGGATGATACGCACACACTGTGAATCTGTGATGAATATGAAAGTGAAAAATGATGAATAAGAAAATATAATTGTTATATATTTCACGGGATTGACTATGGTGAAAACACCCTTAATGGTGAAATCTAGAAACCAATTGTATTATTAAATAATTTCATTGCATATTTGTTATTATTTTTGTTGCATCAAGCTAGTTGCTAGTATATGCAACAAATAATGCAATAAAAAAAAAATACATAAATGCAAATAATTCTACTCATCTACAGCCGTTAGATCACTAATATCAATGACTTACAAAAGTTTCTAGATTTTAATTAGTTTTTATATGATCTATTTCCTATATTCCACTACTAAAAAAGGTTCTAATAGTGTCACCCTATTAGCTTCACCGGAAAAAGTGAAGCTAAAGAAACAAGGGCAACAAATAAAGTAAACAAAAGCGTCACATATGTGACGCCTTAAACTTTGAAAAAACCAGTCAGCATTTCTTAAACAAAGGCGTCACATATGTGACGCCGTCCTGTAAATTTATTTTTTTAATTTTATTACAATAATTGCATCACATATGTGACGCCAATATGTAATAATCGATTTTTAAAAAAAAAATTCCTTAACGGTGTCACATATGTGACGCTATTAAACAACTGAAAAAATAAGTAATATATTACTAAAAAATGTGTGTATTGGCTTCACAAAAATGTGAAGCCAATAGGCGTCACATACATGACTCTGTTATAAAATTAAATATATTTATATATACTAAATCCATTTTAAATGTACAAATTTGTGTTGGTTTAATTATTAAATACTATAAATAATGAATTTAAAATTATATTTAATAATTATAGTGTAAGAAATTTCTTAACATTAAGAACTTAAATTACAGTATATTTATTTATGCTTAAATATTTTGAATATTGATTTACTTTGAAAAATAAATTAAATATAAGTACGAAATATAGTATAAGGATAAATAAATATAATATAATATATTTACTGAATCAAAACATAGCTCAGTGGTTAATGGTCACGCATCCATGCCAACAGGCGTGGGTTCGATTCCCACGTCTCCCACTGAGCTATGTTTTTATATGAAGTTGTCCTTCTTTAGCGTCACATATGTGACGCTAATTCCACTTTCTTTTTTTTTTTAACAGCAGAAGCAGAACCATCAGCGTCACATATGTGTCGCTAATGCCCCTTTTTTTTTTGACAGCAGAAGCAGAACCATCCCAGCACAAACCAAAACAACACAACTCAGTTTTTTTTGACACCATTCTATCAGCAGCAAAACAAAACACCATTCTATCAATACAGCACAAAAAAACGCATAAGAACAATAAACACAACACACCATCAACCGAACCAATAAACCAGCAGAACAACAAACGACATTCTAACCAAACCAACAAAGCAATATATTAAACACCATGCAAAATAATAATAACATTCTATACAAATCAAAATCATAATATATGCGAAATATAACAAGTACGATCATCAAAACATATATCTAACATAATACTCGTCAGATATTGAACGCACCAACTCATCCTCATCAAAGTTGTCGGAGTCATCATCCTCACCATTCGCCCGAGATGATGAGGTATCTACCTTCTTCTTTCCTTTGAGTAATCTCAACATGAGTTTACTCATCTTTGAAAATTCGGAGTCCATCTTCTCTCTATCATTTTTCATCATCTCTCTATCCTTCTTCATCTCCTCTCTATCCTTCTTCATATCCTCGTTATCCTATTTTAGCGCCTCGATGGTAGCCTCCAAAGTCCGATCAATCTCAGTCAGTAAATAGGCCTCACATATGGATCCCTCAACCTTCGCTTTATTGCTCACCGTGCCTTTTAGAATAAACATCATCTTGTATTATATGAAATACTTAATGTATAAATACATACACAACATAATTCATATATTAACAGAAAGAAAAGAAAAGTACCTCTCGAATGGGTACTGTTGTGCGGCGATTTATACGCCTCAATGGCGATCGGCACAATGGTCAGGAGCCAACCAAAGAAGACAGATGCTGGGCAAGCGTCTAGCGGTCGACGTCCAAGGCGATCGTCTTTTGGCATCTGGCGATCACCTCTAATGTCCGACTGGATACGATCGTCCCATGCCACGTGTGAATCCGACACCCGTCAAAGTCTGTGGAGACCGAATCTCGGGTGAAGACCCACGTGCAGATCCGCAAAAGGCGCCGCAAGAACAGGCCCTACTCCAGCCCATCAGCAGCTGTCAGTGATAAGCACGGCCTCACCAACCGACAGACCCGCCGAAAGGACCTAAGGTGGGACCGCCCAGGACAGCGAGAAGAGGCACCCGTCGCCCCCTCATTGGTTCGCGTACCTGGATGCCAGTAGCAGCCGCGGACTTTAAGGAAACAGTCCCACGTGCTAGGACGATCGCCCGCCTTATTTAAATGCAGGAAACGGCGATCGCCCGCGGTTGACAGGGACGTCCCAGCAGCCCTTTCTCCTATAAATAGGAGGCCTCCAGCTTCGGCAAAAGGGGGGTTGACAACGTGAACACATAACGCTAAAAGCAAACAATACAGAGAACTCTCCATCTTTGTAACAAGAACTCACAGAGCTTCAACTCTGGTTCTCCCGGCAATCTTCAGCACTCGATAGCTAAGATAACTAGAGTCTTTATACTCATTGTAATTGTACTCTAACATTAATATCTGTACTCACTAGTATTCATATTAATAACATCTCGCGAGAGCATTCAAGCCCGGGACTAACAATCCTGGCAAATCTTATGTTATTTACTTCCACGGATATGCTCTCGCACTTTGTTTGTTACTCGTCCATTCCAGCATATCATCTCCAGATAATATTTTGGGTAACAACAATTGGCGCTAGAAGAATGGGTATTAACCCTCATTTTTTATTCCAACCGTCTCGAAGAACACTCATTGTTCTCCGGGGCATATACTTGAAGAAACACTCACTGTTCTTCAAAGAAAAACCTTCAGAATCATGACGTCTGCCACGACCTTGAAAAGGGCCACTCTACGATCTGCCGGACACCTTATTCCGGCCCAGGCCGAGTCCCAACATACGGCGGAGGGCGACCGCGGCGACGCCAGACTCTCACTCCCGCCCCCGAGGGACGGCCCCAGCCTCTCACTCGATCAGTTCCAAACCGCGGAACAGATCGAAGAGGCCATGGCGATCCTTAGGGAGCGACAGAGAGCATGCGACTCGCCCACCATTACTCCATCAGTCATCCGCCGTGCGGGCAAGCGGAAGCTCAAGGGGCTATATGTCGAGGAATCGTCAGAAAGCCCCGAGCCGCAGGAAAAGGCGCTCGTAAGGCAGGACGATTCCATCTTCAGCCGCCTAGGGAGTGATCCCTTATGGCGACCCGGGCATTCGAGCCCCAGCCGGGAGACATCAGAGTCCGAATCTGTCACCAGGAGTTCGGCATACCCAACTCCCAGAAGACAGGCCGGCCAACGGGCTCCCACTCACCTCAGAATTGAGCTCGGTGGCGGAGAACTCGTCACCTACCATGGGGCCAGGAGATCGGTACATGATCGCCTCGGCTCCCGCTCCGAGAGCCAATCCGCGAGCAGTCAGGCTACGGCGATGGCCGCAATGCAGCGCCATCTCGACGAAATGAAGGCGCTCATAGAAACTGGGGCAGGCACCAGGAGATCGATCGCCGGATCAAGTGAGCCGCTCGCGGTCCAGATCGAGCTCGCCCCCGTACAACCAAAGATCGCCCCTCCTCAAACACCTCTATATGAGGGGAGGTCGGATCCTGAGACCCATTTGAGCAAGTTCCGGATCTACATGACCGAATGCGGGGCATCGGACGCGATGAAGTGCCGAATGTTCCCATTGACATTGGGCGATCTTGCCCATAAATGGTACATATCATTGCCACCGCGCTCAATCAACTGTTTTGAGAAGCTGGCGAACGACTTCACGTCGTATTTTTCTGCCAAAGTTGCTCGGCCAGAAGGCCCCCACCGCATGATGAAGATCAGGCAAGAGAAGGACGAGCCCGACTAAGACTACATCGACCGGGTGGATGAAATAGTCATCACCAACGAACCCATTAGCGATGAGATCGCCCTCTACTCGGTCCTAGGGGGATTCTATGGCCATTCACCCATGTTCAGGCACCTCACGAAAGACATCCCCCGACCTACGCGATCTTCCGCGTCAGGGCCGCCGACTTTCTGGCTAGGCAGAGGATGCTCACCCTTCGCTTAGGCGATGGATCTACCGGAGAATGAAAGGCGCCATCTTCCATCCCGAAGAAGGCGGTCGCCAAGCCCAGAAAGGCGGTCGCAAAGCCACCCGGTGAGTTCAAGGCCTTCGAGGATGTGGAAGTTCACCTCCTCCGCAACCTCAGTCTATCTCCGGCCTATATCTTCAACGCATCAAGGGGCGCGAGTGGCTTAGCAAGCCGAAGCCGATGAGGGACAACGGTCATCTGGACCGCAGCAAATTTTGTGCCTACCATAAAAGTCCCGGCCACAACACCAGCCAGTGTCGCGACTTACTCAGACAACTCTGGAGACTGTTTGAGGAAGGCAAGTTGGACAACTTGGTGACCATGCCAGAACCCCAGGCAAAAAGGGCCAGGGGACGCGATCTCCATCAGAACGACGGAATCCCTCCCAATCCGGTCGCTAGGATCGAGCAAAATGAGTCGGAGTACTCAGATGAGTCAATCCCTCCAATCAACCCCGGCGGCCGGATCAATATGCTTCAGTCGGGAGGTGGAAACCTCAGAGGCCTTTCCCCGGTTTCCACCATGTCAAACAGAAAGCGGAAGACCGAGTTGAGGGCGTTCGTCGGGGTCCACGTCGTGGTGCCCCCAGATCCAACCATCTCCAGAGACGCGCTCATCACCTTCTCCAAGAAGGATAGGGAGGGAGTGCAGTGCCCCAAAGAGGATGCATTGGTAATCTCTGCATGTATCCTTGGGAAAATGGTCGACCGCGTGCTGGTTGACAATGGGAGCTTTTGCAATATCATATTCGAATCTGCTCTGGACCAGCTCGGCAACCTGACCAAGTTCATCAAGCCATTTTATACCGTGCTTCAAGGATTCGGCGACAACACGGTCCAAGCCTATGGAAGGATCAAGCTCTCTGTCGAGCTAATATGCTGTTACGATCCCAAGGTTAGGATCACTAGGAACCTCAATTTTGTAATCATAGATAGGCCCAACATATATAATGGGTTCCTCGGTCGCCCCTTTCTAGAAACTTTCGAGGCAGTTGCCTCTTCTTTCTTTTACTATATCAAGTTCCCCACTGCCGATGGGACAGTCGGTACTATAAAAGGAGACCAGCTAATGGCAAAGAAATATTTGAATTACTCATGTGTCGTAACTTCCTCTTTAAACACTTCCCGTACTATTTATACATTGAGTCGATCGACATTCAACCAATGGATATCGACGGACCAAGCACCTCATACCAACCCGACTCAGAGGACGGCATCTCACATCGATTGACGGACGACGTTGAGCCAAGGATCGGTTTCGAGCCAAGCCTCGACATTGATCCAAGGATCGAGTCCGGAAATCGTTCCAAACGAGAAGCAACCGTCCCCATTGAAGAGTTGAAAAGTATAACGATAGATCCAGCTCGCCTGGAGCGGGAAGTGCAGATCGGTGCAAGCGTCCGTCTCGAGTTAAAGGACGATCTGATCAGTTTACTACGTAAGAATATCGGAGTCTTTGCCTATTCACATCAAGATATGGTCGGCATTAGTCCTGAACACGCTTGACACTATATAAAGATCGACCCGACAAGGAAGCCTGTTCACCAGAAACGTAGGAAATTCGGTCCTGAGAAGTACGCTGCGCTCGACACAGAAGTCAAAAAGCTACTCGACAACAAACTAATCGGAGTAGCTACCGACGAGCCACAGTGGGTAGCCAACGCGGTGCTCATCAAAAAGGCGAGCAACTCCTGGAGGTTATGCATCGACTTCACCGACCTCAACGCAGCATGTCCAAAAGACCACTTTTCGATGCCTCATATTGACCACTTGGTCGATAGCACGACAGGTTGCAAAATGATGTCGTTCATGGATGCCTTCGCCGGGTACCATCAGATCCCAATGGCTGAGAAAGACATAAAACACACGTCGTTCCACACGGAACGAGACATGTACTTTTGGGTCCGAATGCCATTCGGTCTGAAGAATGCGGGGGCGACCTACCAACGACTAGTCAACGGGATGTTCGCCAACCAGATCGGCAAGACCATGGAGGTTTACATTGACGACATTGTGGTCAAGAGCCTCAAAAAGAAAGATCACCTCAATGACCTTGCCGAGACGTTCGCCATCCTCGAGAAGTTCAACATGAAACTGAACCCCAAGAAATGCAACTTCGGGGTAAGCTCCGGAAAGTTCCTGGGGCACATCGTGAGCCAAAGGGGGATCGAGGCGAACCCCACCAAGATCCAGGCGATCCTCGACATGCAGGAACCACGAAATGTCAAACAGGTGCAACGCCTCACAGGTTGTCTAGCTGCCCTTAACCGTTTCATTTCTCGGCTCGGAGACAAAAGCAAAGCCATTCTTCGCCGCCATAAAGAATAAGAAATTTGCATGGACGAAGGAAAGTCAAGTGGCGTTCGCCAAAATCAAGGAGTATCTCTCTAATCCCTAAATCTTGGCGAAACCAATCCCCGGCGAAAAGCTATTCCTCTACCTGGCAGCCTCGGAGGTCGCGCTGAGCGCTGTATTAGTGCGAGCAGAGGGGCAAGCCCACTTGCCCATCTACTTCGTTAGTCAAGCGCTCCATGACGCGGAAACGCGTTATACGCCTCTGGAGAAGATCGCCTATGCACTAGTCATGAGTGTTCGCAAGATGAGGGCCTACTTATTCAAACACCAAATGGAGGTTCTGACGACTCTCCCTCTAAGGCAAGTTATGCACCGGCCAGACACCAACGGGTGACTCCTCAAGTGGTCACTGGAGATTGCCCAATACGGTATTACGTACGCTCCTCGCACGGCAATCAAAGGCCAAGCTCTGGCGGACTTTGTGGTGGAATAAACATTCCCGCCCAGTCCGACCCTGGTCGGCCGTCCTACTTGGAAATTGTACGTAGATGGCTCGACAACCAACTCGCGAGCAGGGGCAGGGATTGTCCTCATCAGCCCCGACGGCCAAAGTTTCACGAATGCTGTGCATTTCGGGTTCCGTGTGACCAACAATGAAGCCGAGTACGAAGCCTTGGTAGGCGGGTTCGATCTAGCACTCGCCCTGGACGTTCGATGCCTCCACATCTTCATGGACTCCCTCTTGGTCGTGAACCAAGTCAAGGGGGAATATGAGGCGCGCGGCGAACAAATGATCAAATACCAAGAATTGGTCGCCTAAATATGCACAAAGTTTGAAGAAGTGCTGATCGAACAAGTCCCGAGAGAGCACAACTCCCAGGCCGATGCCCTATCCAAACTAGCATCGTCAGATGGGGCGGAAGACTTCTCTAACATCGAAATCACGAAGTCAGCAAAGTCGGCGATCGACAGAAGCCTGATCACCACAGTTGCCATCGCCGAAGAGAACTGGATGACTCCGTTCATTAAATACTTGAAGGAAGGAACGGTCCTCGCCGATCGTATCAAAGCTCGCCAGCTTCAGCTCCGTGCAACCAAATACACCCTATTGGACGACCGGCTTTACAAGCGAGCTTTCAGCCTTCCTCTCCTCAAGTGCATTACACCGGAGGAAGGACGACTCGTTTTAGCCGAGATCCATGACGGGATCTGTGGAAATCACACTGAAAGTCGAGCTCTCATCCACAAAACGACCAGGCAAGGTTTTTTCTGGCCTACACTACAAAAAGATGCGATCGCCTACGCTCGATCGTGTCACAGGTGTCAAGTGATGGGCCAGAACATCAAGCTCTTCCCCGAGCAGCTCACTTCTATGTACAGCCCGTGGCCGTTCGCCCAATGGGGCATCGACCTCATCGGTCCCTTGCCGACGTCGCCAGGGGGATGTAAATTTGCCATCGTGGGGGTCGATTATTTCACAAAATGGGTTGAGGCCAAGCCACTCAACAAGATCGGCCAAGAAAAAGTAATCAAGTTCATTTGGAAGAACATCGTATGCCAGTTCGGTCCACCCCAGGCTATCATCTCCGACAACGGAAAGCAGTTCGATGGTTTGGAAGTCATGCAATTCTGCGAGAAATGGGGAATTAAAAAGTTGTTCTCGGCCCCTTACCACCCTCAGACGAACGGGCAGGTAGAGGCTGTAAACAAGATTCTCAAACATACGATCAAAGCAAGACTCGAATCCAAACAAGGACGATAGGCGAGCGAGCTCCCGGATGTTCTGTGGTCCTACCGAACGACGACCCGAAACTCAACCGGTGTAACCTCGTTCGCCCTCGCCTTCGAAACAGAAGCAGTGATCCCTTCAGAGATCGTCGTCCTCATCCGCCGAACTGAACAAGAAATGACGACGGACAATGATGTAGCCCGACAGATCGACTTGGATATGATCGAAGAACGACGATTGACCTCGGAAATGAAGAACACGATCCATAAAAGGAAATCCGAAAAATTCTTCAATTCGAAGGTCAAGGAAAGGTGATTCCAAGTGGGCGACCTAGTCCTCAAAAAGGTCCACACTCACACGGGAGTATTTGCCCCGAATTGGGAGGGGGCTTTCAGGATATCTAAATGGCTGACCAGAGGAGCCTACGAACTCCAACACCCAGACAGCACTCCGGACCAATATCCCTGGAACGTCGTACGTTTGAAGAAATAATACCAATAAAAACTATGTATTCAGTTACCCAATGTACAAAGAGTTTAATGAGATTTTTTGATCCCCTCTATATGATTCGCCTCGACAAAACAAACAAATAAAGAGAGGACGACTCGCTCGCCCTACAAGAGGTCGTGATCTAACCTGATGGACCTATGCAAGCGATCGCCCCTCCAAGCACAACGTATACCATCGAGGACCGTCATCTAACATGGCGGTCCGAGATAGAAAAGTGCAGCCATGGTTCTGGGCGGACGTAGCAAAGATCGTCCGCCCTTTCGTTTAAATACGAGGCGGACGTAGCCGAAGGACCCTCCAAAACAAATCAATGGACGCGCTCGCCCGTACTCGGATCCATCATCTAATCTGATGGACCGAGGCAGGCGATCGCATCCTACCCCCGTCACAACGTATGCCATCTTGGGCAGAAAAGTGCTAACAAGCCACGGTAGAGAAGTCGATTTATCCGACGGCACCCCGTGCAAGGAATCCTCGAGGCAGAGACCGTCCGCCCCATCACTACTATGCGAGGCAAAACGTAGCCTACGGAGGACCCTTACAATTACGTGAGTCGCGAGAAGTTAACCATCAGACGGAATGTTGCTCGCACACAAGACATAGTCGTCGGGGTCGGTTCCATAGAACCCCACGACTATGCGAAGTCTGTCCAGGATGGGACGTTCGGCCTCCATCGTGGAATCAACAAAATTGAAGATCGCAAGAATCAAACTAAAGATAGCTCACTAAACGAATTATTTTCGTTCCCTTACTTTCACCAAGTAAACAAAAACAAGGGGCAATACGGAGCCATGCATGCGATCAGGAGGACGGAATACGATCGGCTTTGTTCAAACACACATATGACGATCGGTTTTGTTCAGAAATTTACAAGTAAGAATTTCAAGTATACCAATACATTCGGAACTATTCATATAATGGCCGCTCTCCAAACAATTGTGCAAAGTCGAAATGATGTGAAACATTCAAACAGACGATCATACAAGCAAGGCATCAGGTACAATTGTGTAAACACTTGTGTAAATTCGTATGCGAAACATTCAGAGAGGCGATCGTACAAACAAAGAATCAGATGCAAATACGTATTTTATTCCATTTAATTCATTTGTACATACACGCCCGAAGGCAAAACACGAAGAAACTAAAAAATTACAAGGAAAAAACAAAATGATTGCGGTCTCACTCAGGTTGCCCCCGCCTGGCCTTCATCACCAGCAGCTGGATCGGTGTGCACTTCCTCACCAGCTTTCGGATGAACAAGTTTGTCCGGCGACGGATACCAGCTCAGGTCGATCCCGAGGTCGGTGAGGTCAAGGATCGGCAGAAAGAAGTCCGGTTGCAAGGGATGCCCAAGCACGTAGGCTTTGAAGTTATCGATCAGAGGGCCGACCTCGAGCCGTCCCTTCTTGGCAGCGCGGGTGGCGTCAGTGTAAGCCATGTAATAAGCAAACTCGCCGACATACTCCACGTTGAGGTAGGGATCGGTCTCGATCACCTCCAACTTCTCCTTCAGCCCCGCGACTATTTTGTCCGCATCCTTGGCGGCCAGCTCCACCTTCGACGACTCCAACTCGTCATTTAGACGGTCCACCACCGCCTTCAGCCCGGTCACCTCCTCCTGCGAGGCCGCATGCAACCGATGGGCCTCCGTCATCTGATAGCGCATCCGATCGATTGCCGCCCGGGACCGGTCGAGCTCCTGCCTCATCCGGTCAAGATCCTGTTTAGCTCGTTCGGCCGTCTCAGCATACTCCTTCTTCATGGCCACAATCCTATCGGCAAACTCAGCGTTCTGGTTCCGAGCAGCCTCAAGGTCCGAATAGAGGCGAGCAGTAGAGGGTCGCCCCTCATAATCCTTTACAGCTTGAGCGGCCATCGTCGCCGCTTGGAGGGTCAGGGCAAGAGTCGCCTGCATTGCATCTCCAGACCGTCGGCGCGCGATCGCATCCAGGTCGGTCGTCCAAGCCTTTGGAACGGAGGAGATAGCCCGGGAGACATAGTGAGGGACGTCACAAGCCTCGTGGGGAGACCTGCTCGCCAGGAAGTCCAACACCATAGGCGAGGTGTTCGGGTCGGCAAGGCAGACCCTGCAACAAAAAAATGAAGGAGTTAGTATGCACCTTACACAAGTGACTTAACTCAACAAGATCTACCCAGCTTACCTTTCAACCTTCTCGAGGTCGCGGCCGAAATAAGGCTTGCCCCGCGGGGTCTCGGCGTCGGCGATCGCCATGGCCTTTAGGTAGGCCACTGAGGGCGTAGGCCCCTCCGCCATTGGAACAGCAGAAATAGGAGGCGTGGCGACCGGCGGCACCACAACGGACTCCTCAGCAGCAACGGTCGTCAAGGGCTCCTCCGGCCTCCGCCTCTTCCGGTTGTGCTGAAGCTGCTCCTCTTCCCGAGCCTCGGGCTCGACGACCGGCGCTATGAGAGGTCTCGCCTCGGGGATAGGACGGGTCGTCGTTGCAGGGACACGGTCCGCCTTCTTCCCTTGGCAGAGATGATTAATAAGGCCGGGGTTCGACATAGTAATCTCTCTCGGCAGCTCGAAGTAGCAGGGGAAGTGGATCTCTGTCAAAGAAGACATTCAACCAGGTTAGATGTATCTTTCAATCAAAGACGATCGTCAAGCAGAAAGGAGATCGTAAATTTTTATACCTGGGACCTTCAAGTGGCGGGGGAAACGAAACAATCGAGCGCCCAACCAATGAGCTTTGTTGTTGATCATGCGAGCGTCGATGTAGTTGTCCGGTAGACCGCGGATTCGCTCCCAAATGATCAGAAAGTCAAATGGAAGGTCGTCGGCCGCTGGAACAAGGGAGCCTGCAAAAAGGAAACCAAATTAGATCAGTTCAAGATGTATCCGAACAAAGGGAGAGTTAAAACCCTTACTCGAATTCCTCTCCCGAAAGCCGGTGGGGATATCCAACTCATCCTCTGGTTTATCGCTCGCCGCCGACCTCCACGCTCCGCCGACCCAACACCATTTTGTCAGGTCGCCCCGGACCTTGTTCGGCACCCCGAGGACCACCTTGCCCATGCGACCCTGAATGTGGTAGCCGCCAACTGAACCCTTCTGCGCCATCAGCTTGAAGAGGTAGTTCATTTCCAGCGCAGAAGGGAGACGGAACAACCGATGACCGCCAAAAAGAGTCAAATTACTGACGATCTGCAACCAGGCATTCGGCGTCAGTTGAAGCAGCGCCACATTCCAGGCGGTCAACAAGTATGACACGGCGAACGGCAAAGAGAACCCAATCCGGCCCCCATGATCAATTCATTAACGGCGACCATACCCTCGGGAGGTTGGTCGGCACGCTCGTTCTCTGCGGGCACAAACAATGAGACATTAGAGGGGATATGGAACTCCGCCCTCCAACGACTCAAGTCCTTATTGGTCGCCGAACTCCTGATCTGACCAAGAGTCCACAGGGAGCGGTCCGCGGCCCAAAATGATGTCCGCTTCACGGGATCATAGGGGTGGGCGACCGAGTATGCGCCAAAATCAAACTGAGGACGTGGTCCAGCCAGCCTTTCCATGAGCTCAGCAAAATCCAAAAAGACCCGGCCGAAAACACTATTTTGCTCCCAATACAGTCTCACCGCCTTATCCTCGTCTACCGGCGAGTGATTCTGCTCCACCGCAGCCGACCTCGCCGCGTCAGCCTCGTTGAAAAGCTCTTCAACCTCCGCGGGTGCAACCCCCACGCGAATGGCCTCGACGGCCGTTTCTAAGTGAAATTCCGCAGAAGTTTCCTCCCGGGCAGGCGAAGTCGCGGGGCGGAAGTGCTACCCGCCTCATACACAGTAGATCCTCCTCCAGACATGTTCGAAGAGAAAAGGGGGAAGAAAATTGTGTTGTTCTTACCTAGAGATAACGACGATCGGCGCACAGAGCTTCAAGAAATTTCGGCTAAGTCTTCGTCTAAAGCAAGAGCGCATAAAGATCTAAACTCCAGTAGCCCTAGTCCTTTTATAGGCGAGAGCAGGGACTTCAGTGCAAATAGGCGGAAATTCAAGGGCTGAAGTGCAACCGTCGGTGGGCCGCATTTAATGCAGCCCTCGAAACCCGCGTACGCGTCATTTCGAGGGCACGCCAGACGAAAAGTCTGACAAAGACCGTTGGACTCCCCCAACGGGAGCACGACGCGTGTCCCGGTGACTTTTCAAAAGCCCGCCTCCACTTCCCACTCTTTCCAGCATCCAAAGAGATCGTCCAAATTCAAAATCAGTTCGTCCGAGGACGATCGTCCGCTTCATAAGAAGATGAGTCGCTCGCCTAAAACAAGCGATCGCCAGCAGAGCCACTTCACCCCGCGTCTTCAACATCGGAGCGAGCTGGGGGGCAATTGTTGTGCGGCGATTTATACGCCTCAATGGTGATCGACACAATGGTCAGGAGCCAACCAAAGAAGACAGATGTTGGGCAAGCGTCTAGTGGTCGATGTCCAAGACGATCGTCTTTTGGCATCTGGCGATCGACTCTAATGTCCGACTAGAGACGATCGTCCCATGCCACGTGTAAATCCGACACCCGTCAAAGTCTGCGGAGACCGAATCTCGGTGAAGACCCTTGTGCAGATCCGCAAAAGGCGCTGCAAGAATAAGCCCTACTCCAGCCCATCAGCAGCTTTCAGTGATAAGGACGGCCTCACCAACCGACAGACCCGCCGAAAGGACCTAAGGTGGGACCGCCCAGGACAGCGAGAAGAGGCACTCGTCGCCTCCTCATTGGTTCGCGCACCTGGCTGCCAACAGCAGCTGCGGACTTTAAGGAAACAGTCCCACGTGCTAGGATGATCGCCCGCCTTATTTAAATGCAGGAAACGGCGATCGCCCGCGGTTGACAGGGACGTCCCAGCAGCCCTTTCTTTTATAAATAGGAGGCCTCCAGCTTCGGCAAAAGGGGGGTTGACAACGTGAACACATAATGCTAAAAGAAAACAATACAGAGAACTCTCCATCTTTGTAACAAGAACTCACAGAGCTTCAACTCTGGTTCAATCTTCAGCACTCGATAGCTAAGATAACTAGAGTCTTTACACTCATTGTAATTGTACTCTAACATTAATATCTGTACTCACTAGTATTCATATTAATAACATCTCGCGAGAGCATTCAAGCCCGGGACTAACAACCCCAGTAAATCTTGTGTTATTTATTTTCACGGACGTGCTCTCGCACTTTGTTTATTACTCGTCCATTCCAGCATATCATCTCCGGATAATATTTTGGGTAACAACAGGTACATCCATCGATAGAAGACAGGTCCCCCGACAAGGGCCTCGTACGGCAGATGAACGAGCATATGTTCCATTGAATCGAAGAATACCGGTGGTAAATTATACGGAGTTACGAAAACGGACAACATGAGTACTGGGCACCTGTTTCTCGAAACGGATTAAAACCATCAGTACAAAGACCAAGCCTGACATTTCGAGGATCTGCAGGGAACGAAGGATGGGTACGATCAAAGTTTCGCCAAGCTTCAGCACCGGCAGGATGAATTACTCTTTCCTATGAAAGAATATTAAGAAATCACGAACCTTGGAAAATTTTTAAACATCACCAATTGAAAGATGGACTGGTTTAACTGTGAAGAAGAAGTTTCTGTAATGTCTTGAGTTTTGAACAGTATTTGATCATTGTCTTTCAGGATATCAGTATTTCAAATTTATTTTCGGTTATGAATGTGTTTTCAAATAAACGAGAATAAGATTTCGGATGGTACTTTCTAATATCGCCGAATAAGTATTGGTAGGGATGTGGTGGGCCAATATTGTATTCTATAATGATTTATTCAACGAATATTGGAGAAACAATCCAGGCTAAGTACTGTGAGTTGTTGTGGATGGATTTGAGATGCAATTATAGCATTGGACCATTTAAAATACGAGAGGGATGCCGAAAGTGTTGGTAGATATATAGTTGGATATTTTCTGGAAAGTGTTGTTCATAAAGGCCGACTTTCGGAAAACACCCAAGTCAATTATGAAATCTAAAAATTCAGAAACTTAACAGTGGCAAAGAATTGATTTAACTTTCAAATAGTTCAAACGATTAGTTAATCCGAGTTCATATGAACGAGATATGTGATTTTAGTGTAGACCGTCGGCTGCAGAACATGCCACACGACCGTGTCGTATTTAACACTCATAGATGTGTCACCCTGATTGCTTAGATAAGTGCCCATAAACCGTTTCTTTTTTTTTTTGGATAGGCGTTCAATCGCTCTCGACCCGTTCTCGAACCCCACATGATTTTTCACCTTGATGATGGATTTTTGGAGCAATCTACCGTCAAGCTTCAATTTTAGCTATATATCAAGTTTCTTCCAATCATTAACCTCCTTTTGGTATAATGACTAGAACTTTACGTTTTGGATATATTTTTGACGATTTTGAATATATGATTTGTTTATGAGAATATGGATTGTGATAATTGGACGTTATTTAGCACTGTGAGTGTTTTCACGGTGTTGATAGTATTTGAAGTTGGATGGTTTGAGGGTACATTTGAGTTATGTCTTCAAGATGTTTGATTAAATGATATAAATGATTAGATTGAGATTTTTGGAATAATTTCAATTATTATGAGTCGATGTTGACTGTATATTGCTGTCATTTATATATATATATATATATATATTGATGCCGAATGATTCGCATGTTGATGGATTGCAAGGGTATTGTTATAAGGTTTGGATATTTGTGGAATTCGTAGTATGCTTGATGATATTACCATGATTGTTGTAAAGGTTTTGGTTTAATGAAATTAATATATTTTGTGATTGGAACGTATGTTGGACAATTCGTGGGATTACTCATGTTGATGAATCATGATAATTCAAGTATTGTGGTTTGGATTTGGTCTTGGTATAATCGAAAGGGTCGATTGATTCCGGCATATTTGTGTTTATTGTTATCACCAGGTCGTGTCTGCAAGTATCATCAAGTCGGCATAAGAGTTGGCTTGTCGGCATATTGGTACTTGATGCAAGTTTACGCTTGTTCAGTTATATTGTTTAATATGTAATTTTAATTGCATTTCATAGATATTTCATGTTGTATTGCATATTGATAAATGGATAAGCGTGTTTATATAAGGGTTGAGTATGTAGTGCAGTAATGACGATATGTTGGATATTCTTGAGCTACGGCATGTGATATGTGTGGTGATTTGGTATTTATTATGATAGTTCAGAATTATATTATCGGTAATTTGAGTATGGAATTATGAAATCAAGGTATGATAACGATATTCTGGTTATGGACGAGGATATATATAATTGTATTCAAGCATTGTACATCGATATTGTGAATTCGAGGTGATATCAATATATTATCAAGGTTCTAATTGTCTTTATAATCGAGTGAAGAAGATTTATTGAATCACGCAAAGAATAAACCCTCCAATTTGTGAACAATGTCTCTAGATATTGAGAATAAAAATAATATTTTATTTTGAAATATGGGAGAGCAGTGTTAACCTCAATTAAGTTGGGATATAACTTTTTGTGAATAAGAACGGATATTTGAAAAAATACAGAAGATGAATAATTATTTTGAGAAAAATTAGATGACACTGTATTTCTTATTTTTTTTATATTATGTGTTATAATCTAAACTGAAATATGATTTAATTTTTTGTAGATTGATGATACAATGATTTATTTCCAATTTTACATTGTTATTATTTTATGTTCGATTTATGTAGGACTAATTATGTATTTATATAATAAAATTATAGCATATCAATGCTCTTTACTTGACTTGGTTTGTGTTTGGTAGTCCGAAATTACGTGTTAGTTGGAGTTCGGATGCTGCATATTATAATTTTTTATTTATTATTTTGATTAGTTGTGGATTTGTGTCAACTTAAAGATACATGACTGATAGATAAACATCCGAAGCACCAAAACATGATTTGTGATAATCGAAACATGATAAGCAGCCTTAAACACAACATATCTATGTTAGTATATTTGGTACTCTTTTTAAATTAGTGAACCAAATCCACCAAAACAAATTGCCCAGAATCAAAAATTGAATTGAACCCGTCATCCCGTGTCTGGATAACCTGATCCAAACATCTCCACGAAAAGTGAAATTCGAAACCCATTGTTTGTCGTCCTCCGCCAACTAACGTCGGTGTTGGCGACGGCGGCGTGCTTATTTTGTGTTGTGTATATACAACAAGAAGATAAAATTAGTATCAAATTGCAGAGGGGAAAAAAGTTACAGCAATAAAAAAAAGTAAATCAACAAAACAAAGAACAGTCGAAGGATTTTGAACGATCAACAAAAATTTACTTGTTAGTTCTTACCACTTACCACGAAATTTACTTGTTAAAATATATATATATATATATATAGTTGCAACTAATTGAAACCAGCCAACCACGGTTGGGTGTCCACTTAGAAGAGACCGCAAGGTCTCTTACATTTTATGAGATAAAATTACCCACATGTCGTATTTTCATTGATCGTGTAAATATAATTTGGATATTAAGGGGTTGTTTGGCAGTTGCTGAATGATTTAGTGAAGAATGGTTGAGAGGCCATAATGATTGAGAGGCTCTGTATGGTTGAGTGCAGAATGAAATTTGGTTGTTTGGTAACTGTTCTGAATGGTAACTCTGAATGGTAACAAATTATAATTTTACCTTACGTATAAAAGTAGCGATTAAAAATCGTTTTCCTCCCCTCTACCAAAACCTCTTCTTTTTATAAATAAAAACCCTAATCTTTATAAATAATTGTGTATAATATTTCTAAATTTAATTCATTTAAAATAATAATAATAATTATTATTATTATGTATAATATTTTTAAATTTAATTCATTTAAAATAATAATAATAATTATTATTATTATTATGTATAATATTTTTAACTTTAATTCATTTGAAAAAATAATAATAATTATGCATAATATTTTTTAATTTAATTCATTTAAAATAATAATAATAATTATGTATAATATTTTTTAATTTAATTCATTATAAAATTATAATAATAATTATGTCTAATATTTTTTATTTAAATTCATTTAAAAAAATTATAATAATAATTATGAATAATAATTCTTAATTTAAGGGGATGGGTAAATCTGGAAATTTTTGCCTCTTAATGGTTGAGAGAGGGTATGAATGCTTAATGGTTAAGAGGTTATTGTAACCATTAAGAGATCATATATTTTTCTTACAGCTTGATCGCCTCTTAGCGATTCGAGTGAAACTTCTATGTCATTAAGATGAAACAAACATTTTTAAGATAAAGTCATTAAATATTTTACATATTTTATTAAAAAATAAATCAGTTTGTTTTTATTGATCGTGATGATTGAATCTGTAATTTTTCTCTATAAGCATAATCCATTTATTTTTATTCCGTAATGTTATGGTTGTTATTTTTCAGTATTTTTAAAATTTCTTGTTATAATTATAATAAAACTATAATTTTGTGGTTAGGTAGCAGGATGGTGCGGATAAACCATTTAAATAAGAGTAGTTGGATTGTGGAAAATATTAAATAAATAAAAATTAAAGAAAATGAATTTAGTATTAAGAATATTGAATTGATTGAGTGATTGTAGCCTAACAATACGAATAATGGTGGCCTTTTGTGCATTTTGATCGACCGCCACTTAGTTATAAAAAAAAAAGGAAGAAAATTTCAAGGGAGCCAACCTTGATTTAGCAACCACTATCAAACCTACTAGTTACTAGTTAGTAGAGGTGTTAAACGAGCTATCTCTAGCAGTTTCAGGTTAGTTTTATCGGGCTTCAGATCGAACGGTCCGAGTCAAAAAAGCCCGAATTTAAACGAGCTAAGAAATATCGGCGCTAATCCTAATCCTAGCGGGCTATAGGCTAAACGGACTAAACAGGCTAAATATTTAAAAGTCCGTTTTTTATTTTACTTTTTTATAACATAAACAAAAAAAACAGTAACAATATATATTATATATATATAAACAAATATACTATAATAAATATATACTAATAAAAAATATATTTTTATATGTATATATATACTATATTAACAAATACAGTAACAATATATTATACATATTAATAGATTATATATATATATATACATATATATATATATGTGTGTGTGTTGTATGTGTAAAATATAAAGACTTCTTTGACTTCTAACTTCCTAACATTCTTTCGCTCGTTATATAGAGCCCGCCCGTTTAGTCTGTGGGTTGATCGTGTCGGGCCAAATAAGTCCGAATTTAAACAGGCTCGAAAATATTGGCTCTAATCCAGTTTTTAGTGGGTTAAACGTCCAGCCCATCGAACCCGAATCCATTTAACATCTCTGCTGGTTAGTTTGGAAATTGATCCAAAATTGGAGACTCATCTCCCTCTTATTGCTGGGTCAAATTTTAGTAATTCTTTTCATATTTTATTAGAAAGTAAAAATTCACAATTTCTCATTCTCTGTTAAATTTACCATCGTTATTTATACTGATACAAAATTAAATTTTAACATGTAAATTATTATTGAACGGGCTCGAAAATATTGACTCTAATCTTATTTTTAGCGGATTAAACGGTCCGGCCCACCGGACCAGAGCCCATTTAACATCTCTGCTGGTTAGTTTGGAAATTGATCCAAAATTGGAGACTCGTCTCCCTATTATTGCTCGGTCAAATTTTAGTATTTCTTTTCATATTTTATTAGAAAGTAAAACTATACTTAACTTTGGAGTTTTATGAGATGGATACCAGAAAAGAAGATGCATCTTGTTTGTATGAGTAGTCCAAATCAATTCATTTAACCACTTTCTAGTGCATATCTCACAGGTCGAATCACAAGCCGCGCCTCGCGCATTTTAAGCCCATGCAGGCAGAATACTGTACAACATCCCACCAATTCCCCTCCGAGTACCTGCTAGCATCTCAGCCCCATAGTCTGGAAACCTCTGCGAACTAGATTTGATCACACAACCCTCTAGCGGCTGGATTCATTCACACAGTCCTCCAACACTTGACATTACATCATTCGAGTGCATTTTACTTACTGCGCGATATCTCGATTCGGCCCATAATAGATTTGATCACATAGCCCTCCAACACCTGACAACCTCCACAGGGCCAACATCTTAGTTCCGGCCAACTGGCAACATTTGCTGCATGCCCGCCTCTTAGTTCCAACACTCTGGCAGCCTCCACTGTAGGATACTTCGAGGGAATCCGCACCCGTGACCTGCCCCGATACCAATTGTTGGTCCCAAGAATGATGAAGACTATCCTCACTGTACCAATACGAGTCTTTTCTAGCGCACTTTGTCCTCACTCTAGCGGCTGGATTCATTCACACAGTCCTCCAACACTTGACATCACATCTGTTCCAGCTCTGTTTACTTTTGCTGCGCCAGTATCTCAGTTTCAGCATACTTGATTTGATCACATAGCCCTCCAGCACCTGACAACCTCCACAGCGCCAACATCTTAGTTCCGGCCAACTGACAACATTTGCTGCATGCCCGTCTCTTAGTTCCAACACTCTGGCAGCCTCTACTGTAGGATACTTCGAGGGAATCCGCACCCGTGACCTGCTCCGATACCAACTGTTGGTCCCAAGAATGATGAAGACTATTCTCACTGTACCAACACGAGTCTTTTCAGGCGCGCTTTGTCCTCACTCACGCGCACCTGGGAAACTTCCGAGGGGGTCACCCATCCCATAACTACTTCAGGCCAAGCACGCTTAATTTTGGAGTTTCTATGAGATTGATACCAGAAAAGAAGATGCATCTTGTTAGTATGAGTAGTTCAAATCAATTCATTTAATCACTTTCTAGTGCATATCTCACAGGTCGAATCGCAAGTCGCGCCTCGCGCATTTTAAGCCCATACAGGCAGGATGCTGTACCGAATCCCAACGATATATATCAAGATGAATTTAATAAATCTTCATAGATTATCAATTTTTTTCGTGTATAAATTACAAAAAGAATGATCAAAATAGTACGCGTGGAAAAATCAAAATATTTATTACGGTACTAAAAGAATGGAGCATATAATTACAATATTATTGAATACTCGATTTGAACTACCCGATCCAATTACTCGATGACACGAACTAAAATTTTTGGGTATTTTTAAATTTTTTTCGGGCCGGATAGCAGATCCAAAAAAAAATCATATAATCGGGTCGGGTCATGGGCCGACTTGTTGCGTAAATTCGGGTACTCAAAAATCTGATTATTATTTTAATGGTTATTTTTTTTATAAATTTAACTATTTAATTTGTATGTATATGAAACTTTATCCTTCAAGTAATATGAATTATATTTAATATGAAAATTCTTGTTAATGTATTTTCAGTAATGATATTTATTCTCACTAGTTTGAAAATTTACAAGAAGATAAAATCCTTAAATAAGAAATAATATATTCTCTCATATATATAATTGAATATCGAATTAAGCATGATTATATAATAAAAAAATGATATGCATAAATTTTTTAGTTAATTTTAAAATTTACTTATTGTACCGAAAATATTTACAATGTATTTAGTACTTGTGAAATTAATTTATGTAATAAATTTTAAAATAAATTTATATTAAAATTACAAATTATTTATATAAAATTTAAAATTATTGGTATTAAATTTTGGGCCGGGTACCATATGACCCCACCTGAAGAAATAGGGTACCCGAAAAGTCGGTACCCGACTTTTCCGGATCGGGTCACGGGCCAAATTTTTCATTACACGCATAACCAGTTACCCATAAATTCGGGTGACCGAAAATCCGGGTACCCGATTATGAACACCCCTAATGTTGCAACTAGAAGCGACCGTATGTTTGACAATAGTTAATTTTGACTATTCAATTTGTATTTAACCTTTTGAATTATAGGATGATGATATTTTAAAGTGTCTCTCAAAATAAATTTAATAAGATCTCAAATACTTATTCTCTTAATAGATAATTTGAGATTATATTTTTCACATATGTAAATTATACTAAGAGATAATTGAAAATAATATGTAAATAGTGAATATTCAAAATGTTGCGGTAATAATAAAAGAATAAATGAAGTAATTTTTCTGTTAGAAAGTGTATATTCGATATATTTTAAGTAATGATTGATATAAGTGATGATAGTGAATGTGTTGTGAGATTAAAAAATAAAAAATATTGATAATAAATGTGTGGTGAATATTTAAAAGTAAAATATAATTATTTAATTTAATTGTAAAAAATAGTTTATATAAACTTATTAAATGAATTATAATATGAGATAAATATAAATATTTGAAAGAATAGATATTAACAAGAGATCGAGATGGAAATAACAACCCACGTAATCAAAAATAAAAAGAAGCATAAGAGAGAGAAATTGCGAGGGTGATAGAGAGAGAACGGGCGCGCAGATACAGGGAGTTTATTTAATTTCAGCAACAGTGTGGATTCGCCAAATTGGTGAATTAAATGAGTGACAGAGGGCCAACAGCGCCGCCGTCGGGGGTGGTGGTGACGGAGCAGCAACTCGCGGAGGCGCTGGAGTCTCTCCTACGCAACGCAAACACTTTAACCACCCTGAACGACGTCGTTCAGCAGCTCGAATCGCGATTGGGCGTCGATTTGGGCCACAAAATTGACTTCATTCGCAGCAGGATCCACCATTTCCTCTACCTTCAGTCGCAATCCCAGAATTTCATGCCCCACCAGCATCACCACCAGCAGCAGGAGGACCAGTTCACCATCCACCAAAACCCCAATCTCCACCCCGCTCTGCCCCCCCAGTTACCATCAAACTTCGCCGCTCACCAACTCCCAGAGGGTTATGGCTTCCGCCGGGCGCTTCCGACCCAGCCACAGTCCTCACAGCCTCCCCCACCGCCTACCACGCCGGCGTTGGCGAACAACCCTAATATCACTGCTGCTGGCGTCTCTGCCAAAGAGAGGTGTGTTTCTATTATTTGACCCCCCCCCCCCCCCCCCCCCAACTCAAACACACCCCAAAAAAACAAGAATTTATCGACGAGGGGGTTGTTTGATTCGTGTGGGAATTCCGGTGTTTTCTCTTCCTCTTGGAAAATTGTCCTTTCCATTTGTCACCAAACAAAGGGCTTTCAAGTTTCAACAAGTTCTTTGTCTTTTTAGAGATTCATGTCCCAGTTGCTTTTCTTTTGAGGGAAGTTGATTTGCTTTCAAGGTCATTTTTTATGTTGAACGCAAAGTATCTACGTAGTTTAATTTTATTTTTTACGTGTAGCTTAATGTCAGTTAATCTTGCTATGATAATGTTATAAATGATATCTTCAGTATGTTGACTGCTAGAACTAAAGAGGAGGAACTGTTCTTTTATTTTATTTTATTTCTTCCCTCTTTCTTTTGCGGGGTGTAGTGGAGGTGGGGATGACATTGAAGAAAAATGAACGGAGGAAAGATGTAACATAACTTGATAGTCATTCTTGATTATCCCTGTCATTTGTTGGATATTAGCTGCACAGAGGTCAGACGGTAAAGCTGAGTTATCCTTCTCAAGGATTTAGGTTTTCATGCTAGGTTCACTGCTGGTAAAAAAACTTTCCACCTTTGTTTAAAGTGATTGCGTAAGACAACAAAATTATTGTCATTGGTAATGGTTAGGTTTTCCAAACATCATGCATGCTAAAACTTCATAGTAGTACACTTCATGTATTGATTAATTTCGATAATTAAGTTTGCTCAGACATGGAGTAAATTAGCGTCATCGTCAGCTTTGACAGGAAGTTGTAGACCCTTTTGACATCAATATGGATTATATCTGGAAAATGTTCACTTCTACAGTTGTGTTCTTTCATAGGATTCCACCAATGCTTTTATGAGTAATCAAACAACAGCTGAATTTCAGTATGGAAAACTGTAAATTCTTGGATGTGTTGCTTCAATGTTGCTACTTGCCATAGAGACAAATGAAGATGGAGATGTATCTTCCAATTTCTAATTCTTCTGTCGCTCGTATATTTGATATTGTAAAAGGATAATTTTCAATCATTCCAATAAGCATGAAATTAGAAGTTGAATATTGGACCCATTGATTGATGGTATTTGTTTTTGGACCTTCCATGGTGTTCGTCGAACCATTCATGAAAACAATTATGCAATAACAGCTGTGGCAAGGGCATTAGAGTTTTCATGAGCCTTTAACCCAATATTCCTTTTGCAAATTACTACTGCTTTTCGACTTGATATGCTCTATATGCACCATTGTTTGCAGTGCTCTGACCGTAAGAAAAAGAAGAGGTGGCCCAGGAGGGCTAAATAAACTATGTGGTGTTTCTCCTGAGCTCCAAACTATTGTGGGCCAGCCAACTTTGCCAAGGACTGAGGTTCAGGAACCTTTTGTTTTTGTTTTTTCACGTTTTTTCCAGAACTATGTTTAATTAAAACAAGTGCTCTTTGCAGATTGTGAAACAGTTGTGGGCATACATAAGGAAAAATAATCTTCAAGACCCAAACAATAAAAGGAAGATAATTTGCAATGACGAGCTCCGTTTGGTGTTTGAGACTGATTGTACAGACATGTTCAAGATGAATAAATTGCTATCTAAGCATATAATCGCGCTTGAGCCTACAAGTATGGATAATACAATTCATTCTGTTTTTCCTTCTGTTGGTTCGTTTACTGGATATGTAAATATTATCAGTTGTGTTTTTACCTTGCAGAGCAGACCGCTCAACGTACTAAGAAACAAAAGGTCGATGTGGAAACTGGAAGTCAGAGTGATGACTCCGTGCCAATTGTGATGATATCTGATGCACTTGCCAGTTTCTTTGGAACAGATGAGAGGGAAATGTCCCAGGCAGAAGTCTTAAGACAGATGTGGGAGTACATAAAGGTTCACCAACTTGAGGTATGTAAGCGAGTATATTCCCCCCTTCTTTCCACTTTATCTTGAAAGTTGCCAAAGAGCGGGCAACTAGTCTTGTTACTCATAGCTTAGAAGCCATTTTTTGAGATTCAGCTGACACATTAACTTTGCACTCAAGTTCATTCTTTTGTTTAATTCATTTGTGCGTAAGGAATTGTACTTGAGAGAGGTGATGATGGCATGTCCAGGGGAGGTTATTGCGGAGGGGGGCATGGCCTCCACAATTAAAAAAAAAATATATGGATAAATTTGTGACTTTAAGAATATAGGCGTGTACCCCCCCCCCGAGGTGATGATGGCATGTCCAGGGGAATTATTGCGGAGGGGGCATGGCCTCCACACAACAACAACAACAACATTACCCCAATGCCTCGACGGTTCCTGCAACAAGCGGGGTAAGAGGGGATCGGGTGTACGCAGCCTTACCCCTGTCTTAACACAGAGAGGATGTTTCCGGATGATCCAAAATGAAAGTTGCATGGAATGACTAGTACTTCATGAGAAAAAGAAGTGTAGCCAGATTAGTGAGTCATTTTGTTTTATTCCATTATAATCCAGAACCAAAGAATAAGGAGTCTTTGGCCTCCACAATTTAAAAAAAAAATTATATGGATATCAGATATCAATGAGGAGTCTTAATAAGGAGGCCAATATATGGATATCAGATATCAATGAGAAGTTTTAAGACTCCTTAATATGAAAAAATTAACCTCTATATTGGGTCATCATCATCATCATCAACACCTTAATCCCAACTATGTTGGGGTCGGTGACCTGAAGATTATAGTGTCGTTTAATTGTCTAAAATTAGTTAACACCATAACCCATGCAAATAACAGAGTGGTAAAATTTTACGCCGGATGTCCTTCCTGTCGCAACCTTCATATGAAGGAGAAATAGAACGAAATTTCAAAACCGTCAACATCATAGGTTTTTCCATTTATATGGAAAATATCATGAGACGGCGATGAGTTTGAGATAATTGCTATTGTCATGTCACAATACGTGATTGATATTGTAAAATCAACACATACATCATGGAACATGACTCTATATTGGGTATCTAGAAAATTTCATGTCAATGCACTTTGATAATGCAACGAGTCAAGTACCGTTCATGACAAATTTTAATCTGTAATTTCCATTATATATGAGCGCAGATGAGAATATGAGCTTGGACGATATGTTTGCTTAAAAATTTGGAAGTAATCTTCTGCAACTCTTCCGTGAGTTTTTATGGCTGGTTAAAGTGCATATAACCTACTTTATTTCATTGAAGGGTTTTTTCTTTTTGGCATATATTCTTTATATTATTTGCTCTCTGTCCTTCAAAGAACCACCTGCCTTCCTTTTTGTTAGACTTTGTCAGTATTGTTATACTTAATAGTGGGTGTCTCTGTTTTTATGCTCTAGGATCCTGTAAATTCGACGACCATCTTATGTGATGTGAAATTACAAGACCTTCTTGGATGTGAAAGCGTTTCATCATTAGGGATACCTGAGATGTTGGCACGACGCCATTTATTCAAGAAATCATAACTGATAGACTGACTGGTTAGTAAAACATATTTAATTGCTTTCGCTAAGTTTCAAACCTTTTTCATATATTATAAATATAATACTTTTGACTTACTCTGTGAAACAACAAATAGAAAGATATACGACCTAAAGAACCCGTTAGACCCAAAATTTAATTGCATGTAATGTTGATTGCTGTTCTTTTTTATTTTTTTTGGCAGAAATGTGATGTTAATGCTAACTTACTGCTGGAGAAGGTTCAATTGGCTTCTACTTCAAACCCGTGTTTAGTGTTGCGCTAGGTATTTATGGATAAACTGCTCTCCTAGCTAACTGCAAATTCGTTTTGTGGCCAGCTATACTTGCTGGAGTTTCCGATTCTTGCATGTTTGAAACAGTTTACTTGTTGCGACTTTCCGACACATTGTAATATATTCGGACGGTTAGGAGAATAGGTTTATAAGAGTTATAACCTAACTACTATTCTGGTCGTGTTTTGTGTTGTGTAGGATGAAACATGAACTTTGATGCCTGCAACATAGTGTGTATGCTTTACTGATTGATGTCTTTAAGTTAGGTGTCTTGTCTGATATGATCCCTAAAACTAAATTTTAAATTAAATTTAAGAATGGTTTTTCTACGCAGCGCATCCACGTCAGGCGTATCTTTAAAAATATTTTGATTAATATTGACATGTCACGATACAAAAGTTAAGTATTTACAAATTATTTTAAAATACTCTTGTAAAAAAATATGTGAATGATTTATGGCTAATGTAAAATAATATTGTGCAATCGTCTTTGTGTAAAGAGCGACGTATAACCTGATCCAGTTTGTTAAAATTCTAACTTCGTAGGTATTTAATACTTCCTCCTTCACAATTTAAGTAAGATGTTTTTTTTTTCAATTTAAGTAAAATAATATTGTGCAATCGGCCAATCAATGTCTAGTGCAATTACAAGACATTATTTTTCTAAGTCTATTATAGGGGGGACAGTCCTTAGATGGGCAATGGTGGGCAAGCGGCCAGTCTTCCTCGTGTTGTCGAGCACTAAGCGTGCAATCTTTCCAACGCCGCTTGATTCGACCCAATCGGACGAATAACGAAGGAGATATGACCAAAACAATGGAGGAACAGCAATTGAGAAATGACAAAAAACATCCGGAAGTGTCCACAAAATTGACGATTATCGTATCGATCTCGCCCCATGTCGCAGGCCTTTGAATTAGTCTCCCATAGCAGCAAGAATCAGCCCAATCCGATAAATAACGAAGGAGATATTGCCGAAAAGGTGGCATGTGCCGGAAAAAGAAGCTCATCGGGGACCTCCTCTAATTGCGTCGTCGTGGCCTTACTTTTACCAGAAACTGTTTTGACTATATCTCCTTCGTTACTTATCCGATTTGGACGATTCTCGAAGCGTTAGAAACCTCATTCGAAGACCTATAACTTTATGCGATCAAATATCGATTACGAACCGGAATTCAAAATTTCCAACTTTCGATCATTTCCCCTAGGGGTACCCCTAGGGAAAATAACCTGAATTTTTTTTGAAATAAAAATTCAATTTTTTTGTCCAGGATTGAACGGATATTTATTTATAGTGTCCCGTGATGAGATTTTGTTATTTGCAAGAGTCTATCACCTGTGGATCCGCCGAATATATCTCAGAATGTGTCCTTCCTTTTATTTGAGCCTCTTACCATGAATCCGGGAATCAAATTTCGATTTTGATTTTTTAGATTTATAGTACTTTGAATAATCTTTCCAACGCCGCTTGATTCGACCCAATCGGACGAATAACGAAGGAGATATGACCAAAATAATGGAGGAACATCAATTGAGAAACGGCAAAAAACATCTGGAAGTGTCCACAAAATTGACGATTATCGTATCGATCTCGCCCCATATCGTAGGCCTTTGAATTAGCCTCCCATAGCAGCAAGAATCGACCTAATCCGATAAATAACGAAGGAGATATTGCCGAAATGGTGGCATGTGCCGGAAAAAGAAGCTCATCGGGGGCCTCCTCTAATTGCGTCGTCGTGTCCTCACTTTTACCAGAAACTGTTTTGACCATATCTCCTTCCTTACTTATCCGATTGGGACGATTCTCGAAACGTTAGAAACCTTATTCGAAGACCTAACTTTATGCGATCAAATATCGATTACGAACCGGAATCCAAAATTTCCAACTTTCGATCATTTCCCCTAGGGAAAATCACCTGAAAAATTTTCGAAATAAAAATTCAATTTTTTTTTGTCCAGGATTGCACGTATATTTATTTATAGTGTCCCGTGATGAGATTTTGTTATTTGCAAGAGTCTATCACCTGTGGATCCGCCGAATATATCCAAGATTGTGCCCTTCCTTTTATTTGAGCCTCTCACCATGAATCCGGGAATCAAATTTCGATTTTGATTTTTAGATCTATAGTACTTTGAATAATATTTCCAACGCCACTTGATTCGACCCAATCGGACGAATAACGAAGGAGATATGGCCAAAACAATGGAGGAACAGCAATTGAGAAACGGCAAAAAACATCTGGAAGTGTCCACAAAATTGACGATTATCGTATCGATCTCGCCCCATGTCGTAGGCCTTTGAATTAGCCTCCCATAGCAGCAAGAATCAACCCAATCCGATAAATAACGAAGGAGATATTGCCGAAACGGTGGCATGTACCGGAAAAAGAAGCTCATCGGGCGCCTCCTCTAATTGCGTCGTCGTGGCCTCACTTTTACCAGAAACTGTTTTGACCATATCTCCTTCGTTACTTATCCGATTGGGACGATTCTCGAAACGTTAGAAACCTTATTCGAAAACCTATAACTTTATGTGATCAAATATCGATTACGAATCGGAATCCAAAATTTCCAACTTTCGATCATTTCCCAGTGCATTCTAGGAAAATCACCTGAAAAATTTTCGAAACTAAAATTCAATTTTTTTGTCCAGGATTGCACAGATATTTATTTATAGTGTCCCGTGATGAGATTTTGTTATTTGCAAGAGTCTATCACCTGTGGATCCGCCGAATATATCCAAGAATGTGCCCTTCCTTTTATTTGAGCCTCTCACCATGAATCTGGGAATCAAATTTCGATTTTGATTTTTTAGATCTATAGTACTTTGAATAATATTTCCAACGCCACTTTATTCGACCCAATCGGACGAATAACGAAGGAGATATGGCCAAAACAATAGAGGAACAACAATTGAGAAACGGCAAAAAACATCCGGAAGTGTCCACAAAATTGACGATTATCGTATCGATCTCGCCCCATGTCGTAGGCCTTTGAATTAGCCTCCCATAGCAGCAAGAATCAGCCCAATCCGATAAATAACGAAGGAGATATTGCGGGAACGGTGGCATGTGCCGAAAAAAGAAGCTCATCGGGGGCCTCCTCTAATTGCGTCGTCGTGGCCTCACTTTTACCAGAAACTGTTTTGACCATATCTCCTTCATTACTTATCCGATTGGGACGATTCTCGAAGCGTTAGAAACCTTATTCGAAGACCTATAATTTTATGCGATCAAATATCGATTACGAACCGGAATCCAAAATTTCCAACTTTCGATCATTTCCCCTAGGGGTACCCTAGGGAAAATCACCTGAAAGTTTTTTGAAATAAAAATTCAATTTTTTTTGTCCAGGATTGCACGAATATTTATTTATAGTATCCTGTGATGAGATTTTGTTATTTGCAAGAGTCTATCAACTGTCGATCCGCCGAATATATCCCAGAATGTGCCCTTCCTTTTATTTGAGCCTCTCACCATAAATTCGGGAATCAAATTTCGATTTTGATTTTTTAGATCTATAGTACTTTGAATAATATTTCCAACGCCGCTTGATTCGACCCAATCGGACGAATAACGAAGGAGATATGACCAAAACAATGGAGGAACAGCAATTGAGAAACGGCAAAAAACATCCGGAAGTGTCCACAAAATTGACGATTATCGTATCGATCTCGCCCCATGTCGTTGGCCTTTGAATTAGCCTCCCATAGCAGCAAGAATCGACCCAATCCGATAAATAACGAAGGAGATATTGCCGAAACGGTGGCATGTGCCGGAAAAAGAAGCTCATCGGGGGCCTCCTCTAATTGCGTCGTCGTGGCCTCACTTTTACCAGAAACTGTTTTGACCATATCTCCTTCGTTACTTATCCGATTGGGACGATTCTCGAAACGTTAGAAACCTTATTCGAAGACCTATAACTTTATGCGATCAAATATCGATTACGAACCGAAATCCCAAATTATCAACTTTCGATCATTTCCCCTAGGGGTACCCCTAGGGAAAATCACCTGAAAAATTTTCGAAATAAAAATTCTATTTTTTTGTCCAGGATTGCACGGATATTTATTTATAGTGTCCCGTGATGAGATTTTGTTATTTGCAAGAGTCTATCACCTGTGGATCCGCCGAATATATCCAAGAATGTGCCCTTCCTTTTAATTGAGCCTCTCACCATGAATCCGGGAATCAAATTTCGATTTTGATTTTTTAGATCTATAGTACTTTGAATAATATTTCCAACGCCACTTGATTCGACCCAATCGGACGAATAACGAAGGAGATATGGCCAAAACAATGGAGGAACAGCAATTGAGAAACGGCAAAAAACATCCGGAAGTGTCCACAAAATTGACGATTATCGTATCGATCTCGCCCCATGTCGTAGGCCTTTGAATTAGCCTCCCATAGCAGCAAGAATCGACCCAATCCGATAAATAATGAAGGAGATATTGCCGAAACGGTGGCATGTGACGGAAAAAGAAGCTCATCGGGGGCCTCCTCTAATTGCGTCGCCGTGGCCTCACTTTTACCAGAAACTGTTTTGACCATATCTCCTTCGTTACTTATCGGATTGGGACGATTCTCGAAGCGTTAGAAACCTTATTCGAAGACCTATAACTTTCTGCGATCAAATATCAATTACGAACTGGAATCCAAAATTTCCAACTTTCGATCATTTCCCCTAGGGGTACCCCTAGGGAAAATCACCTGAAAAATTTTCGAAATAAAAATTCTATTTTTTTGTCCAGGATTGCACGGATATTTATTTATAGTGTCCCGTGATGAGATTTTGTTATTTGCAAGAGTCTATCACCTGTGGATCCGCCGAATATATCCCAGAATGTGCCATTCCTTTTATTTGAGCCTCTCACCATGAATCTGGGAATCAAATTTCGATTGATTTTTTAGGTCTATAGTATTTTGAATAATCTTTACAACGCCGCTTGATTCGACCCAATCGGACGAATAACGAAGGAGATATGACCAAAACAATGGAGGAACAGCAATTGAGAAACGGCAAAAAACATCCGGAAGTGTCCACAAAATTGACGATTATCGTATCGATCTCGCCCCATGTCGTAGGCCTTTGAATTAGACTCCCATAGCAGCAAGAATCAGCCCAATCCGATAAATAACGAAGGAGATATTGCCGAAAAGGTGGCATGTGCCGGAAAAAGAAGCTCATCGGGGGCCTCCTCTAATTGCGTCGTCGTGGCCTCACTTTTACCAGAAACTATTTTGACCATATCTCCTTCGTTACTTATCCGATTTGGACGATTCTCGAAGCGTTAGAAACCTTATTCGAAGACCTATAACTTTATGCGATCAAATATCGATTACGAACCGGAATCCAAAATTTCCAACTTTCGATCATTTTCCCTAGGGAAAATAACCTGAAATTTTTTTGAAATAAAAATTCAATTTTTTTGTCCAGGATTGCACGGATATTTATTTATAGTGTCCCGTGATGAGATTTTGTTATTTGCAAGAGTCTATCACCTGTGGATCCGCCGAATATATCCCAGAATGTGCCCTTCCTTTTATTTGAGCCTCTCACCATGAATCCGGGAATCAAATTTCGATTTTGATTTTTTAGATCTATAGTACTTTGAATAATCTTTCCAACGCCGCTTGATTCGACCCAATCGGACGAATAACGAAGGAGATATGGCCAAAACAATGGAGGAACAGCAATTGAGAAACGGCAAAAAACATCCGGAAGTGTCCACAAAATTGACGATTATCGTATCGATCTCGCCCCATGTCGTAGACCTTTGAATTAGCCTCCCATATCAGCAAGAATCGACCCAATCCGATAAATAACGAAGGAGATATTGCGGGAACGGTGGCATGTGCCGAAAAAAGAAGCTCATCGGGGGCCTCCTCTAATTGCGTCGTCGTGGCCTCACTTTTACCAGAAACTGTTTTGACCATATCTCCTTCGTTACTTATCCGATTGGGACGATTCTCGAAGCATTAGAAACCTTATTCGAAAAATATCGATTAGAAACCTTTTTTCAATCAGCATGTCTTTGTACCTTTCGCATTTGACACGTTTGGCTTTCTAGCCCCGGAGGCTGTCGAGCTCCTTAAAAGAGTTCAACGTGTCATGCACAGTAATGTTATGACCCCAAGATCCATGGATGTAGTATTTAAGAGGATTAGCTTTGCAATTCAAAAAGGGGTAGCGGCGCAGCTTGTTGCCCGTTTACGTGCTATTTCGATGTAATGACTCTTTAGTATCAATAAAATCCTAAAAATAAGTTTCTCATTTGGGTTATGATTTATCTTTATATTCAAATTAGATGTTCTCCGGTGGGATGCACCGCATAAAATATTCTTTTATTAGAAAATAATTCTTCGATCTTTGATGATTTTCGACATGAGTATCATATTAGCGTAATATTAATAAAAGACTTATTGAGTGTATTGTGAGGTGGAATATAATTCAAGAAAGAGTACCATATTAGCGGAGTGTTAAGTCAATTAGTGTCCATTACATGAACAAATTTCCTGGACATACCAAAAAAAAGTAAGAACAAATTTTGGGGACAGTAATATGTGATTAAATCTTAATATATGTGTGTGTGCAGTGTATGTTTTTATTATTTTTAGTTATTATAATTAAATAAATATCATAATTTATATTTATGTAAGCAATAAATGAATTGATATATTTTTATTTTGCATCAATTAATTTTACTGAAAATAAATATTCATATTTTTCTAATACGGTTTTTTTGTGCAATTGGTCATTATTGTAAATCCATCAAATTTATTATATTCGTATGGATGTCTAGTTGAAAATTATGAAATAAAAATTAATTTGATATATTTTTCATTAAAAATAAACTTGATTTAAAAAATTATAAAGATTTAAAATTTTAAGCTAAAAAAATAAAGGAAGGATTTTTTTTATTGGTAGATGAGTGTAAGTTGTGGAATAAAACTCCCACAATACATATCTAGATTTTTTTTTTGGAAATTTAAGAATACATCTCTATATATTAACTTTATTAAAATAAAAAATCAAAATACTTACAAAGTGACATGTGTCACGACTCTCTTTTAATAGAAGTATAGATTACATTAAGTTTCTCATTTGGGTTATGATTTATTTTTATATTCAGATTACTTTTATTTCAATTAAATCATTATACTTCACAAAAAATATGTTTGACCCGTTTTGTCACACAATGTTATTTTCGACATGTGTGAGACGTATTTTCGATCCGTTTCGTTAGGGATGTTATTTCCGATTCATTCAGTCTGGGGTGTTATAATCGACCAATTTCACTGTAATGTTATTTTTGATTGTTTTTGTTGTGGGAAATTATTTTCGACCAATTAGGGGCGTCATTTTTGATCGCTTGGGGCATTGGACATTACTTTGACTTGTTTCGCCTCAAGAGGTCATTTTTGACTTATTTCATCACGGGATGTTAGTTGCGACTCTTTTCGCCCCATAACATTTGGAACATTATTTTCAACTGTTTTCGTCTTAGTGCGTCATTTTCATCGCCCCAGGATATTTTTATCTTTTACCCCTTTTGTCCCCGAACGATATTTTCGATCAGTTTTACTTCGGGCGACATTTTCGACCCATTTCGTCAGTAGTTTCAACCCTTTTCGCCATATGACGTTATTTGCCCGTTTCACCCCAGAACCTTATTTTTACTGTTTTCGTCTCGGGACGTCATTTTTAATCGTTTCACCTTGGGATGACATTTTCAACATGTTTTGTCTTGAGATGTTAATTTCGACCCCTTTCATCCCGGAACAGCATTTTCGACTCGTTTCACACTGGGACGTCATTTTCGACCAGATCCACACTGGGACGTTGTTTTCAACTCGTTTCATATTGGGATGTTATTTTCAACCCGTTTCGCCTTGAGAGATTATTTTCGACCTGTTTCGCTCCACGACGTCACTTTTGGCCCGTTTTCATGGGATGTTTTTACGTCCCACTTCTTATGGAACGTCACTTTTGATATTTTTGTCATGCGATGTCATTTTTGATTGTTTTTGCACTTGGCCATCATTTCAATTGTTTTCTCCTTAGGACATTATTTTCGATCAGTTTCGCTTCGGGGCATCCTTTTTGACATGTTTCATCACGAGACTTCATTTTCGGCTCATTTCATCGCACTCAATAATTTTCAACCTATTTCATCACGAGATATCATTTTTTACTTTTCTGTCCCGGTACAAAATGAGTTGAAAATAATGTCCTGAGGTGAAATGAAACGAACATGACGTCCTGGGGTGAAATAAAATGAGATCCCCCGGATGGAAACAGTAAAAAATAATGTTTTTGATGAAACAGGTCGGAAGTAACGTTCCGAGGTAAAACGGTCGGAAATGATGTCTTGGGTCGAAAATAATGTTCAAGTGCGGAATGGGTCGAAAATGACGTCTCGGGGCGAAACATGTTGAAAATGACGTCTCGAGATGAACACAATCGAAAATGACTTCTCGAGTCGAAAATAGTCGAAAGTGACGTCCCGAGGCGAAAACAGTTGAAAATGATACTCAGGACGAAACGAGCCGAAAAAGACATCATGGGTGAAATGGGTTAAAAATAATGCTAATTGGGGTAGAAAATGACGTCTCGAGATGAACACACCCGAAAATGACTTCTCGAGTCGAAAATAGTCGAAAATGACGTCCCGAGGCAAAAACAGTTGAAAATGATGTTTTGGACGAAACGAGCCGAAAAAGACATCATGGGTTAAATGTAACACCCCCAATCCACTCAGGAATATTACACGTCGTAGATCCCTTTCCGTAAGGATCTACCAGGCAAGAAACTATAAAACAAAACCCACACGTGGTCATCTCGACCAAATCATAAAACCTAGACCGATTATGTCCCTCAAAACACAACATAGCAGTACAATTGATAAACCGAAATACAACTCGATCACGATTTGCACAACATGTCCATCCTCTTAAGGATGACAAAGCATTTAGGAATAAACACTCAGATCGACAGATCACTGACAGACAACCGACTACAACTGTGACAAGTATCGCTGCTTTACATCATCCTCCAAGCCGATCCTGTGGTTGCTCTCTCTCCAATCGGAATACCTGAAAAGTATAACATAATCCCCAACGAGGGGTTAACGATGGAAATCGCCAGCAAGTAACCAAGCTATAAAGTTATACATCAAGAATACAACTGTTATGAAAATAACCTTTCGAAAAGGTAGTAAACGATCCCCGAGTCTAAAGTCTTTTTAAAATTATTTTCTTTAAAACGAATCATATGAATTACTTCAGAAACCACTTTAAAGGATTATTTAGAGACTTCGGGGGTCTTAGTGTAAAATCATGAAATATGAGTATTTCTCCTTTTCAAAAAGGTTTTCCTTCAAAATCATATAAATGATACAATTCTCAACCCAAACCTCAAAGACAAAACCATATCCATCAATATAACTGGGATCCAAGATTCAAACATTCACAATACAGAGATATCAAATCAAACACTCGAATCACCTCTGTGGCCTCGATGGGACCCACCCAGATTAGTTATCATAAACAAACTCAAACACACCCATAAGTTATCTTGACATCTCACTCGCAAGTGACGATTCTCGGCGCCCCCTCCAGACCTACCCGATTAGATAACCTTATGGTCAAATCGTATCGTCTGGCCATACTCGCAAGCACGCGCCGCTGGAGGCCTCACGGGTCCCTACCCGGATAACATCATTCAAACACACCCATAAGTTATCGTGACATCGCACTCGCAAGTGATGATTCTCGGAGCCCCCTCCAGACCTACCCGAATTGATAACCTTATGGTCAAATCGTATCGTCTGACCGTACTCGCAAGCACGCGCTGCCGGAGGCCTCACGGGTCCCTACCCGGATAACGTCTCAATTCACTAAGATACGCACAACAAAGGTACAATATTCACCACAACCGCAAACACGTAAAACATAAGTTAACGCATCATAACTTCACTACGCCATATATGGGCTTTAACAACGCTTTTTTCAGTGTTACAAGCAAAAGTGTAGCCATATATGTCTTGAAAGTGATCTAGGCCTACACTTTTTTTTGGTGTTAGCATTGCTATCGATCACTGTTACTGTAGACGTTATTCCGTATCTACGGTAACATTGAAGTCGGTGTAGCCGTTGGTCTTTAAAAATGTGTTGCCGTTGATATTTAAAAATCAATAAAAATTTAGCGGTATGCCTTTGTCCAAATATTTCAATATTCACTCCAAATATTTCAATATTCAAATGAATGAATAACACTCTCAAGTCAACTCTCAACTCCCTCTCTCTCAAACGCGAAGAAAGAAAAGCATGAACGAATAACACCAACTCACTCTCTCTGAACTCTCTCTTTCAACTCTCTCCCAAATTTCTTCAGGGATTCTTCACGGGGGTTCTTCACCAAGCAATTAGGGCTTGTAGATTAGGGGGTTCAATTAGGGCTTCGATTACGGGTTAGGGTTCGATTCAGGTTCAACTGGGTTCGATTCAGGTTCAACTAGGGCTTCGATTCGGCGTAGGGTTACAATCTCTACTTTATTGCTTAAATGCTTTTTTTTTCCTGTAAAAAATATGGAGATGAATTGTAAAATTTGATTTGTTTTATATGAAAATTTACGCAGAAAGCTGATGATTCGGTGATGCTATCGAGGCGTGGGTTTCATGTGGAGCCAGGTGCTCGCGAGAAGGCTGTGAGTATTTTTTTTATTGTTTTTTTTCCTTCGATTCATGATTTGGTATTATCTCTGATTTTCTTCTAGGCCGTATTAGGTCGGAAGATTTATAACTAGGATCTAAACTCATACATGGGTTGTGGAGCAAAAAAATGTATTATTTATTATTATTATTATTATTATTATTATTTTTTATTATTATTTTCTGGTCAAGGGTGAAGTTTTACATCGGATAAAAAGCTTAAATGTTTGGGCCTTGAGAAAGGGTAAAAGAATGGAGATAGTCGATGATATGGGAAATCTTTCTGATTTTATGTGCTATTTGTGATGAATTAACTGAATCGGAATGGAGATAACATGCTAGATTGTTTCTTAAAGTGAAGGGTCGAAGTTCGACTGGTGCCGTAGACGGATCCCATGTGATATATTAAGAGCTTAATCTGGAAGAAAGGGCTGATATCTCAGATGGCTGTTTTTAATTCCATAATATGTATACCTGTTTTTTAAATCCACTTTATGAATCTTTGTGCATGCATACTTGCTTGCATCTGTGACATCGATATGATCTAAATGCATACTTGTTTGCAGCATACGATTCCACAGGCTGCTTGTTTATATATCAAGCTTGCATTTTTTTTGGTTTATTTCTCCGATATTTACATCATCATCATTATCACTTGCACCTTAATCCCGACTATGTTGGGGTCGGTGGCATGAAGATTACAATGTCAATTAATGGTCAAAATTAATTAACATTTATAAAATCATGCAAAAAACAAAGTAGCAAAGTTTTACGCGAAATGCCTCTTTGTGGCATCCTTCATACAAAGGAGAAATGAGTTGAAATTAAAAAGCCGTCATCATCATTAGTTTTTCCACTTGTATGAAAAATATCATAAGACGGCGATGAGTCAAGATAATTGTTATAGTCATGACTCATGCCCTATTACATCGTGGACCCACGACTCCTCTCCATATTTACAATCGTGTTTTATTTTCTGCATTACATTTTAGACTATCATGTCGTCCTTTTCAGCTTTTGGAGGAACACCCATCGCTAAAACGCTTCAAATCAACTAAGAAAACTGTGCGGGTTCTCAAACGTGTGGGAGATGTTCTTACTATTGTAGTTGTAGCTGGTATGTTTATCTCTTTCATTATGAGTTGACTCGGCTGTTTTTTGTATGACTTTTCTCTTGAAAGTATTTAATAACCTGATGATATGCCTTTCAGATGCTATGTTATGCTTGATATGGATTGAACAGGTGCAACATTAAACTGAAGTGCTTTGTATTTGAAAATTGTACACAACACATGAACTGATTACTAAAAGGACGTAGCTAGAAATTGGGTAGTTTGTGTTATATGCGTAGGCAACATTTTGGTTAGGGTTGGTTTGACTAGTGGTTTAATTACGAAAACAATTATTTGCAATTAGAACCCGTTAATTGAATCCCTAGAAATGTTTGTGTAATTATTTGTAGTTGCAGTAAGGATGGTTTCAGTAAGGGAATTTGTATGCATGCTAAGATTGGCTGCCTTCTAGATCAAGAGGGTTTTCGGCAGAATTTGTAAGCTCTTTTATTAGTATTTTATAAGCTTGGACCCCCCCTCTCGACAAGTTTAAGGTCCTAGAAAAAGTTGTTTGAGAACTTCTAATTTGTTTCTGTTTTTACATGTTAAATTTGTTGAATTCAGCAACTTGAAAAACTTAAAAAACTTGAAAAAACTCGTGGCGATGGTGATGCTGATTATGAGGAAGAGCTGCTGATGCTGATGTATATATAGCGACTCGTAAAAGAAAAGATGACCGCGAATACAAGTTACCCGAGGAGGTGCTTAAAACGGTTAAGGATAAAATTGTAAGTATTAAATGAACATTTTCCACTGTTGATGATATTGTTTATTGTATTTATTTTTGAATCAAATGTTCTGTTCTTTTTACAAGCCGATGTTGAGAAAGTTCTACAAAATGAAGGTGCTGAAGCTGCTGATAAATTGGTTCATGGTGGTAAGGAACATGGCCCATCTTACCTGATTGGGAGACTTATTCGAAAAAAGGAACCAAAGTCGAAGACTTCAGCATCATCATGTACACCGTCCGTCATAGTTCCAGATCAGTTGGTGTCAGACCTAACTACTAAGATCAGGGCTCAACTTGAGCAAGAGATGGATGAGAAACTTAACCAAAAAATTCGAGAAATGATGAAAATGTTGGTGACAAGAATCCGTTTAAAGTCGCACATTGAGGACTCTGAGAAATCGGTAGAAGTGTCCCATGGAGATGACAATTTATTATCAATTCATTTTACACTATGCTAAGTAACCTAAGTAGCTTTTGTTATATTTTTCGATTGAGATGGCATTACTTGTTGGTACTTAGCTTTTAAACGGTACTTAAGCCTAGATGGTATTTAAGTCTGATTTTGGATGGTTGGTTTATGTAGTAGATGTATTAGAATGGCTTGTGGATTTATGTAGTTATTTCGGATGGTTTATGTATTTGGATGGTTGTTTGATAACCTTTTATGTATTGGTATGTTTGAATTTATTTTTAATGGGTAATTCTATTTTTAAATACCATATGTTGATTTTTAGCATTTAGAGTGTTGGTAAAAGACCTGTGAAAATGTAGCCATTGATCCCAAAAATATACCTTTACGTGTTACAGTAGTACTAAACAGGTGTAGCCATATGTCTACAGCTATACTTTTAATGGTGTCACCACATAGATAACGGTGTTGGCATAGATCTACAACAACACGTCGTAAGGTGTAGGAACAGAACGAAAAAGTGTTGGCATAGGGGTCTACAGCTACACTTTTCCTCGGTGTTACGAGAAACTATAAAAGTGTTAGCGTAGACCCCTATGGTAGCGGCCATTTTTGTAACACCCTAAAATTTGGTCAAAGTGTAGCCGTAGCCTGTTTTTTTCTTTTACCAACACTTTTTGGGCTGTGAACACACTTTTTTAGGTGTGACTGAAGCCCATATATGGCGTAGTGCTTCCACAAAGGCACAACATTCACAACACACCATCATTCAGGAAAAAGGCTAACGAGCGAATAATACAAATATTACGCGATTCCACAATTCCTCGGATAACTCCTCATTTCTAATATCCGTTTTAAGCACAATATAACATGAAATGGTTGTTATCGTTCTTCAAGAAACTCAAGTTTATGTTCGGATTTACTTTAATACAAATCACATATTCATTTAGAAGTAAGTTACGGTTCGATGTTCAATCGATCACTAACAAGTCCATGTTAAATTCACGACAAATCATATTCTCGAAGTATAAAGAATATAGACGAGATACTCGCCTCAAGTCCAAAGCACGCGAAGCAACGGGAAAGATCAACCAGAAGCCTTCGAATCCTCCAACTAGGTCGAAAACACAAGAACAATATAATCACTACAAGGACGATCTCAAGGAAGATGCAAAACACACGAAATTTTCAACAAGAATTCGTAGAATCATAGGATCGAACACTTGGAGTTCAATACTTCCCCAAGAACATCACCTGAACCCGAATACGATAATAAATACAAATCAAATCATAGGGATGGAATTACTACAACCGATTGATGATATACAACAACACGATTCATGAAGAACAACTTGAATCCTAAAGATTCTCAAAACATATACAAAAGAGTTTCAACAAAGTTACCTCGAATCAAAGACGAAGAACACGGATTGATGATGTTAATCAACACCATGAACTCAAGGGAGATGAAAGCTTGGAGTTACAAGACTCCAAAACCGCCCCAAAATCGCCCACAAATCGCCATAGCCGCAGAAGAGAGAAGGAAGGATGAAAAATGACGAACAAGGTCAACCCCTGAACATAAATACCTACGCCTCCATAACGTACGTTAAAGAAGAAGGTTAACGTGCGTTAGCAGTCTTACGTATGTAAAGCAAGCAAGATTGCGTACGTAATCGATGGGCAGAACTCACTGTCCGAAACTATGAAGACCCTTACGTACGTTATGAGTAGGGCTTAACGTACGTAAGGCACATGAATTTAATGTACATTATGCTCATCGCATAGCGTACGTAAGGCACTTAGCAGTTCCAAACTGCTATGTTCAGCTCGTCGAGTACGAGCGCGATGAAACTGCGAAACGACAACAACAACAAAAGACGAAGATATGCATACGAAGAGTGCGCAACGGCGAACTCCAGTGCTAAAAGAAAACACGATTCTGACCACCCGAAGGTTCGGAATACGACAACGGAAGTAATTATCCCAAACTTTGGGAAATTATAAAATGACCCAAAATGCTCGAAAATCACAATATGAAATCAAACAACCAATCCGAAGTTCACAACACGTCTAACAAAGTTAAACGGACTTACAGGAAACATGAAACCGTAGTTTCGAACCACCATCACACGAATTGAACCGAATAGCGGAAAAAGTCGCTCAAAACACGGATTCGAGTAAAACAGCCCCGGAACAAACTCGAATGACCAGATACGTAGAACAAAACATTATCAAAATGTCGAAATGCTCGCAAGTGAGTTATGGAAATCAGAAAAATACCAAAAATAAAAAATTACCGAAAGAGAAAATCAATGGTATTACATTAAATGGGTTAAAAATAACGCCATGAGACGAAACAAATCGAAAATATCATTCAAAGATGAATGGGACGAAAATGTTCTCACAGAGTGAAGCAGATCGAAAATATGTTCCATACTAAAACAGGTTTCGGAGTCGAAACGGGTAAAAAATGACGTCCCAAGGCGAACTGGGACGAAAATGATGTTCCAGGGTGAAATCGGTCGAAAATGATATCTCAATATGAAACAGTTCAAAAATGACCTTTTGGGGTGAAATATGTAGAAAATAACGTTCCATGATGGAACAGATCGAAAATGTCGTCTTGAGGCAAAAATGGTCGAAAATAACGTCCTGTGGCGAAGATGTTAGAAAATGTTGTCTCAAGGCAAAAGAGGAATGGAAATAGTTGAAAATAACGTCTTATGGCGAAATGGGCCGAAAATGATATCACAGGGGAACCGGTTGAAAATAACATCCAAAGACGAAATATGTTGAAAATATCGCCTCCATAGCAAAACTGGTCGAAAATAACGTCTGGGTGAGGAAGTATTTAAAAATGGCAATACAGGGCAAAACATGTTTAAAATAATTCCGTAGGGAGGGTGAAACGAGTTGAACATGATGTTCTCTACCATAACAAGTTGGCTCGAGGGCAAAACGAGTCGAAAATGATGTTTCAGGACGAGAACAATCGCAAATAACGTTTCGTGACGAAACCATTTAATATAACGTCTGAGGGTAAAACATTTCGAAAATAATGTTCTAGGGTGGAATGAGTGGGAAATCACGTTCCGGTGCGAAATGGGTCGAAAATAATGTCTCGGAGCGAAAGTGGTGGAAAAATATCCTCGGTGAAGACAGTTGAAATGACGTCCCAAAGTGAAAGGAGTAAAAAATAACGTCCTGATGTGAAATAGGTTTGAAGATGACGCCCATGTGCGAGTCCAAAATGACGTCTTAGGTCGAAATGGGTCGAAAATATATTGTGATAAAATAGGTCGAAAATAACAGTAATATGATGCTTTTATGCGGTACAATAATTTATTGAAATATGTGTAATTTGGGTATAAAGACGAATATGACAAACTTTTTTTTTGGAAATCTGAAAGAAGCGAATACCCTATTTTAAATGGGGAGGAGAAAATAATATGTCAAAGGTAAAATTGAAAAGTCAGGTTCTAAATTTACATGCATACCTATTTGGAAACTTTGGGTTTTTCCTAAGTTTAATTACCTAGAAACTCGAAGCAAACTCTTGATTTTATCGAGCATGTATTAATCGAGTATTGACGAGCAGATATTGAGCATGTCTATTTACTTTTGAAGTTGAGCTTAAATGGTATTTTCTTGGCTTGTCGAGCTAGAATTGTGAAAGAAATCAACCATCCTCGATAAGTTGGATGCTCGACTCAACTTGAATGACATATATGCATCACATTTGGACAGATAATAAAATACCTTCAGTTCAAGTACCAAAATTTAGACCCGAAATATATGCACCGCTCGCTAGTATAATAGTTTCAGGCACGTATCCGGTGCTTAAGTCTTCCGAGCTTAAACCGTAGTTAAAGATTATGAGTAAAATAGTAATAATGTACCTAGTTAAATGAGTACAACAGTACCCACATGCTTGGCCAAATAAATTACTGTTCTCATGTAACAGTAATAATTGCACCAAATCAAAGAAATTATAATATGAGTACTGAAATACTCAATTGGCGAAGCAATAGAAGCACAATAATACTTATATAATACTCATATAACTATATAAATACATAAATACCATTTAGCTGAGTAATATAAGTAATGAGCTACATTTAAGTATGTGATCCATTCCTCATTCGCTATCATTTCTTTGCCGCCACAAGACCCAAAAGATAGGACATCCCAATCACCTCGCCAATTTTCTTTGAGAAAGGCTGATCCGACGCCGATTGCATCGATGTCCAAAGATCGTTGACTGAGCTAGTGACAATCGGTCATTTGTTCAACCAACTATTCAAGAGCGCTCCGACCTCCGGAGCCGTCAATCAATTAACGAAAATATGATCCGCGTGTGATGTGGGAATAGTTAATGATTTTAATTTTATTTTTAAAATTAAATATCACAGGATCGATCTACGTTCCGAGTAGATGATCGTGGTATATTCACTTTCTCTAACCGATTCCCGGTGAGTGAGAAATAGTGAATTAAAATTTGTCACTTAATTGTGAATAAATGAGGGATGGCTATCCCACATTGAATAATGAGCTATCGTTATTCAAGTATATAAGGAGTTACCATTATTCATGTAATAATTAATGGCACATGTGTATGGGCTTAAAGCCCCTGCGCGCGCGCCGCCGCTGCCGCCCGCCCGCCTCGCCTCGGTCGCGGTACATCCCTCAAACAGTTAAGGAACTGAATAGAGTCCAAATGTATCCTGACTGTTCAAATTCAGTAAAAAATGAGCAGTAACCTTCTAGGTGTAATGAGGAGGAGTTAAGGCTGCCTGACTGTTCAAATTTAGTAAAAAACGAGCAGTAACCTCCCAAGTGTAATGATGAGGAGTTAAGGCTGTATTTGAATTGTGTAACTCCAGTGTTCAATGCAGGCATGAATGCCTGCATTATGACAGCCCCCTGCAGGTGTGAGATGGCCTATAAATAGGTGCATGCTCATTGCATTCATACACTTGTAAAAAACGAACATATACACAAAGGTTTTCTGCATACATTTCATAAGTTGAAAGCTCTGTCCTCGTCTTGTTCCAGTTCGTCGGAGCTCCAGGTTAGTGGTGCTACTACCTTTGAGACGAAGCCATTTTATCTTTGGGGACGACACGCCTAAACCGAGATCACTACCGGGGCGTCTCTCGTCTTGCGGAAAGAGGCCTTCCTCGACTCGTCTATTTAGTTCCTACGGTTTTATTCTTAGTTTCTTTGTAATTTCAATTTCCGTTTCACTGTTTTCGTTCGAGTTTTGTAATTTCTGCTTTTCGAGTTGTACTTTAATTTTCTAGTTGTAATCTAGTTTCGCACGACAAGTTTTTTCTACGAAACAGTTTCCAACAAGCGCAAGACGAGATAATTTACTTGCCGTCTTTACTAAGTTTCCATCAACTGGAGATGTCGACTACCGCTTCCACTGACTCAAACACCACTGCCTCCATGACCGCCGCCTCAACCATGGTGAACTCCTTTGCTGCAACTATGTCAAATCTGATGAGCTCAACCACATCATCAACAACTTCATGGGTGTTTTCGAACCCCTTTCTGACTACCGGTGGATCCACCTCGAGTGGCACCGTAGGATCCATGTTAGGATCTAGTGTTGGAGCCTACGGCACGAGTGGTTCCCTTTTTGGAACAACCTCGGGGCCTAGGATGATGCCTACCGCCGAGAAGCCGTCAAAGTTTGGTTGAGCCGACTTTAAAAGGTGACAACAAAAGATGTTGTTCTATTTGACAACACTGGGCTTTGCAAACTTCCTTAAGGAAGATGAGCCACCGACACCAAGTGCTCAAGATACTAGCTTCACAATCCGAGCTGCCTATGACAAATGGCATAATGGAGATTATCCTTGTAAAATCTTTATTCTGAATTCTTTAGAAGATAGTTTGTACAATGTATACTCTGTTGTAAACAAATCAAAAGAGATGTGGGATGCACTTGAAAAGAAATACCGTAGTGATGATGCATGTACAAAGAAGTTTGTAGTCGCCAAGTATTTGGACTACAAGATGGTTGACTCAAGACCAATCATGGAGCAAGTGCAAGAGTTCCAACTCATCATTCATAATGTCAATGCCGAGGGAATGTCCCTGCCGGACGCTTTTACTATTGCAACTGTGATCGAGAATTTGCCCCCCAGTTGGAAAGACTTCAAGAGCTACCTCAAGCACAAGTGAAAGGAGATGACTCTTGAAGAATTAATTGTGAAACTACGCATCGAGTCTGATGTGCGCAAGAATAATCATAAACCAAAAGGCCTGATCGATGTTAAGACCAATTTGTTGGAGCAAGGCGGTCCCTCCCTCAAACGAGCTCGCGCAAGTGCTCCAAACAAGAGCAAAGGGAAGCAACAAATCAAGAAGTTTGATGGTGATTGCTTCAACTGTGGCAAACATGGGCATGCGGCGAAAGACTGCCGCAAACCGAAGGCTAATAAGAAGAAGAAACATGTTGTCAACATCGCCGAGATTAACGGCGAATGGAAAAAGTATGACCTTACTGTTTTGGTCATCGAGGAGGTTAACCATGTTGAGAACCAAGGTACTTGGTACGTCGACACCGGTGCGACCGCCCACGTTGGTGCCGATAGGAGCCAGTTTAAGAACTATTAAGCTGTTGAGGGGAGAAAGCTCAATATGGGGAATCCAGCTTCATCTGAGATTATCGGAGTTGGAGAAGTGGACCTCAAACTTACGTTCGGACAGACACTCACCTTGAAGAATGTGCTTCATGTTCCGGATATGATGAATAACTTGATCTCGGGCTCTATACTAGTTAATAAGGGGTTTAAACTAGTGTTTGAGTCAGATAGAATTATCATAAAAAAGTTTGATAGGTTTCGTGGTAAGGTGTTACCTCACGGAGGGACTCTTTAAACTCAATGCTTTGGCTATACGCCATGTAACCAAGTCTGCAAATGCTAATAAAAGTGCTACTGCTTCCTCTTATTTGACTGAGTGTTCTGATTTATGGCATTGTAGATGAGGTCATGTGAATCTAAATGCTATAAAAAGATTAGTAAACTTAGATTTACTAAAATTAAATGAAGTCAATACTCAAAACAAATGTGAGATTTGTGTTGAAGCAAAAATGACGAAACTTCCATTTCATTCGGTAAAAGGGAACACAAAACCCCTTGAATTAATTCACACAGACGTGTGTGATTTAAAGTTTGTGCAAACTAGAGGTGGTAAGAAGTACTTTATCACTTTCATCGATGACTGCACAGGATATTGTTATCTTTATCTTTTGAGAAGTAAAGATGAGCCCATTGAAGCTTTTAAGAACTTCAAGAATGAAGTCGAGAATCAATTAGGCTGTCATATTAAGATGGTTCGAAGCGATAGAGGTGGTGAATATGTAGCCCCATTTGAGGAATTATGTAACAAGACTGGTATAATTCATCAAACAACAACTCCATATGCACCACAATCTAATGGCGTTGCTGAATGTAAGAATCGAACACTTAAAGATATGATGAATGCCTTATTTATTAGTTTAGGGTTGCCCCAGAACATGTGGGGGGAAGCTGTCTTGACAGCCAACTACATATTGAACAAGATTCCACGCAAATGTAAGGATGTTACTCCTTATGAGTTGTGGAAAGGTAGAAAACCTTCGTACAAATATCTCAAAGTGTGGGGGTGTTTGGCGAAGATTGAGGTGCCTCTACCTAAACAAGTTAAAATCGGTCCTAAGACGGTCAATTGTATCTTTATTGGGTATGCACTGAACAGTAGTGCCTATCGGTTTGTTATCCACAAGTCAGAACTACCAGAAATGACTGTGGGAACAATAATTGAATCAAGGAATGTTGTATTCTCTGAAAACATATATCCTTGTAAGGACAATGATAAAGTTGAGAACAATTCTAGCAATAGAGTTGAAAATGAAGAAACAAGTTCAAAATCTGTGGATGTAGATCAAAAGTCACATAAGTGACCGAGATCTAAGCTGGAAGAGGTAGAACCAAGACATGGTAGTAGGGTTAGGACACCAAAGACATTTGGACCTGACTACATAGCATTCATATTGGATGAAGAACCAACATCAATCGAAATAGCTTATGCTAGACCAGACGGGTTGCTCTGGAAAGAAGCTATTCAGAGTGAAATTGACTCAATTTTACAAAACCAAACTTGGGTTTTGGTTGATTTACCCGAAGGTTGTAAGCCCTTAGGATGAAAATGGATCCTTAAAAGAAATTAAAATGCTGATGGGTCAATTGATAAGTACAAATCTCGTTTAGTAGTCAAGGGTTTCAAACAGAATGAAGGGTACGATTTTTTCGATACCTATTCTCCTGTAACGAGAATTACATCTATTCGAGTGCTTCTCGCGATTGTTGCTTTGCACGATCTTGAGATTCATCAAATGGATGTTAAGACTGTTTTTCTGAACGGTGATTTGGATGAAGAGATCTATATGGAACAACCTGAAGGGTTTGTAGTGCCTCGATAAGATAAAAAGGTCTGCAAACTGTTAAGTCTCTATATGGATTGAAACAAGCTCCACTACAATGGCACTTGAAATTTGATAATGTAATGTGATCAAATAGTTTTAAAATAAACGAGTGTGATAAATGTGTTTATATTAAGAACACTAATAACGACTATGTTATTGTGTGTCTTTATATAGATGACATGTTAATCATGGGTAGAAATATACAAGTGATTAACGACACTAAGAACATGTTAAAAAGAAATTTTGACATGAAAGACATGGGGATAGCCGATGTGATTCTTGGAATGAAAATTTTGAGAAAATCTGATGGAATCATCTTGACATAATCTCACTATGCCGAGAAAGTTCTCAAGAAGTTTAATGCTTTTGATAGCTTGCCGGCTAAGACCCCAATTGAGTTAAATGATCATTTGAGAAAAAATCGAGGGGAGCTCGTTGCACAAGAAGAATATGCACGAGTCATTGGGTGTTTAATGTATCTTACAAATTGCACTCGACCCTATTTAGCTTGCGCTGTGAATAAATTGAGTCATTACACGAGCAATCCAAGCAAAGAGCATTGGAAAGCTCTCGTTAGAGTTTTGAGGTACTTAAAATATACTCAAAACCTTGGGTTACACTATTCGAGATACCCCCCGGTATTTGAAGGGTACTGTGATGCGAATTGGATATCCGATACGAAAAGTTCATTTTCTACAAGTGGTTACGTGTTTACCATTGGGGGTGGAACTGTCTCGTGGAAGTCCGCGAAACAAACGTGTATAGGCTAACCATGTGAATGACCTCAATAAAATATTTGCTATTTTGCGAGAGTACAAGATGAAGTTAAATCCAAAAAAATGTTCATTTGGGGTAGGCTCCGGGAAATTCCTCGGCTACATGGTAAGCCATACAGGGATTGAAGCCAACCCCGATAAGATCCGGGCAGTGACCGAACTTGTCCCACCAAATTTGGTCAAGAAAGTGCAGAGCCTAATTGGCCGACTAGCCGCGCTAAGTCGCTTTATCTATCGCTCGACCGACAAATGCAAACCTTTCTTTGAGGCGATAAAAAAGAACAAAGATTTCCAGTGGACCGACCCTTGCCAAAAAGCCTTCGAGGCCATCAAGGAAGTCTTGGCAGAAGCACCGATCCTACAACAACCGGCCCGCGGAGAACCTCTCACCTTGTGTCTCGCGGTGTCCGATTCCGCAATTAGCGCTGCTCTTATACGGACGGAAAATGCGGTTCAACATCCGTTCTATTATGTTAGCCAGGCCCTTCATGATGCGAGCTCCGATACGCACCAATGGAAAAGATGGCTTATGCGCTCATAATGGCGTCCCGAAAACTAAGGTCCTACTTTCTTGAACATCAGGTAGTCGTCTTAACGAACTACCCCCTAAAACAAATCATGCACCGACGAGACGTATCCGGTTGGATGATTAAATGGGCCGTCGATCTCGGACAGTTCGACCTAGATTTTGAGTCGTGCACTGCCATAAAAGGTCAGGTTCTGGCAGATTTCATCGCGGAGTTCACACCAGCGATCACACAAGATAATGACCAATCACAGGAGTGGTCACTCTACGTACACGGGTCGTCAACTGCCGACCGAGCAAGCGCAGGAATAGTCCTTGTTAGTCACGACAAACGGTTATTCTGCTTGGCCATTCGCCTGGGTTTTCCAACCACTAATAATGAGGCAGGATATGAAGCCCTCCTGGCCGGACTGGAAATGGCGACCTCCCTCGGTCTCGCACGCCTTACTTCTTGAGTGATTCTCAATTGGTAGTGAACCAAATTAGGGACGAGTACGAGGCCAAAGAGCCAAACTGGTCAAATACCTCCGCTTAGCATGAACCCGATTGCAATATTTTCGAGGAACTATACAACACATTCCTCGAACTGAGAACATCCAGGCCGACTCCTTCGCAAAACTCGCATACAGCTCTGGAGCCGAGCATATAGACGAGATCAGCATGGGGTACCATGCGTCGTTGGCCCTAGAGATGGCCGAAGTCCGAGCAGACGAACAGTCTGAGCAGCAAGGATGGATGCAGCCTATAATTCAATACCTTCGGAGCGGCGTTTTACCTGCGGACCGATCCCAGGCATGATCACTTCGAACTCAGTCTGCCCGGTTCACCATTATGGATGGAACTTTATACAAGAGAGGATATTCAGTTCTATTGTTGAAATGCATGTCCGAGTCAGAGGCAGAGTACGCCCTCAGAGATATTACTGGCCGAATCTTAAAAAATATGCTATCGCGCTCGTACGGAAGTGCGTCCGATGCCAAATCTTTGCTCCTCAGATCCGATCCCCGCGAGAAACACTCACTTCCATTTATTGCCCGTGGCCATTCGCCAAGTGGGGGATTGATTTGATCGGCCCTTTACCTAAAGGGCGCGGAGGAGTACAATACGCCATCGTCGCAGTCGATTATTTTACAAAGTGGGTGGAGGACAAACCCATGGCTCGGACGACCGAACAGAAAATAGTCGATTTTGTTTGGAAATCCCTCATCTGCCGGTTTGGGATCCCTCAGTCAATTGTCTCCGATAATGCCAAGCAATTTGAAAATAAGAAATTTCGGGCATTCTGCGATGGCCTTCACATACGAAACAACTTCTCAATGCCGTAGTATCCGTAGTCCAATGGACAAGTCGAGGCGGTCAACAAAATTATAAAGCTGCACCTCAAGAACCGCCTCGAAGAACTCAAAGGTTCATGGCCAGAAGAGCTCCCTGGAGTATTATGGGCTTATAGAACAACACATCGGTCCGCCACCGGAGAAACTCCTTTATCCTTGGCTTTCGGCACTGAAGCCGTCATCCCGGTCGAAATTGGGGCACCTACCTACCGAGTAGCCCATTTCGAAGAGTGAGATAACGACTTGGCCCTCCAAGTATACCTTGACCTCATCGCCGAAAAACGGGCCCAAGCGGAAATGCGAAACGCCATCTACAAAAAAAAAATGCGAACGCTATTACTGTAACACCCCCAGAGCCATCCAGGAATATTACAGCGCTGTTGTAATATCCGTAATTTTTCCATTTTTTTAGCAGTTTCCATTTTTGGTGTATATCTATTTTTATCGACTCGTTTGTAACCGTTTCGACATTTTGAATCTATTTTGTTCTTGGAGTTTTTCCATTTGGATGAGTTTTGATGATGTTTTCACGTAATTTCGTGAAATGGCATGTTTTGCCGTATGGACGTTCGATTCTTGTAAACTCATTCATTTTCGTTGTTTCTTGGTCCGTACAAGTTCGTATGGTTGAGTTGGTCATGTGGAGACTTTCGGTTTGTAAATCCGACGTCGTTTCGTGATTTTCGGGCACTTGGGCCATTTTTGTAATTTCCTAATAGTTTAGGAAATCTTAGTTTCGTTGCCGCATTACGGACCCTCCGGTGGTCGGAATTGTATTTTCTTTCAGCGCTTAGCTCCGTCGTATTGTATGCTTCGCATCTATGTTCCTGGATTCTGGTTTCGTCGTGCGTTCCGTGATTTATACCCTCGACAACAGCTTACTGCTGATGTGACATCAGCAGTGCTGAACTGCTGTGTAGGTAGCGCACGCTACCCCTGTTACCTTGCGTGCGCTACCGAAGTGCAGTTAGCGTACGCTAGCGATTAGTGGCAGTAGCCACTGGACCTGTCACGGCCCCGTTAGCGCGCGCTACATATGGCGATTAGCATGCGCTAACTTCACAGATTATATAAGCCCAGCGGGCAGTTTCAGAGCAGCAGTTTCATTCTTTTCCCTTCGTTTCTTCAACGTGCGACCTCAGAGACGATTTCCACCGGTTCTATTCGGAGTTCTCTTCAAACTCCATCACCGTAGAGTCGTGCTAACAGACTATCATCAGCATAATCGTCATCCATCATCCGAAATCAAGGAACCGTCGCTTTCCACCCGGACCGTTCGTAGTCGCGTTTCACTTCCGTTTCTTCAAGAATGTCTCAAAGGCAAGTACTTTACATTTGTTTACATGTTCTAGTATTTGAGTTATGGCTGTATCGTGGTTGTTGTGGATGGTTATGTGTATGTTCACCTAGGGATGGTCCGACGGGGCCTCTAGGGATACGTATTGCCGTGAGTGTGCGTATCGTGAACTGTGGTTAGCCACCCAGAAATGTCCGACGGGGCTCTGCGGGGTACGGTGGCCGTGAGTCTCGTGCCAACGGTTAACTTTGAATTATGATTTGTTGGAGATAATGTGTTTTGTGTTTGTACATCATAAATATTCCGGAATATAAAATGTTTTCTAAAATGACTTTTTGGCGCATATATTCATCTGATTAGAATGTAGTTCAAATGGATTGTACTTGCACTAGCAGTTGTCGCTAACCCCTTAAATGGGGGAAATACTTTTTGTATTTCAGGTATTGATCGTGGGGACAAGCGAGCACTAGAGCCGTATGAGGATGATGGGCGAGCATGATACTGTCCAGAAGTTGATTATTGGTGTTCTATCTGTCGAATATTTTGATATCTTGTTTTGGGGATTTTGTTTTTATAAAAACTGGTTTAAGTACTCGAGTACTTCTTTTACAAAATTGTTAATGTTGTGTTCCTGTTTTGGGAAGTGGATTGATGTTGGATTTTATTGTCGGATTGTAATCTTATTTGAATTGTCGTATTATTGATGACTGTTGTCGTTGTCGAATGTCTTGTTTGGTACGTTAGCCTGGTGGATTCCACAGTGTGGGGTCCATGACGCTGTAATATGCCCTGAATGTCTTGAGAGTGTTACAGCTGTGGGCCCCGAGATGGAACCCACAAGGCTAAAGGAATTTTTCGCAAACATTTACAAATGCCCAAGAGGCGAACGACGGTACTATCTTTAAAAACATTCGAAGACTTAATAAAATCTGTTTATCAAAACCGTCGTAAAATCTCATTTGGAACCACAAGGCCCGAAATGCCAAAACTCAATAGTTTAAAAACATATGTTAAGCTATCGCTTACACATACCAACAAAATAGTTGAGGAAATGATTACGAAAGTAACATAAGTTACCAGATACCAAAAGGCCATTTAAAAATACTCACGCAGCGGAAAAAGACAAATAATTAAAATACTCTAGCAGCAGAATACAAGAACTGATCAGGAAACTCAATACACAAATAGATGCCCTAGCCAGTATCCTGCGGGAAGCTCATCTCTCCACGATCGCTACAATCTTGATATTCCAAGAACCTAAAAAGAAATCTCACGACGGGGTCAGCCATAATATCCAACAATGATAACATCACATCACGTCAATAATTACATACCAATGAGATACTAAGTAAGAATACTACCAATGTAATCTTACCGCCATAACTTTACGAAAGTCCACGATTTGTATCCTTATCAATACAATAAACTGATATCGAAATATCTGTACTATATATCTGTTGTGCGGCGATTTATACGCCCCAAAGACGATCGGCATAATAGTCAGGAGCCAGCCAAAGAAGGCAGACGCTGGGCAAGCACCTAGCGATCGCGTCCAAGGCGATCGTCTATAGGCATCTGGCGATCGCCAAAGACATCTGATTGTAGACGATCGTCCCATACCGCATGTGAATCCGACACCCGTCAGAGTCTTCGAAGACCGAATCTTGGACGAAGACCCACGTGCAGATCCACAAAAGGCGCCGCAAGATAAGGCCTTTGACCCCAGTCTGTCACCTACCTCACACCTACCGACAAGCCCGCCGAAAGGTACAAAGTGGGTCCTCCCCGGACAGCGACTCAGGACGCGTGCAAGCTCTTCATTGGCCCGCACAGCTGGCTGCCAGCTGCAGCCTCGGACTTTAAGGAAACAGTCCCACGTGCTGGAACGATCGCCCACATTATTCTAATATAGAATACGGCGGTCGCCCGAGATCGCCGGGAAGGACCTAACAACCTCTTCTATTATAAATAGAAGGCTTCCAACAGTGGCCTAAAAAAAGGATCGAGAGTACAGTGAAAAACGCACAGAGAGAGAGATACATTCTCATATACAGAACATCAAAAGCAAGAACTCACAGAGCTTCCTATCTAGTTCTTCCGGCAATCTACACGCTCTATAGCTAAGATAACTAGAATCATTACACTCATTGTAATAATGTTCTAACATTAATATTTGTACTCCACAGTATTTATATTAATAACATCTCGCGAGAGCATTCAAGCCCGGGACTAACAACCCCGGCAAATCTTGTGTTATTTGTTTTCCCACGGAGGTGTTCTCGCATTTTTTTGTTACTCGACCATTCCAGCAATATCATCTCCGGATAATATTTTGGGTAACAACAATTGGCGCTAGAAGAAAAGGGCATCAAACCTTCTTAACCTTCGTTTTTATTCCGACCGTCTCGAAGAACACTCACTGTTCTACGAGGCATATACTTGAAGAAACACTCACTGTTCTTCAAAGAAAAGCCTTCAGAAACATGACATCTGCCACGACCTCCAAAAGAGCCACCCTACGATCTGCCGGACATCTCATTCCGGCCCAGACCGAATCCCAGCCTACGACGGAAGGTGACCGCGGCGACGCTAGAATCTCACTCCCGCCCTCGAGGGACGGTCCCAGCCTCTCACTCGATCAGTTCTAGACTGCGGAACAGATTGACGAGACTATAGCCATCCTCAGGGAGCGACGGAGGGCATGCGACTCGCCCACCATTACTCCGTCAGCCATCCGCCGAGCAGGCAAGCGGAAGCTCAAGGGGATATATGTTGAGAAATCGACAGAAAGCCCCGAGTTCCAGGAAAAGGCTCTCGTGAGGCGGGATGACTCCGTCTTTAGCCGCCTAGGGAGTGATCCCTCGTGGCGACCCGGGCGTTCAGGTCCCAGCCGGGAGGAATCGGAGTCCGAATCTGTTGTGCCGAGATTCATTCACCTCGACAGGCGATCGACTGCAAGGCCGAGCGACTGAGTCCACAACCAGTCAAGCTGTGGCTAACTCGCCTAAAGCGAAGATACCAGACCACCTTCAGACATCTAGCGATCGACTCCCAAGGTGATCGCCTTTGGTACCTAGCGATCGACTCTTGTGCCCGGCTAAGGACCACCATCCTACGCCCCAAACAGAAACCATCGTTCGTCAAAGTCCACGAAGACTGAGTCTCAAAGCAGCTCCCATGTGCAAATCCGCGACAGCCACCGCGATTCCCGAATCGTTGACCACAAACTGGCACCACCTTATCACCTACCGACAAGCCCGCCGAAAGGTACAAGGTGGGGCCGCCCGTGACAGCAATTCGGACGCGTGAATGCTTCTCATTGGACCGCACAGCTGGCCGCTAGCAACTCCTGCGGACTTTAGAGGGACCAACCCATGTGCTAAAAGACGATCGCCCGCTTATTATAATACAGCAAAGGCGATCGCCCAACGTGTCCCAGTCCTATAAATAGAGGACATTCAGCAACTGGAAAAAGGTTCAGAAATTTGTTCCCGATTCAGCCCAGAAAGAACTCTCAGTTCACACATTCTCCACTAAGTTCAGAGAATACACTCAAATACTTACATACATATTCTCAGGCTCCCGGCTTCCCCACCAGAATCTACTTCAGGATTTCTCTCTCAGCACCTCTCATCCAGCAGACGGTCGGCATGGGCAAGAAGTCTCCACAGGTCAGATTCACAAGCCCCGGAGCTCAAACCAACAGCTTATACACGCCGTGAGAGACGACCGATCTCTCACCGCCGTCGTAGCTCATCAATGTTGTTACAAGAACCCACAAAGCATCACATCTGGTTCTTCCGGAAATCTACACGGTCACCAGCTTAGATAACTAGAATCGTTACACTCATTGTAATAGCATTCTAACATTAATACTTGTATCCACGAATATTCGTATTAATAACATCTCGCGAGAGCATTCAAGCCCGGGACTAACAACCCCGGCAAATCTTGTGTTATTTATCCTTTCCCACGGAAGTGTTCTCGCACTTTGTTTGCTATCCATCAATTCCAGCAATATCTATCTCCGGATAATATTTTGGGTAGCAACAATTGGCGCTAGAAGAAGGAGCAATCTAAACCTTCATTTTTATTCCTACCGTCCCGAAGAACACTCACTGTTCTCGGGGTATATACTTGAAGTGACACTCACTGCGCTTCAACGAAAACCTTCAGAATCATGGTATCCACCTCTGCACCGAAGGGAGCCACTCTCCAAACCGCCGGACACCGAGTCCCGGCTCAATCCGAGCCCCAGCCGACGGCGGAGGGAAGTCGCAGGACTGCGAGATTCTCGATCCCACATCTGAGGGATGGTCCCAACCTCTCACTCGATCAGATCCAAACTACAGAGCATATCGAGGAGGCTATGGACATCCTAAAGGAGCGACGGAGAGCATGCGCAACTCCCGCTATTACTCCCTCGGCCATCCGCCGCGTGGGCAAACGGAAATTCAAGGGGCTACAGGGCGAGCGATCGTCAGAAAGCCCCAAGTCGCGAGAAAAGGATCTCGCTAGATCGGACGGTTCCGTGTTCAATCGCCTGGGGAGCGATCCATCATGGCGACCGGGGCAATCTGGCCCCAACCACGAGACGACGGATTCCGAGTCCGTCACCAGGAGTTCGGCCTACCCAACTCCCAGCCGAAGGTAGATCAGCCTCTTGGCCCCCATTCCGAACGCCAAAGGGTCAGTACTAGATCGCCTCGGCTCCCGCTCTGATCGCCTAGCCGCAAGCAGCCAGGCCACAGCGATGGCCGCTATGCAACGCCAGCTCGACGAGATGAAAGCACTCTTAGACACTGGGGCAAGCACCAGCAGGAAGATCGTCGGGCCGATCGAGCCACTCGCGGCCCACATCGAGCTCGCCCCCGTGCAACCAAGGATCGCTCCTCCCAAAACACCTCTATACGAAGGGAGGTCGGACCCCGAAACCCACCTAAGTAAATTCCGGATCTACATGACCGGGTGCGGGGCATCAGATGCAACCAAGTGCCGAATCTTCCCGTTAACATTAGACGACCTGGCCCATAGGTGGCACGTCTCGCTACCACCACGATCGATCATCTCCTTTGAAAAACTGGCGCACGACTTCAAGTCGTACTTCGCCGCCAAGGTCGCCAGACCAGAAGGCCCCCACCGCATGATGAAAATCAGGCAGGGGGAAGACGAATCCGATGCATATTACATCGACCGAGTGGATGAAATCGTCCTCACCGGAGAGCCCATCAGCGACAAGATCGCTCTCTATTTAGTCCTGGGGGGGTTCTGCGGTCACTCACCCATGTTTAGGCACCTGACGAAGGACATCCCCCCAACTTACGCGATCTTCCACGCTAAGGCTGCCGACTTTCTGTCTAGGCAGAAGATGCTCACTCTCCGCCTAGGCGAGGAAACGCCACCTTCTGTCCGAAAGACGGCGATCGCCAAAACCAAGAAGGCGGTCCCCAAGCCACCCGAAGATCGCAAGACCTTCGAGGACATGGAAGACCATCTCCTCCATACGTTCAACCGAACTCCGGCCCGCATTTACTACGCCGTCAAAGGTCGCGAACCGCTGAACAAGCCAAAGGCGATAAGGGATCACGGTCATCTGGACCACAATCAATATTGTGCCTACCATAAGAGTCCCGGCCACAGCACCAACCAATGACGCGACCTCCTCAAACAACTCTGGAAATTGTTCGAGGAAGGCAAGTTGGACAGCTTATTGGCTTAGCCGGAGCCCTTCCAATATCCCAACACGGTCTCCCGAGTCGAACGCGAACAGGCTGGAAAGCTCATACGAGCCAACCCCTCGATCAACCTCGACAATCGTATACTTCAATCAAGAGAAGGGAACCTCGGACGTCTCTTCCCGATTTCCCACCTCAACAAACCAAAGGCTACTGCCTGGACAAACACTTCGAAACCGGAGGACTCGTTCGCCATCTACAGCTCATCATCTAACATGGTGGACTAAGGCACGAGATCGCCTCCCCCGCACAACGTACACCGTCGAAGGTCGGCATCTACATGGCGATTCGAGGTAGAAGAGTGCAGCCATGGTCCTGGTAGTCGATGGAACCGACTGCTTCGGCCATGCAAGGTCCCTTTGGGCTAAGATCGCCCACCCTTCGTTTAAATACGAGGCCGGCGTAGTCTGAGGGCCCTCCAAAACTAATCAGTGGACACGATCGCCTGCCCTCAAAGGTTCATCATCTAACATGATGAACCCGGACAATGCGACGCGTCCCTACCCCCGTCTCAACGTACACCGTCGAGGGTCGCCATCTTCATGACAGCCCGAGGTGGAAGCAAAGCTAACAATCCGCGGAAGTGGAATTGATTAATCCGACGATGCCCCGCGCAAGGAATCTTCCAGACCGAGACCGCACGCCCTTCGTTTAAATACGAGGCGAGGCGCAGCCTTCGGAGGACCCTACCAATTAAGTGAGTCACGAGAACTTAGACATCAGACGGAATGTCTCTCGTGCATAAGACACGATCATGGAGATCGGTCCATCGAACTCCGCGATCGTGCACGGCTCCTCAAGACCGAGATGGACAGCTCCTTTTGAGGATTCGACAAACTTGAAGACCGCTCACTCAACGATTTATTTTCGTCCCCTTAATTTCACTAAGTGAACAAAAACAAGGGGGAAAAGTGTGCGGAGCTACCTATGCGACGATCGTCCCTATTCAATTACATACGGCGATCGGCGTTATTCAGATGCTTGTGCAGCGATCGAACTTGTTGTAAAAGTTATCTATACGAGTTTATCAATTCACGTAGACCTACGCTTACAGCAATCTCTCCTCACACATTTTTACAAAGTCAGACAAAAGACTCAAAAATAGCAATCATTCAAGTGACAAATCGAAGAACCAAACGTTCGTTTCATTACTTGAAATCTCAAAGGTACATACAAGGTCGCCCGAAGGCCTAAGTACTAAAAGAAAGCTACAAATTACAAAGAGATTAGCTAAAACAACATTAAAAGGAAAGTGCCTCAGGCCCCTGCCTGGCCTTCGCCTTCAACCCCCGGACTCGTTCGCGACCCTTCGCCAGCCTGCGGAGCGGCCTCCCCCTCCTCCGTAGCATCGGGATGAATGAGATTCGCCGGGGTCGGATACTAGCTCAGGTCCACGCCGATGTCCGCAAGATCCAGAATGGGCACGGAGAAGTTAGGGTGAAGAGGGTGCTCCAGCGCGTACGTTCTGAAATTTTCGGCTATAGGGCCGACCTCCAATACTCCTTTCTTAGCAACTCGGAGCGAGTCAGCGAACGCCATATAATAGGCGAACTCACTGACAAACTCCACATTACGAAAGGGATCGGCCTCGGTCGCCTCTTGCTTTCCCTTCAGCTCAGCCATCGCCTGTTGCACGCCCTGGAGCTCGGCCTCCCTTGCAGCCATCTCCCCCCTCGACTCCACCAGCTCGCTAGTCAGCCGAGCGATAGTCACTTTCAGACGATCGACCTCCTTTTCAGCGGCCTTCTGCGCCCGCACGGCATCTGTCATCCTATCCCGAAAACGATCGACCGTCACCCAGGATAGCTCTGCATCCTTTCTTGCCAGCTCAAGTTCCTGGCTCGCCCGCTTAGCAGCCTCCATAGAGTCCTTCTCCATCGCCGCGATCTTGTCAGCGAACTCGGCGTTTTGTTTCTGAGCCGCCTCGAGATCAGCCTGCAGGCGGATAGTGGAAGGACACCCCTCAAACTCCTGCACAGCCTGGGCAGCCATTGTCGCCGCCTGGAGAGAAAGAGCAAAAGCAGCCTGCATCGAGCTCCCCGACCACTGACGAGCGATCGCATCCAAATCCGTTGTCCAGGCCTTCGACAGAGAAGAAACGGCCCGATTGACATATAAAGGGATATCGCAGGTATGGCGAGGAGATCGGCTCGCCAAGAAGTCCACCACCATCGGCGGGCAAGTTGGATCAGCTCTACGAACCCTGCATCAAAACAACAGGAATTAACACACCTCCTACACAGATGACAAGTTTCGACTCAATGAGAAAATGTCTACCTCTCAGCCCTCTCGGGATCACGACCAAAATACGGTTTCCCTCGAGGGGTCTCAGCGTCGGCGATCGCCATCTCCCGCAAGAAAGCCGCAGAAGGAGTAGGTTCTTTCTCTGGAGGAATAATGGTGATCGGAGGCGCGGCGATCGGCACCTCATTGGCAGGGGCAGAAACTGGAGTTTCTTCCGACCTCGGCCGCTTGCGATTCGTTCGAAGTCCCTCCTCAGGAACTTCCTCCTCAGCCACGATCGGCTCCACGCGAGGCTCCACCTCCGGAATAATAGGCAACGCAACAGGTGGAGCCCGAGACGACTTCTTGTGGCGGAGACGGCCCAAAACTCCAGGATTCGACATGGCGATCTCCGGTGGAGGCTCCAAAAAGCGAGGAAAACGGACCTCTACAATAAAGACAATCGATCAACAGTTAGACATTTTCCTCAAGCAAGGCGATCGCCAAGAAAGTGAGGGTCGCAGAAACTCATACCTGGTACCGAGAGATGTCTCGGAAAATGAAATAGCCGAGCCGACAACCAACGACTCTCCTTGTTGATACGGCTAGCGTCTAGGTCGTCGTCCGACAAGCTCCGTATCTGCTCCCAGACAACCAGGAAATCAAAAGGCAACTCCTCGATCGCCGGAATATGAAAACCTGCAAAAACGAAATCAAATTAGATCAGTTCAGAACATATCCGAACAAAGGGAGAGTCTAAACCCTTACCGGTATTCCTCTCCAGAAAGCCAGTGGGGATCTCCAGCTCGCCCGTAGGATTGTCGCTCGCTGAAGCCCTCCACGCGCCGGCGACCCAGAACCACTTCGTCGGGTCGCCCCGCGCCTTATTCGGGACTCCGAGGATCACCGGACCAAATCGGCCTTGAATATGGTGACCTCCGATCGACCCTTTCTGTGCCGTCAGCTTGAATAAATGGTTCATCTCCGACGGCGAAGGGAGGCGATACAGGCAGTGACCGCCGAACAGAGTGAGAGTACAAATTATTTGGAGCCAAGCATTCGGCGTCAGCTGGAGTGGCGCCACGTTCCAAGCAGCCAGCAGGTGGGAGACAGCAAAAGATAGAGGGAAATGCAGCCCGACCTCCATAATCGCCTCGTTCACGGCGACCATACCCATCGGGGGTTGGTCGAATCGCTCATTCTCCGCCAGCGCAAATATATCCACATATGAAGGAACTTGGAACCTCGTCCTCCAGACGGCCAGGTCTTTCCTGGTCGCCGAACTCCTGATTTGGCCAAGCGACCACAGAGATCGCTGCGCAGCCCGAAACTGCGACCGTTTAGCGAGCTGGTAAGGGTGAGCGATCGAATAATCCCGGAAATCGAATCTTGGAGACGGACCGGACAGCTTCTCCATAATCTCAACAAAAGCTAGATAAGCCCGGCCAAAAGCACTGTGCTGCTCCCAGTGGGCCCTAATCGCCAGATCCCTCTCCATCTGCAAGCGCCTCTGCTCGTCTATCGCCTCTTTGGCGACATCGGCTTCATTAAACAAGGCCTCAATTTCAGCAGGGTCAATTCCGGCCCGGATAGCCTCAACAGCCGTCTCCAGATGGAAGTCAGAAGAAGATCCTCCCCGAATAGTCGATGCACTGGCGGCGGAACTGGTGCCCATTCCGTGTGAAGAAGACGTTCCAGCCATTCTCGAAGAAAGAAAGGAGAAAAGGAGTTTTTCTTACCCAAGGATGGAATCGATCGACGATCGGCAGTCGAATCTCTCAGAAATGTTCTTCAGCAAAATACTTCTTTCTCCAGTGATAAACGCGTAAGAGTTTTAACTCTGCAACCTTACGCCCTTTTATAGGAGGCGAAAAGGACTCCTGTGCAATTAAGAAGAATCTCAGGGGTCGGAAGTGCAACCGTCGCATTTATTGACCCCCTCGAGACCCGCGTACGCGTCTTTTCAAGGACGCATCAGACGAGGAGTCATTAATGACCGTCGGTATCCTCCAACAGGAATCCGACACGTGCACAAAGACTTTTCCACGCCCATTTCCCGCTCAGCGAAGCGACCAACCGGGTCGTCCAAATTCAGAATCAATCAGCTCAAAGACGATCGCCAGTTCAGTAAAATGCAAAGTCACTCGTCATAATTCAGCGATCGCCAGCGGAACCACCTCACCCCACGTTTCCAACATCGGAGCAAGCTGGGGGGCAATTGTTGTGCCGAGATTCATTCACCTCGACAGGCGATCGACTGCAAGGCCGAGCGACCGAGTCCACAACCAGTCAAGCTGCGCCGAACTCGCCTAAAGTGAAGATACCAGACCACCTTCAGGCATCTAGCGATCGACTCCCAAGGCGATCACCCTTTGGTACCTAGCGATCGAATCTTGTGCCCGGCTAAGGACGACCGTCCTACGCCCCGAACAGAAACCATCGTCCGTCAAAGTCCACGAAGACTGAGTCTCAAAGCAGCTCCCATGTGCAAATCCGCGACAGCCACCATGATTCCCGGATCGTTGACCACAGCCTGGCACCACCTTATCACCTACCGACAAGTCCGCCGAAAGGTACAAGGTGGGGCCGCCCGTGACAGCGACTCGGACGCGTGCAGGCTTCTCATTGGACCGCACAGCTGGCTGCCAGCAACTCCTGCGGACTTTAGAGGGACCAACCCATGTGCTAAAAGACGATCGCCCGCTTATTATAATATAGCAAAGGCGATCGCCCAACGTGTCCCAGTCCTATAAATAGAGGACATTCAGCAACTGGAAAAAGGTTCAGAAATTTGTTCCCGATTCAGCCCAGAAAGAACTCTCAGTTTACACATTCTCCACTAAGTTCATAGAATACACTCAAATACTTACATACATATTCTCAGGCTCCCGGCTTCCCCACCGGAATCTACTTCAGGATTTCTCTCTCAGCACCTCTCATCCAGCAGACGGTCGGCAGAGGCAAAAAGTCTCCACAGGTCAGATTCACAAGCCCCGGAGCTCAAACTAACAGCTTATACACGCCGTGAGAGACGACCAATCTCTCACCGCCGTCGTAGATCATCAACGTTGTTACAAGAACCCACAGAGCATCACATCTGGTTCTTCCGGCAACTACACGCTCACCAGCTTAGATAACTAGAATCGTTACACTCATTGTAATAGCATTCTAACATTAATACTTGTATCCACGAATATTCGTATTAATAACATATCGCGAGAGCATTCAATCCCGGGACTAACAACCCTGGAAAATCTTGTGTTATTTATCCTTTCCCACGGAAGTGTCCTCGCACTTTGTTTGGTATCAATCCATTCAAGCAATATCTATCTCCGGATAATATTTTGGGTAGCAACAGAATCCATCACTAGGAGTTCGGCATATCCGACTCCCAGAAGACAAACCGGCCAGCAGGCCCCCACTCGCCAAAAACTAAGCCCGGTGGCAAAGAACTCATCATCAACCATGGGTCCAGGGGATCAGTACAAGATCGCCTTGGCTCACGCTCCGGGAGCCAATCAGCGAGCAGTCAGGCTACGGCGATGGCCGCCATGCAGCGCCAGCTCGACGAAATGAAGACGCCCCTAGAAACTGGGGCAGGCGCCAGGAGATCGATCGCTGGATCGAGTGAGCCACTCACGGTCCAGATCGAGCTCGCCCCAGTTCAACCGAAGATCGCTCCCCCACAAATACCTCTATATGAGGGGAGATCGGATCCTGAGACCCATTTGAGCAAATTCCGAATTTACATGACCGGATGCGGAGCATCGGATGCGACGAAATGTCGAATGTTCCCATTGACATAGGGCGACCTCGCCCACAGGTGGTACGTCTCACTACCACCTCGCTCGATCAATTGTTTTGAGAAGCTGGCGAATGACTTCACGTCGTACTTCGCCGCCAAAGTTGCGCGGCCAGAAGGCCCCCACCGCATGATGAAAATCAGGTAGGGGAAGAACAAGCCCGATGAAGATTACATCGACCGAGTAGATGAAATAGTCCTCACCAGCGAGCCCATTAGCGACGAGCTCGCTCTCTACTCAGTCCTAGGGGGATTCTATGGCCACTCACCCATGTTCAGGCACCTTACAAATGACATCCCCCCGACCTACACGATTTTCCGTGTCAGGGCCGCTGATTTCCTGGCCAGGCAGAGGATGCTCACCCTCCGCTTAGGTGAAGGATCTGCCGGAAAAGGGAAGGCGCCATCCCACATCCATAAGAAGGCGGTCGCCAAGCCCAGAAAGGCGGTCGCAAAGCCGCCTGGTGAGTTCAAGGCCTTCGAAGATGTGGAAGTTCACCTCCTCCACAACCTCAACCTATCTCCGGCCCATATATTCAACGCCATCAAGGGGCGCGAGTGGCTTAACAAACCAAAGCCGATAAGGGACCACGGTCATCTAGACCACAACAAATTTTGTGCCTACCACAAGAGTCCCGGCCACAACACCAGCCAATGCCGCGATCTCCTCCGACAACTCTGGCGGCTGTTTGAGGAAGGCAAGTTGGATAATTTGGTTACCAAGCCAGAACCTCGAGCAGAGAGGACCGGAGGGCGCGAACGCTGACAAAATGATGGAATCACTCCCAATACGGTCGCAAGGATCGAGCAGAATGAGCCGGAGTACTCTGATGAATCGATCCCACCGATCAACCCTGGCGGCCGGATCAATATGCTCCAGGCGAGAGGTGGAAACCTCGGAGGACTTTCCACGGTTTCCACCATGTTGAACAGAAAGTGGAAGGCCGAACTGAGTGCGTTCGCCGGGGTCCATGTTGTGGTAACCCCAGAGCCGACCATCTCCAAAGACGCGCTCATCACTTTCTCCAACAAGGATAGGGAGGGAGTGCAGTGCCCCAAAGAGGATGCATTGGTGATCTCTGCATGTATCCTTGGGAAAATGGTCGATCGCGTGCTGGTTGACAATGGGAGCTTTTGCAATATCATATTCAAATCTGCTCTTGACCAGCTCGGCAACCTAACCAAGTTCATCAAGCCGTTCGACACCGTGCTCCAAGGGTTCGGCGACAGCACAATCCAAGCCTACGGAAGGATCAAGCTCTCTGTTGAGCTAATATGCTTTTACGATCCCAAGGTTAGGATTACTAGGAACCTAAATTTTGTAATCATAGATAGGCCCAACATCTATAATGGGTTCCTAGGTCGTCCATTTCTAGAAACCTTCGAGGCGGTCGCCTCTTCTTTCTTTTACTGTATCAAATTCCCCACTGCCGATGGGACGGTCGGTACTGTAAAAAGAGATAGCTAATGGCTAAGAAATGTTTGAATTACTCCTGTGTCATAACTTCTTTCAATACTTCCTATGCTATTTGTAACATCGAGGCGATCGACAATCAACCGATGGAGATCGACGAGCCAAGCACATCGTACCAACCCGACTCAGAGGACGCCATCTCACATCGATTAACGGATGACATCGAGCCAAGGATCGGTTTCAAGCTAAGCCTCGACATCGATCCAAGGATCGAGTCCGGAAATCGTTCCAAACGAGAAGCGACCGTCCCCATTGAAGAGTTATAAAGTGTAACGATAGACCCAGCTCGTTCGGAACGGGAAGTACAGATCGGCGCAAGCGTTGGTCTTGAGTTAAAGGAGGATCTGATCAACTTACTACGTAAGGACATAGGAGTCTAGTGGCATCAAGATATGATTGGCATAAGTCCTGAACACGCTTGCCACTATCTAAAGGTCGACCCGGCAAGGAAGCCTGTTCACCAGAAACGTAGGAAATTCGGTCCTGAGAAGTACGCAGCACTCGACATAGAAGTAAAAAAACTGCTCGATAACAAACTAATCGGAGTAGCTACAGACGAACCATAGTGGGTCGCCAACACGGTTCTCTTCAAAAATCCTAACAGCTCCTGGAGGTTATGCATCGACTTCACCGACCTCAATGCGGCATGTCCAAAAGATCACTTTCCGATGCCTCATATTGATCACTTGGTCGATAGCACAGCGAGATGCGAAATGATGTCGTTCATGGATGCCTTCGCCGGATACCATCAGATCCCCATGGCGGAGAAAGACATAAAACACACATCGTTCCACACGGAAAAAGATATATACTTTTGGGTCCGCATGCCGTTCGGTCTGAAGAATACAGGGGCGACCTACCAGCGACTAGTCAACGGGATGTTTGCCAACCAGATCGGCAAGACCATGGAAGTCTACATTGACGACATCGTGGTCAAAAGATTCAAAAAGGAAGATCACATCAACGACCTTGCCGAGACGTTCGCCATCCTCGAGAAGTTCAACATGAAGCTGAACCCCAAGAAATGCAACTTCGGGGTGAGCTCCGGAAAATTCCTGGGGCACATCGTGAGCCGAAGGGGAATCGAGGCGAACCCCACCAAGATCCAGGCAATCCTCGACATGTAGGAGCCACGGAATGTCAAGCAGGTGCAACGCCTCACAGGGTGTCTAGCTGCCCTCAACCGTCTCACATCTCGGCTCGGGGATAAAAGCAATCCGTTCTTCGCGACCATAAAGAACAAGAAGTTCGCATGGACGAAGGAGAGTCAAATGGCGCTCGCCAAAATCAAGGAGTATCTATCTAACCCCCAGATCTTGGCGAAACCAATCCCCGGCGAAAAGCTATTCCTTTACCTGGCGGCCTCGGAAGTCGCGCTGAGTGGTGTATTAGTGCGAGCAGAGGGGCAAACCCACTTGCCGATCTACTACATTAGTCAAGCGCTCCATGACGCGGAAACACGTTATACACCTCTGGAGAAGATCGCCTACGCTCTAGTCATGAGTGTTCGCAAGCTAAGGACTTACTTCTTCGAACATCAAGTGGAGGTTCTGACGACTCTCCCTTTGAGGCAAGTTCTACACCGACTAGATACCAACGGGCGACTCCTCAAGTGGTCACTGGAGATCGCCCAATACGGTATCACGTACGCTCCTTGCACGGCGATCAAAGGCCAGGCTCTGGCAGACTTCGTGGTGGAATTAACATTCCCTCACAGTCCGACCCAGATCGGCCGCCCTGCCTGGAAGCTGTACGTGGATGGCTCGGCGACCAACTCGCGAGCAGGGGCAGGGATTGTTCTCATCAGCGCCGACAAACAAAGTTTCACAAATGCTGTGCGTTTCGGGTTTCGTGCGACCAACAATGAAGCCGAGTACGAAGATGTTCGTCGCCTCCATATCTTCATGGACTCCCTCTTGGTCGTGAACCAAGTCAAGGGAGAATATGAGGCGCGCGGCGAACAGATGGTCAAATACCAAGAATTGGTCGCCGAAATGTGCACGAAATTTGAGAAAGTGTTAATCGAACAAGTCTCGAGAGAGCACAATTCCCAGGCCGACGCCCTATCCAAACTAGCATCATCATATGGGGCGGCCGATTTCTCTAACATCCAAATCACAAAATCAGCAAATCCGGCGATCGACAGAAACATGGTTACCGCAGTTACCATCGCCGAAGAGAACTGGATGACTCCGTTCATTAAATACTTAAAGGACGGAACGGTCCCCGACGACCATATCAAAGTTCGTCAGCTTCAGCTCCGTGCGACCAGATACACCCTATTGGGCGACCGGCTTTACAAGCGAGCTTTCAGCCTTCCTCTTCTTAAGTGCATCACGCCGCAGGAAGGTCAGCTCGTTTTAGCCGAGATCCATGATGGGATCTGTGGAAACCATGCTGGCGGGCGAGCTCTCATCCACAAAACAACCAGGCAAGGTTTTTTCTGGCCTACACTACAAAAATATGCGATCGCCTATGCCAGATCGTGTTACAAGTGTCAAGTGATGGGCCCAAACATCAATCTCTCCCCCGAGAAGCTCACCTCAATGTACAGCCCATGGCCATTCGCCCAATGGGGCATCGACCTCATAGGTCCCTTGCCGACGGCGCCAGGGGGCTGTAATTTTGCCATCGTAGGGGTCGATTATTTCACTAAATGGACTGAGGCCGAACCACTCAACAAGATCGGCCAAGAACAAGTAATTAAGTTCATTTGGAAGAACATCATATGCCGATTCGGCCTGCCCCAGGCAATAATCTCCGACAATGGAAAGCAGTTCGACGGCTTAGAAGTCATGCAATTCTGCGAGAAGTGGGGAATCAAAAAGTTGTTCTCGGCACCCTATCACCCTCAGACGAATGGGAAGGTAGAAGCCGTAAACAAAATCCTCAAACACACGATTAAAGCACGACTCGAGTCCAGGCAAGGGCGATGGGCGAGCGAGCTCCCAGACGTTTTGTGGTCTTATCGAACGACGACCCGAAATTCAACCGGCGAAACCCCATTCGCCCTCGCCTTCGGGACAGAAGCTGTGATCCCTTCGGAGATCGCCGTCCTCAGCCACCGAACTGAACAAGAGATGACGACGGACAATGAGGTGGCCCGACGAATCGACTTGGACATGCTCGAAGAATGGCGACTGACCTCGTAAATGAAGAACACAATCCACAAAAAGAGATCCGAGAAGTTCTTCAATTCGAAGGTCAAGGAAAGACGGTTCCAAGTGGGCGACCTTGTCCTTAAAAAGGTCCAGACTCACACGGGAGTTTTTGGCCCGAATTGGGAAGGCCCCTTCAGGATATCTAAGTGGCTAACTAGGGGAGCCTACAAACTTGAACACCGTAAGGGCACTCCGGACCAATATCCCTGGAACGCCGTGCATTTGAAGAAATACTACCAGTGAAAACTTTTTATTCTGTTACCCAATGTACAAAGAGTATAATGAGATTTTCTTATCCCATCTATATGATTCACCTCGACGAAGACAAACTAAAGAGAGGACGAATCGCTACAAGAGGTCGTCATCTAACCTGACAGACCTATGCAAGCGATCGCCCCCCAAGCACAACGTATACCGTCGAAGATCGTCATTCAACATGGCGATCCGAGGTAAAAAAATGCAGCCATGGTCCTGGAAGTCGATGGAACCGACAGCTTCGTCCATGCAAGGCTCCTTTGGGCTGCGATCGATCGCCCTTCGTTTAAATACGAGGCGGGCGTAGCCGAAGGACCCTCCAAACTAATCTGTGGACACGTTCGCGCGCCCTCAAAGTACATCATCTAACATGATGTACCCGGTCAAGGCGGCGCGTCCCTACCCCATCACAACGTATACCGTCGAGGGTCGCCATCTAACATGCCGACCCGAGGTAGAAAAGTGCTAACAAGCCACGGACGTGGAGTCGAATAAACCGACGACACCCCGTGCGGGGACTCCTCCAGACCAAGACTGCTCGCCTTTCATTTAAATACAAGGCGGAAGCAGCCTAACGGAGGACCCTAACAAAAAAGTGAGTCGCGGGACAGTCCCTCGCACATAAAGACATAGTTACGGAGATCGGTCCATCGAACTCAACGACCGTGCACACAGACTTCCTCACTCGAAGAATCGGCAAAACTAAAGATAGCTCACCAGACATACTATTTTCGTTCCCTTACTTGCACTAAGTAAACGAAAACAAGGGGCAAAGGGGAGCTATTCCTAGATGCGATCGGGAAGAAGGACCATACACGATCGGCTTCATTCTAACACACAAATATCGATCGATCTTATTCAAGAAATTTACAAGTACATTCAAATCTATTCAGACAATTGTAGGGCTGGGAAAAATACCGAAAATATCGAAATACCGAAAATATCGTATCGAAAAATATCGAAAATATCGAAATTTTTGGTATATCGATTTTTTCGGTACGGTATGATACCGTTACCGGTATTTTCGATACGGTAACGGTATGAGATTTTGAAATTTTCGATATACCGAGGTATACCGAAAATTTTCGGTATACAAATTTTTTTCGGCATGTACCGAAAATTTTCGATATACCGAAAAATTATCGGTATATCGAAAATTTTCAGTATACCAAACTCTGTAAAGTATATTGAATTTTTTTGATATATCTTAAAATTTTCGGTATACCGCAGAAGTTTCGATATACCGAAAAATTAACGGTATACCGGCTTGATTTTCGTATACCGATATTTCGGTACAATAACGGTATGTAAATAGGTCATACCAAAATTTTCGGTATACCGAAATCAGTATACCGAAAATTTTGGTATGGTAACGGTATGATTTTTATCATATCGAAAATTTCGGTACAGTATACGGTATGGATGAAAAATTTTTGGTATACCGCACCGAACCACCCCTAGACAATTGTGCAAAGTCGAAGTGATGCGGAACATTCAGACAGTCGATCGAACAAACAAAACATCAGGTGCAATTATGCAAACACTTGTATAAATTCACATACAAACATTCAGAGGCGATCGTACTTATAAAGAATCAGATACGAAAAAGGAGTATTTTATTCAAGTCGAGAAGTCCGTACAATACAAAGCCCGAAGGCAATACAAAGAAAAAGAGAAATTACAAGCAAGGAAAAACAACTCCATCGCTCAGGCCACCCCCGACTGGTCTTCGCCCCCAGCAGGCGGATCGGCGCTCGCTCCCTCATCGGCTTCAGGGTAAATAAGTTTATCCGGGAACGGATACCAGCTCAGATCAACCCCTAAGTCGGTGAGATCAGGAATCGGCAGGGAGAAGTCCGGCTGCAATGCATGCTCAAGTACATAGGCCTTGAAGGCTTCCATCATAGGGCCGACCTCGACCCCTACCTTATTGGCAGCACGGATAGCGTCGGCGTAAGCCAGATAGTAGGCGAACTCGCCGACGTATGCCACATTAAGATAGGGATCGGTATCGATCGCCTTTAACTGCCCTTTCAAATCCGCGGTCGTCTTCTCAGCATCCGCAAGCTCGACCACCTTGGCGGCCAGTTCTCCCTTCGCCTTCTCCAGCTCGCCGTTGAGACGATCCACTGTCGCCTTCAGCCCAGTTGCCTCCTCCTGCGAGGCCGCATGCATCCGGCGAGCCTCCGTCATCTGATTGCGGAACCGATCGGCCACTTCCTTGGACCGGCTAAGCTCCTGCTTCATCCGATCAAGGTCCTGCTTGGCTCATTTGGCCGTCTCTAAGTGCTCCTTCTCCATGGCCGCTATCCGATTGGCGAAGTCGGCGTTCTGGCTCCGAGCGGCCTCAAGATCTTGATGGAGGCGAGCATTAGAGGGTCGCCCCTCATAATCCTTAACGGCTTGGACGGCCATCGTCGCCGCCTAGAGAGTCAGGGTGAGGGTCACCTGCATGGCATCTCCAGACCGCCGACGAGCAATCGCGTCGAGATCGGTCGTCCAAGCCTAGGCAAAGAGGCGATGGCCCGGGAGACATAAGAAGGGACGTCGAGGGACTGGCATGGAGACTTGCTCGCCAGGAAGTCCAACACCATCGGCGAGACGTCCGGATCGGCAAGACAGATCCTGCAACGCAAACAAATGGGGACAAAGGAGTCAGCATAGGCCTTGCACAAATAGCCTAACTCAGAAAGATCAAACCGGTCTTACCTGTTGACCAACTCGGGGTCGCGGCCAAAAAAGGGCTTGCCCCGAGGAGTTTCAGCTTCGGCGATCGCCGCAGTTTTCAGGAAGCCGGTCGAGGACCTGGAGCCAGATCCCTCTGCCATCGGAACAACAGATATAAGTGCCGCGGCAACCGGCGGCTCCAAAATGGATACGTCTGACTCAGCAGTCGGCAGGGACTCCTCCGGCCTCCGTCTCTTGCGGTTGCGCTGGAGTTGTTCTTCCTCCCGAACTTCCGGCTTGGCGACTGGAACCATAGCAGGCCTCACCGCAGGGACGGGATGGGACGTCGTCGCAGGGGCACGACCCATCTTCTTTCCTTGGTGAAGACAACTCAAGAGTCCGGGGTTCGACATTGCGATCTCTTGCGGTGGCTTGGCGTGACGGGGAAAATGGATCTCTGTCAAAGAAGAAATTCAAACAAGTTAGACATCTACTTCGATCAGACGATCGTCATACAGAAATAAAGAAGTAAGAATTTATACCTGGGACCTTCAGGTGGCGAGGGTAGCGAAACAGTCGAGCTCCCAACCGATGAAATTCGTGGTTGACTGTGCGAACGTCGATGAAGGAGTCCGGCAAAGCGCGAATTCGCTCCCAGACGATCAGAAAGTCGAAAGGAAGGTCGACGATCGCTGGAGCAAGAGAGCCTGCAAAAAAGAAACGAAATTAGATCAGTCAAAGACATATCCGATCAAAGGGAGAGTTAAAACCCTTACTCGGATACCTCTCCCGAAAATTAGTGGGGATCTCCAACTCTTCCTCCGGCCTATCACTCGACGCCGACCTCCACTCTCCGCCGACCCAGCACCATTTTGCCAGGTCGCCCCGAGTCTTGTTCGGCACCCCGAGGACCACTCTGCCCATCCGACCTTAAATGTGATAACCGCCGATCGACCCCTCCTCTGCGGTCAATTTGAAGAGATAATTCATTTCCAGCGCAGAAGGAAGACGAAACAACCGATGACCGCCAAAATCGTCAAGGTTCTGATGATCTGCAGCTAGGCGTTCAGCGTCAGCTGGAGCGGCGCCAAATTCCAGGCGACCAGCAAATATGACACGGCGAACGGCAAGGGGAACCGCAGGCCGACCTCCAGAATCATCTCGTTAACGGCGACAGACCCTCGAGAGGTTGGTCGGCACGTTCGTTCTCCGAGAGCACGTGCAGCGAGATGTCAAAAGGGATATGGAATTTCGCCCTCCAGCGACTCAAGTCTTTCTTGGTCGCCGAGCTCCGAATCTGACCAAGAGTCCACAGAGAAGGGTTAGCGGCCCGAAACACCGTCCGTTTCACAGGTTCGTAGGCGTGAGCGGCGGAATAGGCCTCGAAATCAAACTCGGGACATGGTCCGGCAATCCCCTCCATAAGGCCGGCGAAGTCCAAAAAGGCCCCGCCGAAAAAGCTGTTCTGCTCCCAGTACAGCCTCACCGCGTCGTCCTCATCCACTGGCGGGCCCCTCTGCCTCGTCGGTGCCGCCGATCTCACCACGTCGGCTTCATTAAAAAGTTCTTCAATCTTCGCGGGTGCAATCCCCGCACGAATAGCCTCGACGGCCGTTTCCATATGAAGACCCACGGGGGTTTCCTCCCGGTCAGGCGAAGCCGCGGCAGCAGAGGAGCTACCAGCCTTGAATGTTTTAGATCCTCCTCCAGACATGTTCTTAAAAGTAAAGGTGGAGAGAAAATTTGTGTTCTTACCTAAAAAGAAGGACGGTCGGCACAAGGATCTTCGAAAAAATTCAGTAAAGTCTCGACTGAAAAGCAGGGGTGCATAAAGAGTGAAACGGTAATGGCCCTAGTCCTTTTATAGGTGAGTGCAGGGACCTTTGTGCAAATAGGCGGAATCCCGGGGGCTGAAGTGCAACTGTCGGGGAGGAGACACATTAAATACAGCCCTCGAAACCCGCGTATGCGTCTTTTCGAGGGCACGCCAGGCGACAAGTCTAACAAAACCGTCGGATTCCCCCAACGGTAGCGCGACGCGTGTCCCTGCAACGTTTCGAGAGCGCGCCTTCGTTTCCTGCTATTTCTAGCGCATAAGGAGATCGTCCGGATTCGAAATCAGATCGTCCAGGCGACGATCATCCTTGTCACAAGTAGACGAGCCAATCGTCTAAAACAGGCGATCGCCAGCAGTGCCACCTCACCATATGATTTCAACATCGGAGCGAGCTGGGGGCAATTGTTGTGCGGCGATTTATACGCCCCGAAGACGATCGGCATAATAGTCAGGAGCCAGCCAAAGAAGGCAGACACTGGGCAAGCACCTAGCGATCGCGTCCAAGGCGATCGTCTATAGGCATCTGGCGATCGCCAAAGTCATCTGATTATAGACGATCGTCCCATACAGCATGTGAATCCGACACCCGTCAGAGTCTTCGAAGACCGAATCTTGGATGAAGAGCCAAGATAAGGCCTTTGACCCCAACCTGTCACCTACCTCACACCTACCGACAGGCCCGCCGAAAGGTACAAAGTGGGTCCTCCCCGGACAGCGAATCAGGATGCGTGCAAGCTCTTCATTGGCCCGCACAGCTGGCTGCCAGCTGCAGCCTCGGACTTTAAGGAAACAGTCCCACGTGCTGGGACGATCGCCCACATTATTCTAATCTAAAATACGGCGGTCGCCCGAGATCGCCGGGAAGGACCTAACAACCTCTTCTACTATAAATAGAAGGCTTCCAACAGTGGCCTAAAAAAAGGATCGAGAGTACAATGAAAAACGCACAGAGAGAGAGATACATTCTCATATACAGAACATCAAAAGCAAGAACTCACAGAGCTTCATATCTGGTTCTTCCGGCAATCTACACGATCTATAGCTAAGATAACTAGAATCATTACCCTCATTGTAATAGTGTTCTAACATTAATATTTGTACTCCACAGTATTTATATTAATAATATCTCGCAAGAGCATTCAAGCCCGGGACTAACAACCCCGGCAAATCTTGTGTTATTTGTTTTCCCACGGAAGTATTCTCGCATTTGTTTGTTACTCGACCATTCCAGCAATATCATCTCCGGATAATATTTTGGGTAACAACAATATCAACAATGCCCAAGGTTCTCAAAACATTATCATAACTCACTGTTACGAAATTCACTAACTCTGTAAGACCCAATCCATCGGGTAACATCATCACATCTCAACACGATAACCGATTGTCCATCAAAGACAAATACCAAAAGAAATACGGAACATACCTCAAGATATGAAATGCCACGATGAAATCACGTCAGTCTAATCCAAGATCAGATCAACACAACATACGGACACGGTCCTAACACAAGACCTACAAATGCATACTCATATGACAACTCAATATGATCACAACAATAATGACAATGTATACTTATGGCAAACCCATAATATACATATCCACAACAACAACACATATGGTAATCCAACGATCCAGCGCACACAACTATAGATTATCAATTCAAGGACATCATATACAATCCAAAACGAAATCCCAAAGTGAAGAGTAATTACCTCTTCGATGAAATGCGTTGATTTTCAAGGTTGAATCCATTTCCAATCGATTTCGAGCTCCAAACGTTGATAAGGACGATCAACTCCATCATAATCCAGTATTTGGAACCTCAAAACCCTCTCTATGAACTCCATTCCAAGAATCATCAATAATTTCAAGAACAAAGCTTTAATCTATGCTTTCCATCTTAATCTTGTTAAAGAGGATTATCTCTCAGTGTTTAGGAACTTCAAACATCCTCCCAAGGATCTCTCTATCGAGTGAAAGGAAAGAAATGGACGAAATGCCTCTTAAAACCTATCTGCCCCCTTTTATAAAGCATATTACTAACGTGCGCTAAACCTTATGTTTAACGTGCGTACAGCCCTAGCGTGCGCTATCCTTCCTTGGTAGCATGCGCTATCGGGCAGTCCAGAGGTTACTGCCTTGATTCGCATATCAGCTTACGTGCGTAATATCCATGCAATAACGTACGTAAATACAGTCATTGACCTGCTACAGTAATACACCATTAGCGTGTTCTAATCTTCCACATTAGCATGCGCTAATCGCCGTTAACCCGACAATTTGCACCTTCCCTGAAGATGCCTGTGTCCCACATGCCGAAAGCATCTGACAAGGATAAGATTCCTTTGGCCCGATCTGATTAGTGTGCGCTAACAATATGCATTAGCATGCGCTAATCCTTCATAACAAACATCCGTTGACCTTGTCGGAACATGCGCCAAAAGTGGCCGGGTCCACACGTAGATTCCTTCTGATCTGGTCTGTACTAGCGTGCACTATCCTTTACCTTTAGCGTGCGCTAAGATTGAATATTAGCGTGCGCTAATCAGGCTATACTTAGCCATTTTCAGCTATTCTTGTCCAACGTCTCAACATACTATATACATATACACGACATACTGAATACACATACTCCTTCCAATAATATTCTCATACGATACACAATATCCTCAACTGCAATCGTCGACCAAGTACGACAATTATACCAATACAGATGTCTCAGTCCTTCATTTATTTTATCTATACCGTACAGATTCCACGCTGTACAACATAACTCAGATAAAATAACATTAAACAATAGTAGTAGAAATTGCGGATATTACATACTACACCACTTAAAATAAGTTTCGTCCTCGAAACTTGCAATCCGTCATAGAAAAACAAACAAACCGTTCAACCAAAATATTCTGAAACCATCATAACAACTATCGATCATCATTATTAACGAATAACCAAAACAGTACACTTACATATGCGCCAAGTCGACGATCTCCTAAGGTACTAGCAAGTGACTTCACTGTAAAGCCTCAATACGTTTACAATCACAATTCCATGAGTCCCAACCAAATATATCATCCTCGGATGAAATAATCTATCCATGTCAAATCTTGTCTGCCCGATTACACAATCAAGTCCCAATCTGCTAAAAACCAATAGTGCCTGATACATCTATGAAACAGTTGCCCAACACAATGGCAACAAATCCTGAAACATCGACACAAAATCCGAACGCTCAGATGATCATCAACAATGATCAACCAATAAATTAACCGAGAATATCATCGACATGATAAACTCAAATATAACCAACGAACGATCAACGATAATCGACAATACCTTCACAAGGTAAGCTCCAATATGATCAACACAGAACCACAGAAACCGATATACGAACGAAGAAAGTTCTCAAAACGACAGACCAATCACATACAGTGGATCTCAATAAACATACCCGACTGGTGAACATACTCCTCAGCATACAAACTACCAATCACAAACCGACAAACATATCCAATCATACATGGAGTGGGAACGACTACTCAATATCCAAAACAACCAGCATGGGTCACCATCCCCAAATCTACACTTACAAAGAAAATTATTCAAAAATCACTATGGTAAAATCGCGCTACTACCGTACCAATGGAATCACATAGCACATATGTCCCGGTTTCACAAAATCTAAAGTTCCAAAATCTTATTCTGTACCCGAATCTACAATACGCAGCATATTCTTCTTATCTGATAAATCAACCGATCATCCATGGATAACCAAACTACCATACCGAAGTTCGAATCTCTTTTCATCGTTCCATACCGATGTCTTATCCAGTTTGTGAGTCACACTCATAACTTCACCATGATATGCATTATGTACTAAATGCGTATGTATATCAGTCACATTTTCAAAACCAGTTTGAAATCATGTAATCTTGTCAAGAAGACAAATTTTCGAAAGTTCTTTCAAGAATTTCAAAATTCAAAACATAAATTTCCGTAAGATCACGAAATCAATTTTCGAAAAGTTAAACCGGCTCACTGGTGTCAAGTTCTCGATGAAAATTCTTTTCGAATACACACGATTAAATAAATGAAATTATGCAATGATTGACCACACCCATACTCCGGTATACTAGTTCGGCTTGTCACCAAATCCACTGACATTCCATCGGAAAACCACACAATAGAGTTCTAAAATCTCAATATATAGACTCCGATAAAAACTCCTTTTCCACATATGACTCGCAAGGTCGACCATTAACCCATCCTGGATTATTTCAACTATGCTATGACAAAACATTGAATAATCGACAAATCAAACGCAACGAAAGATTTCCCGAGAAGTTTCATTTGGACAAATAAATCAAAACCTCGAAAGGGAGTAGATAAACGATTGGTAAAGTGTTTTACAAATCTCGGGAGTTTTAGGAAATAGAAAAGCCTTTTGAAACATTAGGGTCTCAGCCCGTATCTCGTTCCGCATTACAAGAAGTTTAAAAAGTAGAAAACCCTTTTCGGACTCCAAGTCATGAGTTACAAAACTATTTCAAAATCGATTGGGCCTCGGCCCAAAAATCATTTTCCGTAAAACATCCGTGAAACATTCATTTTGAAAAGTATCATTTTGAAATGCTTGAAAACAGTTTCATATGTCACAAAATGAACTAACATGACTACATGTTCTTCTCAACAATCCATAGTTCTTCTCCCGAACACACTACTCCATTTCCAAAATTTAACCGACATATTGATTTCCAAAATCATAACTTCTCAAGATCATCAATCATGTCCCAATTCTGTCACCTTATACTGTAACGCATAAGATTCTGCTGAATCTCAAAGCATATCAACTTAGAATGGCAATAAATCTCAATGTAATTTAAAAATCCAAATACTTACAGATTGTGAAGCCGGCGATTCCCCGTGATACTGTCACATGTCTAAACTCTAGAAAATACTCGACACATACATTTACAAAACACACATTTTTCAAACTCAGTTCAACTCGAGAACACAACACAGCTCTATCTGAAGAAACATATTAACACTATGCGGAAAAGTTTATAACAACCCCAGTACCACACTGGTTTATCACATAACACACAAGCCCAAGTGAACAACAAAAATCTAGGGCTCTAGTATTTGTCAAATCGACAACTCGAATGACGTGACAAAAATATGACCCAACTCGACCCGAATGCCTAGGTTTTCACAACCTAAGCTCTGATACTATATTTTGTAACACCCCCAGAGCCATCCAGGAATATTACAGCGCCGTGGGCCCCGAGATGGAAACCACAAGGCTAAAGGAAATTTTCGCAAATATTTACAAATGCCGAAGAGGCGAACGACGGTACTATCTGTTGGGAATAGTGCCCTAGGACATTCGATGTGCCTAGATTTGTAATTGTCACATTTAAATAAAGTTATTTGATATCATTTATTTCTCGTTGATTATTATAATGTGTGCATGTTTTAATATTATAATAATCGAATAATATTTATTCACGAATAATAAGATTATTCAAATGTCCCTGGTAAAATCGCGTTGAGTAGAGACTCAAGTGATTAATATACTAGTATAAGTTTGATTGATAATCATCGGATGATTATGCGTATGGTACGGATCAATCTTATGGGTATTGGTTGGAGAACTAATACTGGACCGACCCGCATTGAGATCACTGCATGGAAATGTCATAAGTGAATCTCAATACGTATGTCAATAAATCCTTGAACTGAGATTATCATAGAGTCCAACATGATAATCGCTATGCCTTGACGTAATCCAACGTCATCTCAAACATGGTGATCATAAAGGTTAGCGATCGGGATTAGTGGGAGTCATGTAGAGGGCAATGAATAATCAAGATGGGGATTTGTCCCTCTCTTAAGTGAGAGAGATATCTGCTTGGGCCTCGATAAGTAGGGTGAAAGAAATGCATGGCCATGCTCAAATGAAGAGTCATTTGATTGATCGATCTACTTAAGATCGAAAGCATTTGAACATAAATAAGTATGACAGACTCCATGACTTAGTTCAAATATGATATCGCGTGACAAAGGGATTTGACACGTTAAAAGGTTTAATGGACTATTAACTTATATTATTTGGGTAATCATAATGTCTTGCTAGAGGCGCTTATGATTTATTATTTAATAAGGTATTAAATAATTGCCAACATAATATAAGCCTTTTCGTATACGTACGACAATTATAGACAAGTAGGAATAAATATCAACTGGGAATAATAAATATAATATTGGATATTATATTTATAAAGAGATTAAATAATAAGTAATATATATAATATTGGATATTATATATATTGTATTATTTAATAAGTTGAGGGGCAACTAAGCAAATACTAGATTATTGAATCTAGGGATTACTTCGTATAAATAAGAGATCCATGACAAGGAGTTGTCATAAGAACACCTACAAAAATCGCCCCCTTCCAATAAGAAGAGAAAATCGGCCACTTCCTCTTGCAGTAGAAGAACGACACCGGTCGTCTAATCCTCTTCCCTTAGTTGATCTTGATCAATAGTACAATCCTTCTAGTAAGGAACTTGTGTTGTACTATTTATCAATATTATTCGTAAGGATCTAGCAATCCGGCTTGTGGAATTATTCGTGTGTGGATCACCAAAAGAGGAAGGAGATATTCATCTGCTTCTAGTCCGGATCTAGAATTGTTCAATCGGATTAAGGTAATTCGATTAACTCTTTAATTAAACAATTAAATTACTGCATGAGATCCTAAATTGGGTTTTCACGTTTATTGTTCCGCTGCAATTTCACTCCGATTATTTTGTATTCGATGCATAGAAAACCCCAACAGTGGTATCAGAGCCAGGTTGCATGTAATTTAATTATTTGTGTAGAACATATTTATGTGTAAATTATGTTCCTGATTGTGTTTATAAAATATAGATTTTATAAAATAATTTTTCTTGTTTAATTTGATTAAATCGTATCGTCAAAAATAAATTTTCTGGACTGTTTTCGCGATTTTATGCTCCAGAACTGTTCTGGAACAGATCTGTTTCGAGACGGGTCGGGTCAGGTCCGGGTCGGGTCGGTCTGGACCCGCGGGCTAATTTTATTAGCAAAAATATTTTTGCAATTGAAGGGTTTCGAACGCTGGTCATCAGACCGCCTTCCGCCGACTTACCATGTGCGCTGTGATTTTGTTTTGGAAATTTTCTCACGGATGTTTTATTAAAGGCAGGAAATCTGTTTTAATATTGTAAAATTAATTCCGCAAAACACGGGATTCGAACCCGAGTCCATTGCCTTGAAATCCGGCGCTATACCATCTCGACTGGGAACTGTTTTGGTAGTTTCAAAGTAATCCTTTTCTTAAAAGCCCTTTTAATATAAAAGTAAATTTGGAAATAATAGTTGCAAAATATTGCAACTACAACCATCGGGTTTCGAACCCGGGCAAACCCGTGCCCAGATCGCGCTGGCAGCCATCTCGGCCATAGTCCAGATTTGCTCATGTGATGACTCAAATTTTAATTGTTGTCTGATTGTCAGATAAATTGATTATTTAGTATATTACATGCTTTATTAATTATTTGATAATTATTTATGGTATGTGTGTGGTGTATGGCATGATCATAAATTGACCAATGTGATTGGATAATTTAATTTCTTATGGGTTGGTTTTACGGCCTGCGTGTCGTTTAATTATAATTGGTTTTACGGCCTGCGAGTCGTCTATTTAAATTATTTATTATTTTACGGCTTGCGTGTCGTTTGCACTTCTTGTAATTTAATTTATTAGTGTAGTATTAAATTTCATTAATGTAATGAAGACAAGAAGGACGAGAAAGACGGACTCGAGGAGCAAATTGATCGCGTATGACGTTTTAAGGAGTTGGGAAGATCAATGAAGACCATATTTAACCCTTTAGATGACCTTTATGATTTTCATTGTGGCTCATGAAAATCACGTTAGGATTATGGTCATGCTATACACGGTCATATGCTTTATTGTCATGTGATGCGATGTATGTTTAAATTTATGCATGTATGTGATGCTATGTATGTTTAGATGTATGTTAGCAAACATAGACATTAACATAGGATAAAAATCCCTCGTTAAAATTTTAATGCCGTTCATTTGAAAAACACCTATCAAGACTTCGATCATCATGAGTGGGTCATGCCAAAGCTGGGCACTCGGATTATCTTAGTAAGGTAGGATAGGTAATGGTGATACCTATACGTTTAATGAATTTGGAAATCAAAATAGTTTTGAACCTTAAGGCATAAGATGGGATTATAACATGCTTGGGCATACAATGCGAAATCCCATGATATAATCTAAGAGTTACATTTGATGTAATCGATAAAGAGTTATCCACCTAAAGTAGTTCAATTCTAGGCGTCATGCCAAAGCTGAGTTTAGGATTGTGCGAAATGGGATCTTAGCCCACTAAAATTACAAATGTTGTAAATTGAGGGTACTTTGTTTTAGTGGGAGTATTTTTCTAGAAATAAAATAATGTGACTAAATATTTTGCATATTGAATTTTGTAGAATGGCATCAAACAACACATCCACCATTTCACTACGATCTGTCCTTGACAAGGACAAGCTTAAAGAAAACGGCAGCAACTATCTGGATTGGATCCGGAGCTTGAGAATAGTTCTCAAGCAAGAAAGAAAGCTGTATGTTCTTGAGGAAGAAATTCCCGATGAGCCAGCTGACAATTCAAACAAAGCAACAAAAGACAAATGGAAGAAACATTGTGATGATTCCATTGATGTCGGTTGTCTTATGTTGGCCACCATTTGTCCAGAACTTAAGAAGAATCTGGAGGAAATGGAAGCTTATGAGCTAAATGCTCACCTCAAGGAAACTTTCTCGAAGCATGCTAGGCAAGAGAGGTATGAGACCTTTCAAGCCTTGTATGCTTGCAAGATGGTTGAGGGGACATCTGTCAGCGCTCACGTGCTCAAGATGAAAGGATATATTGATCATCTTGAAAGACTTGGTTTTCCACTTTCTAAGGAGCACTCCACGGATGTGATCCTAAACTCATTGCCCGAAAGTTTTGGTGATTCATTATGAACTATAATATGAATGAGATGGAGAAGTCCATTCTTTGCCGCATGGGATGCTTAAAACGGCCGAGAATATTAAGAAGAAACCAAGCCATGTGTTGATGGTCAGCAAAGGGAAATCCTTTAAGAACAAAGGCAAGGGCAAGGGTAAGGCAAAAGTTGCCAAATCTAAAGACCCTACTAGGCCGGGTTTCAAGGCTAAAGCTCCCAAATATGGAAATTGCCATCATTGCAATAAACCACGACCGGAAAAGAAATTGCAAGATTTACTTGGAAGAGCTAAAGCGTACTCAAGGCGGTGAGACGCCACAGTATATTTGTTATAGAAGTTAACTTATCTACCTCCAACTCCCGGGTATTAGATCTTGGATGTGGATCTCACATTTGTACAAATGTGCAGGGGTTGAGAAGCGAGAGAAGCGAAGAAAGGGAAGTAGATCTAAGAGTCGGCAATGGAGTAAGAGTTGCTGCACTAGCCGTAGGAACTTATGATCTAGTTTTGCCCAATCGGCTTTTGTTAGTTTTGAACAATTGCTATTATGTTCCTGCTATGAATAGGAATATTATTTCAGTTTCTACATTAGATTGTGAAGGTTACAGTTTTCTTATTAAGAATAAGATCATTCGTATTTTCTTTGATGACTTGCTTTATGGTACTGCAAAGTTATATACTGGCCTTTACAATATTGATCTAGATGAGTTCGACACTTTGGAAGTCTATAACATTGCATCCAAGAAACCTAAGCTCAATGATTCTAATCCGACTTACTTATGGCATTGTCGACTTGGTCACATAAACGAGAAACGCATTTCTAAACTCCATAATGATGGACTTTTAGACTCTTTTGACTATGAATCATATGGGACATGCGAATCTTGTTTATTGGGCAAGATGACGAAGAATCCTTTCACCGGTCATGGAGAAAGGGCTAGTGATCTGTTAGGCCTAATACATATTGATGTATGTGGACCTCTTAGCACTCATGCCAGAGGCGGATACCAATACTTCATTACATTCACCGATGATTTTAGCCGATATGGATATGTTTATCTTATGAAGTATAAACATGAATCTTTTGAAATGATTCAAAATATTCCAGAATGAAGTACGGAATCAACTTGGCAAGACAATTAAAGCCCTTCGATCAGATCGAGGTGGGGAATACTTGAGCCAAGAATTCGATGATCATCTTAGGAGTTGTGGAATTGTTTCGCAACTTACTCCTCCTGGCACACCTCAGCATAACGGAGTGTCCGAGAGGAGGAATCGAACTTTATTAGATATGGTTCGATCCATGATGAGTCGAACAGAGCTTCCATTATCATTTTGGGGCCACGCTTTAGAAACAACAGCATTCACCCTTAACCGTGTTCCATCTAAAGCAGTTGAAAAGACACCATTTGAGAAATGGACTGGTAAAAGACCAAACTTGTCTTTTCTAAAGATCTGGGGTTGCGAAGCATTCGTAAGGCGCCAAGTGTTTGACAAGCGGCGGCGGATTCGAAAGATGTTTATTTGTGGGATATCCTAAGGAAACTAAAGGATATTACTTTTACAAGCCCGCAGAGAACAAAGTGTTTGTTGCTCGAAATGCTGTATTCTTAGAAAGGGAATTTATTTCCAAAAGAGACAGTGGGAGAAGAGTAATTCTCGAGGAAACTCGAGAACCACACGAAGACATCGCTGCACCGATGGAAACCGAACAAGCTCAACAAACAGTTAAAGAGCCCATTCAAAGTACACAAGTCCCACGCAGATCTGATAGGATGCGACATGAACCTGAGAGATATAGTTATCTCGTAACAGAGGATGATGATGCATCGCTCATAGATGATGAGCCTAGTACCTATGCAGAAGCTGCTTCAGGATCAGAGTCCGAGGAATGGCTAGAAGCCATGAAGTCTGAGATGCAATCCATGTATGACAATCAAGTTTGGAACTTGATAGATCCACCTGAGTGTGTTAAAACCATTGGGTGCAAATGGGTCTATAAAAAGAAGAAAGACATGGATGATAATCTGCAAGCCTATAAAGCTAGACTAGTGGCAAAAGGTTATAGACAGATTCATGGTGTTGACTATGATGAGACCTTTTCGCCAGTAGTCATGCTTAAATCAATTAGAATTTTATTTGCCATTGCCGCATACTATGATTATGAAATATGGCAAATAGATGTCAAAACAGCATTCCTTAATGGAAACTTACTCGAGGATGTGTACATGACACAACCTGAAGGTTTTGTTCATCCAGAAAATTCTAAAAGGGTTTGCAAGCTTCAAAGATCCATTTATGGTTTGAAGCAGGCTTCTCGGAGCTGGAATCTTCGTTTTGATGAAACTGTCAAAGAGTTTGGGTTCATTCAAAATGAAGATGAACCTTGTGTGTACAAGAAGGTTAGTGGGAGAATAGTTGTTTTCTTAGTCTTATATGTAGATGACATATTACTCATTGGAAATGACATTCCCACCTTGCATACCAAGACTTGGTTGGGAAGTTGTCTCTCAATGAAAGACTTAGGAGAAGTCGCTTACATTCTTGGGATAAAGATCTATAGAGATAGATCAAAGAGATTGATTGTCCGAGTCAAAGTACATACATTAATAAAATATTGAAGAGGTTCAATATGCAAGACTCCAAGAGAGGACTCTTGCCAATGTCACATGGCATTCATCCGAGTGAGACTCGCAGTCCTAAGACTCCGATGAGCGAGCCCGTATGAGCACGATACCATACGCTTCGGCTATTGGATCGATCATGTATGCCATGATTTGTACTCGACTGGATGTATCGTTTGCTCTTAGTATGACAAGTCGATACCAATCGAATCCAGTGAAAGTCATCGACAGAAGTGAAAACCATCCTAAAGTACTTGAGAAGAACTAAGGATGATTTCCTAGTTTATGGAGGGTGGGAAAGCAGTGGCAGTAAGAGGTTACGCCGATGCAAGTTTTGAAACCGACAGAGACGATTTCAAATCGCAAAGCTGGTTATGTGTTTGTATTGAATGGAGGTCCGTGAGTTGGAAGAGTTCCAAGCAAAGCACGGTTCTTGATTTTGTTATTCTGGCGAGTACTGGCAGCATCGGATGCAGCTAAGGAAGCCGTATGGATCAAGAAGTTCGTTACCGAACTAGGAGTGGTGCCAACCATCCAGGGTCCCATAAGCCTTTATTGTGACAATAATGGTGCTATTGCACAAGCTAAAGAGCCCAGGTCCCATCATAATTCCAAACATATACTTAGAAAATATCACCTAGTCAGAGAGATCGTCAGACGAGAAGATATTACAATATGCAAAGTAGCAATGGAAGAGAGTGTTGCAGATCCACTTACCAAGCCTCTCTCACAAGGAAAGCATGTTGATCATGCTAGAGCGATAGGACTAAAAGTCATGAATGAATGGTCCTAGTGCAAGTGGGAGATTGTTGGGAATAGTGCCCTAGGACATTCGATGTGCCTAGATTTGTAATTGTCACATTTAGATAAAGTTATTTGATATCATTTATTTCTCGTTGATTATTATAATGTGTGCATGTTTTAATATTATAATAATCGAATAATAGTTATTCACGAATAATAAGATTATTTAAATGTCCCTGGTAAAATCGCATTGAGTAGAGACTCAAGTGATTAATATACTAGTATAAGTTTGATTGATAATCATCGGATGATTATGCGTATGGTACGGATCAATCTTATGGGTATTGGTTGGAGAACTAATACTGGACCGACCCGCATTGAGATCACTGCATGGAAATGTCATAAGTGAATCTCAATACAGTATGTCAATAAATCCTTGAACCTGAGATTATCATAGAGTCCAACATGATAACTGATATGCCTTGACGTAATCCAACGTCATCTGAAACATGGTGATCATAAAGGTTAGCGATCGGGATTAGTGGGAGTCATGTAGAGGGCAATGAATAATCAAGATGGGGATTTGTCCCTCTCTTAAGTGAGAGAGATATCTCTTTGGGCCCCTCGATAAGTAGGATCAAGGAAATGCATGTCCATGCTCAAATGAAGAGTCATTTGATTCAATCGATCTACTTAAGATCGAAAGCATTTGAACATAAATAAGTATGACAGACTCCATGACTTAGTTCAAATATGATATCGCGTGACAAAGGGATTTGACACGTTAAAAGATTTAATGGACTATTAACTTATATTATTTGGGTAATCATAATGTCTTGCTAGAGGCCGCTTATGATTTATTATTTAATAAGGTATTAAATAATTGCCAACATAATATAAGCCTTTTGGGTCGCACGTACGACAATTATAGACAAGTAGGAATAAATATCAACTGGGAATAATAAATATAATATTGGATATTATATTTATAAGGAGATTAAATAATAAGTAATATATATAATATTGGATATTATATATATATTGTATTATTTAATAAGTTGAGGGGCAACTATAAGCAAATACTAGATTATTGAATCTAGGGATTACTTAGTATAAATAAGAGATCCATGACAAGGAGTTGTCATAAGAACACCTACAAAAATCGCCCCCTTCCAATAAGAAGAGAAAATCGGCCACTTCCTCTTGCAGTAGAAGAACGACGCCGGTCGTCTAATCATCTTCCCTTAGTTGATCTTGATCAATAGTACAATCCTTCTAGTAAGGAACTTGTGTTGTACTATTTATCAATATTATTCGTAATGATCTAGCAATCCGGCTTGTGGAATTATTCGTGTGTGGATCACCAAAAGAGGAAGGAGATATTCATCTGCTTCTAGTCCGGATCTAGAATTGTTCAATCGGATTAAGGTAATTCGATTAACTCTTTAATTAAACAATTAAATTACTGCATGAGATCCTAAATTGGGTTTTCACATTTATTGTTCCGCTGCAATTTTACTCCGATTATTTTGTATTCGATGCATAGAAAACCCCAACACTATCTTTAAAAACATTCGAAGACTTAATAAAATCTGTTTATCAAAACCGTCGTAAAATCTCATTTGGAACCACAAGGCCCGAAATGCCAAAACTCAATAGTTTAAAAACATACGTTAAGCTATTGCTTACACGTACCAACAAAATAGTTGAGGAAACGATTGCGAAAGTAACCTAATTTACCAGATACCAAAAGGCTATTTAAAAGTACTCACGCAGCGGAAAAACACAAACAATTAAAATACTCTAGCAGCGGAATACAAGAACTGATCAGGAAACTCAATACACAAATACATGCCCTAGTCAGTATCCTCCGGGAAGCTCATCTCTCCACGACCGCTACAAGCATGATATTCCAAGAACCTAAAAAGAAAGCCCACGACGGGGTCAGCCATAATATCCAACAATGATAACCATCACATCACGTCAATAATTACATACCAATGAGATACTAAGTAAGAATACTACCAATATAATCTTACCGCCATAACTTTACGAAAGTATACGATTCGTATCCTTAACAATACAATAAACTGATACCGAAATATCTGTACTATATATCAACAATGCCCAAGGTTCTCAAAATATTATCATAACTCACTGTTACGAAATTCACTAACTCTATAAAACCCAATCCCTCGGGTAACATCATCACATATCAACACGATAACCGATTGTCCATCAAAGACAAATACCAAAAGAAATACGGAACATACCTCAAGATATGAAATACCACGACAAAATCATGTCAGTCTAATCCAAGATCAGATCAACACAACATACGGACACGGTCCTAACACAAGACCTACAAATGCATACTCATATGACAACGTCAATATGATCACAACAATAACGACAATGTATACTTATGGCAAACCCATAATATACATTTCCACAACAGCAACACATATGGTAATCCAACGATCCAGCGCACACAGCTATATATTTCTATGATGATCCCATCGGACCAACGCATGGTGGCATTACCTGTCCAACAATCCAGCGCACACAGCTATAGATATCCCATGTTGATCCCGTCGGACCAACGCATGGTGGACATATGACAACAATACAAAACTGCACAAAACAACAGTACACAGTGTACGACAATAACAATACACAAATGCATGACAACAACGATACACGAATGTATCACAACATAATCGACACAAATGACAAGAATGATTAAAGTACTTGCCCTGAGTCCTTCGAGAGCAACCTCGACGTCTAAACCATAACGAACCATTATTCTGAATATTCGATGATCCAAAATGTCACGGACAATAGATAATTCACGTCTTCGTCTATAACACAATGTATCCTCGATACCAAGTATACCAAGAACAAATGTAAATCATATACTTTATGATTTAATTCCCAATACTCGAATACAACTTATTAATCCCAAATCTCCTATGATTACGATTATAAATATTGCTATACGAATTATAAACGAATGAAACAGAAACCATTCATTAAATATTATAAACTGAGCAAGTAATAACTTGCCTCGATACCGATGAAGCCGTTACCAATTCCTTGTCGTCGTCTACAAGTTTCTCGGCCCCGATCAATGCAATTCACGAACATTCTTGAACAAAACCGCAAAGCAAGGTTCCAATTACTGATCAATAATCTCAACCTATTACAATAATTGATAAACAACAAGTTTGATAACAATCAACACTCAATAAAACCAATTCACAAACCCAACGGCTCAACAATATCTCGGTTAACTACTAGTCTGATCAATCCAACTTAAACGATCACGAATTCATAACCGAAACAGGATATATTGCACTGTCTGTTGACTTAGCGCACATTAATCACTTAACGTAGCGTGCGCTAAGTCGCTTCCGTTAGCGTGCGCTAATGACATGCAGTTGCATGCATTTCAGATACCGATCGACATATGACGATTATCAAGGACACTAAGTGATTTCGAAACCATGTTCATAGTTATCAAAACAACGAAATCTGATATCCTTTAACATATAAACAATCATCCAACTCATATATTCATATATCATCTTCTTCCTCAATATCAACATATGAATACCAAGAATTCATAATCATCGCCATGTTCACCATCATATGAAGAAACCAATAACAACAACATCAAAGATCCGAATTGAAGGAGACATTAGCCAACATATCTCTTTGAAGATAAACAACACAATTCGAAACCATTCGAATCATATCAATACCCGTATATCAGCAATAACATCAACATAACTCGGTAACCAATCTCATGTTCATACTTGTTAACTCATATACATGACGATTATCAATTCAAGGACATCGTATACAATCCAAAACGAAATCCCAAAGTGAAGAGTAATTACCTCTTCGATGAAATGCGTTGATTCTCAAGGTTGAATCCATTTCTAATCGATTCCGAGCTCCAAACGTTGATAAGGACGATCAACTCCATCATAATCCAGTATTTGGAATCTCAAAACTCTCTCTATGAACTCCATTCTTGTATTTGCTGATAACAATTGTTCTTAATATAGCATAATTCGAAGTACCCATTAATAATACACAATACCATTCGGTAACTTAAATAACTCATTGGTAACTCAAAATATCCAGTGTTGACTGACAATAGGATTGTGGTTGCACGACGAGGTGGTTATGGTTGTACGATGATGCCATGTATATGTGGGATTGAATAACAACACAACCATATTGTTATTAAAGATACCGCATGATTTTTTTGAATTATCTTGTGGTAATTTTTTGAATTAACTTGTGGCGTTTGGTTAAATAATCCGAATTACTATATTATTATAACAGTTGGTAATTCAAAAATGTCATTTATAGTCCAAATTATCATTTATAAATTTTATGAAAATGCAAGCAAAAAAAACCATGTTAGCACACTATCTATTATGAAAAAAAAAACTAAAAAAAATTAATCAAATTCAAAGTAGATGTTGGTCATTTAAATTACTAACACTATCGATGTTGATCGGCAACTACATTTGGTGGACCGATAATGATATTTATTATAACCATACGGTAATTTAAAGCTATGAATTGATATCTTAATTAATGTATCTTATAGAAATATTGGTAGAAAAAAATTCCGGAGACCGGAGATGACCGGCAACGATCAACGGTCGGTGGTGGTGGTACCCGGTATGGTGGTACACGACTGCTGTCTATAATTACCACCTGATAAGAATTGTTTCACTATTATTTCATGCAGGGAGCATTTAAGGCATTTTTAGAATATTATAATTTTAATTATGTTTATTTAGGATTATAATAATTGTGAGTCAAAAAATAAAATAAATATATTTTTGAACAAAAAATAATTTATAGTTTTAATTTGGGTCAAACACCTATTCTCTTTTATTCTTCTCTCTTCTTCTTCCTTATCTCTCCTCTTTCCCCCTAGTTTCCACCCGATCCACCCTTCTTTTTTTTCTTTATCTTTCTCTTTTCCCTTCTGCTCTTCTACTTTATTCTCCCCTCCACCAAATTTTGGGTTCTTCCATCTTCTGTTGGAGATTGGAGTGATAGATTCCAACAGTATGCTTCTCGTACACACGGGCGAAGGCGGGCGGCACGATAGAATGACGTGAGCTGATGGAGATAGTCAGTTATCCAAGCTTTCAAGGGCATGCGACTCGAGAACCAGCTCCTCCAGCTCGTCGGATCTGTTTCTTAGGTTGGTAGAGCTAATGTTTTTTAGATTTGAGTTGTAGATCTCATATTTCGTAAACTTGGGATGATGAGTTTGTAAATCTCTTTTTCTTGGCGTAGATATATTTTTTAACAATACAGACATATTTTGTATTTTATTTGATAATATTCGGATCTGGTGTTTCTAATCCTATTTTTTTGCTATTTTCCTCTGTATTTCTGATAACAATTGTTCGTAATATAGCAGAATCCAAAGTACTAATTAATAATACAAAATATCATTCGGTAACTTAAATAACTCATTGGTAACTCAAAATATCCGGTGTTGACTGACATTGGGATTGTGGTTGCACGGGTAGTTGTGGTTGTACGATGATGCTGTGTATTGATGGGATTGAATAACAATACAACCATGTTGTTATTAAAGATACTGCATGATTTTTTTGAATTATCTGGTGGTAATTTTTTGAATTAACTATATTATTATAAAAGTTGGCAATTCAAAAATGTCATTTATAGTCCAAATTAGAAAACGATAAATTTTATCAAAATGTTGGGGGGGGGGGGGAACCACGTTAGCACACTATCTATTTATAAAAAAAAAAAACTAAAAAAAATAATCAAATTCAAAGTAGATGTTGGTCATTTAAATTACTAACACTTGGTGTTGATAGGCAAACTACATATGGTGGACGGACAATGATATTTATTATTACCATAGGGTAATTTAAAGCTATGAATTGATATCTTAATTAATGTATTTTACAAAAATATTGGCAGGAAAAAAAACTAGGGACCGGCGACTGATCGACAACCGACAGCGATCAGCGGCCAGTGGTGGTGGTACCCGGTATGGTGGTACACGACTGTTGTCTATAATTACCACTTGATAAAAATTGTTTCACTATTATTATTTCATGCAATGGGCATTTAAGGCATTTTTGAGAATATTATAATTTTAATGGATTATAAGAATTGTATTTTGGGTCAAAAAGTTAAAATAAATGTATTTTAGAACAAAAATATTTTATAATTTTAATTTGGGTCAAACCCCTATTCTTTTCTTGTATTATCCTGTAAAGATAATTAATTGTTAAAAAGAAACTTGGCATGTCCTAATAGATTTTCAGAAATTTCATGAATATGGTATGAAATGCTACACTATTGCCCCCTAGCTCAAGTATATATATGAAGTGTAAAATAGGAAGAGTCGATGTTACAAGAATAAGATTCTTTTATGATTTTATTTATTACTAAAAAAAAGATTTTAGGTATGTACCACTAAAAATAGCTGATGGGGTAACTATCAGCAGTCGCATTAAAAGTAGTTGTTGATATAATAAATGTGCTAAATATATATAAGTCTTTTTGGCTATTTACACTATTTTCATTTTATATGTCGTTTTGCACTTTTCAATGATAATTAATTGTATTTTTCCTCAAATGATGTGCAAACTTACTAAAAATATCTTAGTTATTGGTAACTTTAAATGTATAGTGTGAATTGCAAAGCAATTTATTAAGTGTAGAATAGAAAGTCAATGTTTTCTTAATATGTGTGCATTAGTCTAAAAAGACTTATATTTTGAATAGGAGGTAGTAATTATTTTAGTTTTTCCAAACACTAACTCAACCACTGAAAACTACATTAAATGGATGGATGAGATGCATGTGTGTACACATATGTGTACACATATGTGTACACATTATGTGTACATTTAACATTGTTCAAAAAAAAAAAAGCTATTGTCGAACACACCCTTTTAACGTAGAAATTGGGAAGGAGGGAGAAAAGAGCAATAAGATGTGGGCTTCTTGATGTAATTGGGATGAATAAACATATGATTCATTACATATTTATACAATAATTATAAATTAATGACATAAAAATAACACGTAGAAAATCACAAAACTCACGTATTAAATACTTATAATTAGTACTTTGGTTACTTGAAATAAGACATTTGGATACCAATTATTCAGTATAACGCCTCAGTCTTCAATGAAGTATATTGCATTTAGTTACTTGCACGTTGCAGTTTAATTACTTGATATATTGTATTTAATACCATCTCAAGTCGTAATTATCGTAAATATTTTACTGGTAAAACAAGATGTGGGGAGCTTAAAAGACGTTCTTAAAGAACGGAACCCAACTCTTCTTGAGAAAACCAAACCAAATATATCTAGTATATCCCGCTCAGAGCAGGGTCTGGGGAGGGTAAGATGTACGCAGACCATGCCCCTATTTTTTACGGTAGGGAGGCTGTCTCCGTGAAGACCCTCAGCTTAGTGCACAGCAAAATATAGAGTGGTATATAGAAAGAAGCATATGATACGAAAAAGCTCACGACTATACCTGAGCTCATGGTTTAATTCGCATGAAACTTACCTAGAGGGACTTTAGCAACTGTACTCTCGATGAACGCTGCTCTAACCGAAAAGAGGTTGACTCTGCGCACAGCTCCCTGTCAGAAAAAACACCACACGCAGAAGACAATATGATCAAATATACAGTAAATGTAAAAAGTGTAATGCTCTAGGTCAAAGCTAACCGAGACAACCCAACCCTAACGCTCTCAACTACAGTACCGCTCCCTACAAAAGAATCCACAACTCTGATCTGGCGTCTCCAAGAGCACCTATCAACAGTCATGGTCTCGGAAAGGTTTAAGGCCTTCAAATCTAATCTCAGCTGCTCCTCCCACGTCCTCCTCGGTCTACCTCTCCTCCTCTCCCCGGCAACCAATAAACTCTCGACCCTCCTCACCGGAGCAGAAGCCTGCCTCCTGCGGACGTGGCCAAACCATCTCAATCTCCCTTCCCTAACTTCGCTGAAATGGGCGCCACTTCAAGCGCGTTCCTGAAAACCCCATTCGAGATTCTATCCAACATTGTGCGACCAGACGACCAACGCAACATTCTCATTTCAGCCGCTTCCAACTTGCTCTCAAGCGACTTCTTCATCGCCCAACATTCGGAGCCATACAACATTGCAGGTCTGATTGCCGCTCTATAGAATTTACCCTTCAACTTAAGAGGGACTTTCTTGTCGCACAGGACCCCAGTCGCTGCTCTCCACCTTATCCACCCCGCCTTGATACGATGAGTGATATCATCTTCACACTCACCTTCCTTCTGAATGATCGAACCCAAAATACTTGAACTTATCCGTACGGGGTACGATCTGATATGCAATCATTACCTCTACTTTTTCCTCGTTGGCCTCACCACTAAAGTTACACCAAAGATACTCGGTCTTAGACCGGCTCACACGCAAGCCCTGGGATTCTAACTTAGACCTCCATAGCTCCAATTTCGCGTTCACCTCCCTCCTCAACTCCGCCACTAACACAATGTCGTCAGCAAAAAGCATGCACCACGGGACGCCATCCTGTATCCCCCGCGAAATGACGTCAAGGATTAGAGCGAAGAGAAGAGGGCTTAGCGCCGACCCCTGGTGTAGTCCTATCTCAACCGGAAAATATTGGGTGTCACCAACTGGGGTCCTAACGCAAGTCCTAACTTGGGAGTACATGTCTTGGATCGCCATAACGAACGGCAACGACACCCTCCACTCTTCTAGGCTCCTCCAAATAACATCGCGCGGAATGCTATCATAAGCCTTCTCTAGATCAATGAACACCATATGGAGGTTCTTACCCCGCTCTCTAAACTTCTCCATAAGGCGTCTCACGAGATGAATGGCCTCAGTCGTGGACCTCCCCGGCATGAAGCCAAATTGGTTCTCAGAAATCTCAACTTCTCTTCTAACCCTGCATTCCACTACTCTCTCCCAAAGTTCCATAGTATGACTGAGGAGTTTAATACCCTTATAGTTACTACAACTCTGAGCATCGCCTTTGTTCTTGAAAAATGGCACGACAATACTACGCCTCCACTCCGCCGGCATCTTAGAATCTCTGAAGAGGATGTTGAACAGCTCTGCTAGCCACTAAACTCCAAACATCAATTTTAAAATTAAAATAAGACCAAATGTTTCATATATCCTAAAAACATTATTAAGATGCAGAAACATATTATTAAAATTAGGTCATCATTCCCTTAAATGGCCTTATTAGAAGGTGAAAGCTATCCAATTTATATGTCCGAGTCCAAGAACTTCACCAAATCGACGTGGAATGACCATAGTTGTTAAAAACGCAAGGTGCATCAATGCAACACAGATTCTATGGCCCGAGGCACAAGGTGTATCGCCTAAGAGCATCTCAAATAGCAAATGTAAAATGGTGTTGAAAACTATTTTTATGTTAAAGCATCTCCAATAGCAACTACAAAATGGTGTTGAGCACTATTTTTGTGTTAATGCTTCTCCAACAGCTACTGTAAAAGCTCATGCATTTTTGGGATATCTAGAGTGTTCCCCTATTTATAGTGTAAAACTATTCATCCCACCAACACTATTCTATCTTATTTGTATCATTGTTTATTCATATATATATATATATTATTTTTAGCTATAGCTTTCAAAAGATATTAAATTGTATCTATGCACATAAATTTGCATCAATTATTTGTTGCTCAATTTAGAAATTAAAAGCGTTTTTTATGCTTTAAAATGTATTGATTGAATATTAGTGATATTCCTCTAATATATAATTCTATAAAATAGTTATAATTTTCCACATTAATTCAGCGAATCTCAATACATTTAAATTTTATTATTAATTAATGGAGATAAATGCATTTATATTTGTACATAATATTAAGATTAGAAATAGAATATAATAGAATATTCATTTTTAATGTATTTTTGTGCAAACTGTTGGAGATGTGTTACTAATTTCTGTATTTTTGTGTAAGCTGTTGGAGATGCATTGTTGATTTTCTATATTTTGTGTTTGAAATTACAGTATTTTTGTGTAAAGTGTTGGAGATGGTCTAAGAGAGGTGAGGTGCATAAAAAAAATAATTTAAATTATAAACCCTATAAACATATAATGAAAAAAAAATATAACTATCCACAAAAAACTTAATAATTAACAAAGTTAAAATATCAAGACAATAAAAACAACTTTAAAAATGTTCCAAAGAAAAAAAAATAGAAAAGAGATCTAATACAGATGCGCATCAAAAAGGCGCGGTCACGCGTGCGCCTGACCAAGGTCGCCCACCTATGGGCTTAAAAGGTGGTTTGCCTCTCTATGTGTGTGCAGCGTGCCTTTAACAACTATGGGGCGGATAATGGAAATCAACACACCCCCTCATGTGTAAACCGTCGTGAGGGAGCATGTTGAACCATTATTCTCATATTAGGTAAATACAAGCCCCGTCTTCAATATATAAAGATATTGAACTATTCCTTACATCACACCAATTGATTTTGAAATGAAACTTCAGACTTACATACAATATAAGCCCCTTAAAGATAAAAATAAGCTTATCATATTAAAATCAAAACAAACGGAGGAAACCAAATGTGTGTTCAAAATTCGGAAGGTCTATTTCAGCGTTCGAGCTCATAAAATTCTTAGCTAATAGAAAATGAACACAACTTGGCTTTGTGTCATACGACACAGTAGACGGAAAATCCTATAGGGAAAAAAGGTGATTACAGTGGGAGCTCACCACTATCTGTAATCACAACTTTGCTTTTGGGTGTTCCGCTCTGCATACCTTCAGCTTCAACCTTATACACCACATCCATTCCAGACAGCACCTTCCCAAATACGACGTGTTTTCCGTCCAACCTGTAGGCCAACATACACTTTCAGGCACGACGACTCGAGATGGAAGCCAAAATCGCAGTTGGTTGCAAAGACAGTTAATGCAGTTGGAACCGAGTGAAGTTCAGTATACTAGATATGTATAACATACCAGCTAGTTGTCACAGTGGTGATGAAGAACTGGGAACCGTTGGTGTCACGGCCCGCATTTGCCATCGACAGGAGCCCTATAGAGTAACACAGATATTGAGATAAGATAAGTCAAAATAGTTAGTCTAAGATTAAATGGAAATGCCAAAAAGTAAAAGTGATACATACCAGGTCCTGTGTGTTTGATCTTGAAATTTTCATCAGCAAACTTCTCCCCGTAAATTGATTCTCCACCTCTTCCATCGCCTAGAGTAAAGTCGCCTCCCTGAAGCATGAAGCTGGGTATAATTCTGTGGAGTGTACTTCCCTTGTAATGCAGAGGCTTCCCCTGTTTTCCAACGCCTTTCTCACCTGAATTTGCAGAAAAAAATAAACTTTTCTTTTTACAAATAAGAGATTCTTTAATTGAACTCGAGCACAGTCAGTAAATTTTGCATAGATACTGAACGGTTTATGAAGTTATCCAACCGAAAAGCAAATGAACATGGATTCCAATGGTCATCGAGCTAAGGAAGCAACATGGTGTAAACAAGGGGAAAAAAGAGGGATGGCAGAGGTGTTGTACCAGTGCACAGAGCTCTAAAATTTTCTGCAAGAGAAAATACCCGAAAATCAGTTATAGAAGTAGTTCAAAAGGGACTAATCCCACAAAGCCAATTATACCTGCTGTCTTGGGAACAGTTTTCCCAAAGAGACCCATAATGATGCGTCCTAAAAAGATTTGCACATCATATTAGTCAAGACAACAGTTAATCAGAGAATGCAGATATAAACACATAAGTACACACGCGTGCATGGGTGTGTGAGCCTGAATATAAACTACTAGATATCTACTAGCAGAAAGCAGGTACAGGTGGTGCAACGGTGAGTTGATTTTTGGGGCGCGTGTAAGTTTTGGATGACTGGAAATGAATAAGGGTATGATTAATGGGTATCGCAAGGATTCTCATTCCCCACTTTTAGGAAACAAATGTGGTTTGATGCCCATACCACGGTCAACCAACTTGCTTACATACATATTCTCATTCTTACAAAATATAATTGTTTTCTAGTTTCTTTATCACCATCACGGAGAGATGAAACAAAATCCCAAATACAGTCAAAGCCCCTCGTTCTCTACTCTTCTACCACTCTCATAAATCAGAATTCATACAGCCAAAACTCGCAACTTCCTAGGCACTTGTATTCCTTAGTTATATCTTTTCTGATTCACATTATTACCCTGTACTTTCTTCCTATTTTTCTTGTGTGCTGAACAATGTTCCATTTAATATCCTTGTTTAACTGTCTTCTTCGAGTATCATACTACAATCTCGAAATTTCCTGTCTGCAATGATGCTAAATGCACAAATTACTCGTGTAATGCAAGCCAGTCAACTATTCTTTAATCTTTTATACATTCCCTAGTTTATGCTGCATTTTAGTTCACAGGTACATATTACATGATGCAATGTGTGTGGTCGCAAAGCACATGTGGCACGGCGGCTTCCAGAAATGTGAGACGAAAACACTAGTTCACGAAATAGATTCGAACATCCAATGCACATTGATATTATAGAACTAGAGCATACCAGCCGGTTTTCCATCAATCTCGATATCAAAGTAAACCTTATGAGTCACTTCTTTCAAATTTTCATTCGATTTCTTCGCCTACAGGAGAAACCAATAACAATTTCCTTCAAAGCAGCCCATGAAAACTTTTTTACCACAAACTACAAAATATTTCACATGAAACAAAACTGAACAAGCAAAATAGAAAAAATTAAGATCTTCAAAACAATATTAAATAGGAAAACAACCCGATTGAGCTAAAACCTATACAAGAGCGAATTTACAGAACGGACCAAAGAAGACAAGACCACAGAGACCGATTTAACAAAAAACAAAGATCTCCAGATGTAAATTTTCCCTAATTCGAATTTGGATTCAAATTCATGCCCACAGACCCACATAAGGTAAAAATCGACAAGTTCTGGATCAAATTAGACACCAACCGGGACCAATAGGGAGGATCACCACAAACTACACAATATTTCACATGAAATAGAACTGAAAATGGAAATTATACAAAAGTAAGATCTTCAAAATATTAAATCTGTACAAGAGAGAATTAACAAATAGAAATGAAAAATGGAAAATAGAAAAAATTTAGATCTTCAAAACAATATTAAATAGGAAAACAATCCGATTGAGCCAAAACTCACAAATCAAATTTACAGAAGGACTCCAAGAAGACAAAACCACAGAGATCGAATTAACAAAAACAAAAGATATCCAGCTGCAAATTTTCCCCAATTCAAATTCAGATTCAAATCATGCCCACAGACCCACAAAAAGGTAAAACTCGAAGAGTTCTGAACCAAATTAAACACCGACAGGATCCAATAGGTAGGATCACCACAAACTACAAAATATTTCACAGGAAATAGACTGAAAATGGAATATAGAAAAATTAAGATCTTCAAAACAATCCGATTGAGCTAAAACCTGTACAAGAGCGAGGCTCAAAAGGATGACCAGAGTGAGGAGGAGATATAATCTTTGATTTGTCGCCATTTCTGCTCTGATTGGGATTGAGATGTAGAACTGATGAAGACCGTTTCCGCGTTGTCAATTTGCATCATATATGTTGGGGTTTCCATCAATGGCTTAATGACACGTATGCTTATCGAGGTGTACCCTTTAGATTAATATAAACATTAGATGTCCTCGCGTGCGATGCGCGCGTAAAATGTTAAATATTTTATTATATTAATAATATGTAATAGAATTTCAATAATATTATAAAATTATTATAAAATATACATGAGTCAGTATATACATATATATACATAAACTATTATTTGATTTAGTTTTGTTTATAAACTTTTATAATGTGATCTAAAGGCACATGATAGAAAAACCGTAAAATGATTAAGCACCGGTATTTATTTTTTCATATAGGATAATATGAGTCTAATATCTAATTTTATAAATAAGAAATTAAATTATGTTTATTATTATCAATTTTCATTATAGCCGACTCTAAAGTATTTTGGGACTAAGGCTCTGATGATGATGTTATTGGTGTTGTATTATCAACTTTCATTAAAAGTATACAACTGATATTCTTACTAATATAATTTGTTTATATGATTTGACATTAATATAATATATTTTACTATTTTATAATAAGAACAAAATAACTCTTAAGAATCAAATAATTGTTAAAAAGCTATGAAATAAACTAAAAATATATCTTTCTTCAATAGTCTTATATTTTTATATTAAAATATTTTAATCATCTAAATATATTATAATTTTATTTATATTACTTTATATATACTATATGGATGTCAAATTAAAGAGCATGAAGTAACAATTAATTTGATATATATTTTTTAAAAATAAAATTGATACATAAAAGTTATAATTGTTTAAACTATTAGGTTAAAAATAAAAGGAATAAAATGAGAGGAAATTTTTAATTGGTAGACAGTATATAATGGAATAATCATCCAACCCCCTCTCAAATTAAACGTCCGTTTTTTTAAAATTTTTAAAAAGAGGCTTAACGTGAAGATGACACATGTTTCCATAGATTTTCTTGCGACGCTCTTTTAATATTAAGTATAGATGTGTAAATGTTCGATATAAAATATATAAACATGACAGGAATCTATATGATCATTGTATATTTGTAATATTTATGTTAATATACTAATATAATTACATATCAGTATACAGGTGAAAGAACGTCATATATTTTTGATAAATATTTAGATTAAAGTCACACATTTTATACTTAATAATATACCATGAGATCCACAATGATATTAATTCATTAGGCATATGGTGATAAAGTATATTATTGTGACGTAGTTAAATAAAAATATAATCAACTTATTATATTTGTTTATATAATTTTTCTTTTCATAAAAAGAAGAATCAATCAAATAATTATTTTAACGAATAATATATCTTTCTACTGGGAATTGTAAGTCTAACATGTCTCTAATTCTTTTCCCAAATATTTTTAAAATTAAATAACTTAGTAATCTAAAATTATTATAAGAAGGTGAAAAGTGAAGTAAAAATATTGATCTTGTAAAAAGATAGATTTACTTCAATAAAATTATTTGTGTTCCGGAAAATCCTTCCCGTATTGGTGTCTTACCTAATACTAGTTGTAGGGGGATAAGAGTTATGGAAGGTTCTGGACTCTTCCATAAGTAGTTGGATCCTGTTAGATGTCTTACCTTAACTAGGAATCATATGTATGGAAAGACTCTATTTGTAATGCCTATATAAAGGCCCCTCTATTCATTGTTATCAATACAATTGATTTGCTGTCTTTACTTTTCTCCTCAAACACGTTATCAGCACGTAGCTCGAACGAAAAAAAAAAGAAGAAATCGGTCGAGCACCACTGCCCCAGCCTGGCCATCGTCACGCCGCTTTGCTGCTGCCGCCATTGCTCGCCGCCATGCCCATGACCAGTATCTCTTGCCACTGCCAAACCACCGACCACCGCCAGCCGCCGCCGCCTGAATCCGCCTTAGCCGCCAAGACAGCCGCCCAGAGCCGCCGGACCGCCGCCGCCTCCGCCGCCCAGATCTGCCCAAAGCCGCCCATCACAGCCGCCGCCCAGAGCCGCCGGACCGCCACCGCCTCCGCCTTGAATCTGCCCGCCTAAAGCCGCCCAGCCGCCCAGAGCCGCCGGACCGCGCCGCCGCGACCGCCCGACCGGCTCAATCCAAATTCAGTCCGACTTCCGCTCTCGGACCTTAACCCGAACATCAACTTATCTTCGGAAGCCGTCTATATTGCGCCTCCGGTTTCACGTCGTCGCATCGAGTACCAACCGGTAGATCGAAGCACACCACAGATTCAGCACGTGCCTAATTTTATAATCGAGGTAATTATCTGACTCGTCCTATTTCAATTCTCTCATTTGGGAATTTTTCTTTTGGGGACACGGGTTTTGGGTTCTTAATCTCCCACGCTGCGGTTGATGAGACCGCGAGAGAAGTCGGTATCTCTGCGTGTCGAAGAAAGCGTGTGACGGTCTGGAGTCACGGAATTGTTGAAAAGTCGATACTTGTGGTTGTTGCATACACCATGTATCTGGGTGCGATCGATATCGTCGTTTTTGTCGACTTTACTAAACAACAATTAAGGGAAGTAAATCGAGTAACGGTTATGTTACACGCTTTTAAAAGCATCGATTGTGACCGTTTACATTGTCACTGAAAATCCAACAAGACTAACTTCCTCTTGTTTATATCTTGTAGATGGCACAAAGCTCCAATGTTCATCAGGAGTACGACATACTTGACCATCTTTGGTAAGGAGTACCATAGGTGGGTCTCGACGTTCGCTTGGCGTTCGTCGGTGAGATTTACCACCACCATCTTTCCCTCTAACGAGCCCACCGCTCAAGAACCGAGCGAGGAAACCAAGGCTAATGCACTGATGTACTTGCGTAGACATATACATCCGTTGTTGAAAAAGTGTTATATGAACTTGCAAACTCCCAAAGAACTATGGGATACACTCGAACAACGATTTAATAATGTGCATGATCAGCGCTTCCCCGAATTGCAACTTCAGTGGGAGCAAATCCGATTTTTAGATTATGCGAATGTGGAAGCCTATAATCAAGCTATCCTCGATCTTCGCGCTGATCTTGGTTTTTGTGGTGTTAAGAAGTCTGATCAAGATTTGATCGAGAAGACTCTTAACACGTTTCCCGTGGGAGCAAGTGTAATTGCTCATCAGCTGCGTGTTGCCTATGGGGAAGGGAGAATTAAGAACTTTAGTGACCTTATCTCCCATCTCGCGAAAAAAGAAAAGGCACCATGAGATTATTCTCAATAGCAATGCGCGCCCAGCTGGTACGAAGCCGATTCCGGAAGTGAATCAGGCTACCCACAGGAAAGCACCACGACAAAATAGAAAAGGCAACGCTACTCAGTTTTTGCAAGCACCACGGATGCATGACTCGAGCAAGCGAGGGAAAAGACGAGGTCGTCGTTCCAACGTGTGGAAGAGGCAAGGTGGATCGGCCACGGGACCTAGTGGAACCCAACCACGTGGGCCGCCTCCTGCCGCCGGGAATGGAACCACTCCAAAGGAAGGCCGGAATTGCTATACTTGCGGATCGAAGAAGCATACTTACCGCAATTGCAAAGCGCCAAAGAACATCCAAGCTTACTACAAGCACTATAAACAATATTTGACTCAAGAGTCGAATTACATGGAAGAAGATAATGAGAATACGGAGGTGAACCATATTGAGATCCAGACTGAGATCCCTCCTCTCACCATTGCGGACAAAGACCAACATATGGATGTTGCCGACTTTGACTAGTTTTACGCTTTGGTTATGTTTTATCTTGTTTCTAGTTTCCGAGAACTACTTTGGATCTTCATGAATGTAATAAAGTTGGCCATGATGAATAAAATTCTTTTAATTGCTGTGATTGTGCAAAGACGAATTTTATTTTTTCCCTTCGAAAGCATGTTTGGTTTATCACAAAATAATTGCTAGCAATGAATTGCTCGGTTAAAAATTTAATACATTGGTAGGATTTCATCAAAACTTTTGATCAAGACTAGGCGCATCCTCCTTGGTATTTGCTTATGCTTTGAGAGTTCAAACGGAATCAGTGGTTTTTAAACAGCCTTAGATGTACCGACATCCCTACTTTCTCTGCAAGTCTACCAAGTTGGAGTTACCGAAAGGATCATTAGTAGAAACATAAATCGAAAACCAAGATGCGTTTTAAAGTATTTAAACGCTCATATGGCCATATTTCCATAGTATTGTATCAACAATAATGCCTTTGAAAAAGGCTTCAACCTTGCTCTATCACTCAACAATAGGAAAATACCAAAATAGCAAATTGAAACGAGCACTGAGATCTGAGTTTAATGATCCAGAAAGTGCACGACCTATGAACAGAAATATACGGAAGTCTAGTTTCCAAAACAACTGACCGTTCGTTCATAGCCTTCTTAATGAAGAAGTTATTGCTGTTTTAGTGAACAAAGGTCAAGCTGCGCGGAAATTATTTCCAGCGATTGTGCTAACTTTGATCCTAACCAACTTGGTCGAATTTCCCCAAACTCGATGTTAATGAGTTTTCGCTATGTCTCTAATCATAAGACTAATCGAGTTTCATGTCTTATTGTAGATGTCTCATGGCGAAATTGAGTGCCTTGCTGATAGTGGAACAACCCACACTATTCTTCGGAATAGGCAATTATTCAAGGATATTGTGCCATACATATCCTCAGTGACAACAATGATTGGTTCCTCCCAAGTAATTCAAGGGAGGGGACCTGCTCATTTCTTGCTACCTAATGGTACGCATATTAATGTCACAAATGCTCTCTATGCCCCAAGAGCAAACCGAACCTTGCTAAGTTTTAGGGACATCCGTGCCAACGGTTATCACCTTGATACACATTGTGAGAATGGGACCGAATTTTTGTGTGTTACTCTGGCAGAATGCGGAAGATGCCGCGTTCTCGAGAAACTTATGAGTCTAAGTAGTGGTTTATACCAGACTACAATAAGGGTTATTGAATCCTATGCTGTGAGTCACGAACTGTGTGATTCCGAAGCATACCAACTATGGCATGACCGACTCGGTCACCCTGGACGCGACATGATGATTCGCATTTTGAAAAACTCACATGGTCATCCGTTTTTCAAGTCTAGAAAACGATTGGAAGCACCACTCGATATCGGCATTGATGTGAGTGAGCTTGATACCGTATCACCGGGACTAAAGATCGCACGCCCTGATAAGGTTAACGGTGTATCTCTTGTAAATACTGAGGCTTCCGTGGCAATTTCTAATCCCCATAAATCATTTTGTAAAGCCAGTTCACTAGCAAAGTTGATACCCTCTCCGTCCTTTGCTAAAGACTCAACACAAAATATTCGCTTCTTACAAAGAATTCAAGGGGACATATGTGGACCTATTCAACCAGAGTGCGGACCATTTAGATATTTTATGGTTCTGGTTGATGCATCGACGCGATGGTCACACGTCGCTCTGCTATCCACGAGAAACGCTGCATTTGCTAAACTCCTAGCATAAATCATCAAGTTACGGGCTAACCACCCCGACTTCCCAATCTCGTCATTAAGATTGGACAATGCTGGAGAGTTTACGTCAAAGTCTTTTGATGACTATTGCATGTCGATTGGGATTGATGTTGAACATCCCGTCCCCCACGTTCATTCGCAGAATGGCCTTGCCGAGGCTATGATTAAGCGGTTACAGCTTATCGCCCGAGCATTGGTGTTGCGCACCAACTTGCCGATTTCTGCCTGGGGTTATGCAATTTTGCATGCGGCTATATTTATTCGCTTTCGACCCACTGCCAATCAACCGTTTAGTGCGTACCAGTTGGTAACTGGATATGAGCCTGATATTTCACACTTACGCATTTTTGGTTGTGCGGTATATGTGCCAATTACGCCTCCACAGCGTACTAAAATGGGTCCGCAAAGACGATTAGGTATATATGTTGGCTATGAATCGCCTAAAATTATCCGCTATTTGGAACCTTTGACAGTTTCAGCTATGCAATGTGAAATGGAGTTAGCTTCCTTTTTGATGAAGGGAAGCGACAAGTACCACTGGACAAGCAAATCACTTTTGGAATCACGTGCTAGAAATGAAGGCCCCTTTCAAAGTGATCTGTTTACTGCAAGATTTGCAGATTGTCACTTTGATGAGACAAACTTCCCGTCGTTAGGGGGAGAGAGGAATCGAACGATTCCAGTTGAACGCCAGGAAATTGTCTGGTGTGCCCCCTCCTTGCCTTATCAAGATCCCCGCACAGCTCAATCCGAGCTAGAAGTGCAACGTATTCTCAGTCTTCAGAAAGTTGCGGATTCGATGCCCGACAGCTTTACTGATACTGCGAAAGTGACAAGATCTACCATTCCCGCTGCGAATGTTCCTGCAAGGTTAGAAGTCCCAGTTATAGGGCAAGGTTCAGCCGCCCAAATGAATGATGCCACCGGCGTCAACCTTAGTGGTGGGACGGCTGCTTCGGCTGCTCTTATCCCTGCTCGAAAGAGGGGGAGGCCAGTGGGTAGAAAGGATACCGAACCTCGAAAGAGAAGAGGAACGGAGGCACAAAATCCTCTCATCATCGACACAGTGACTCCGTCACACGAGATTATCTCTGACTACGGATATATCCTCGAATCAACAATGGAACAATCGACGGACGCGTCGGAAACTTTGTTGATGTCAGAAAATAAAGAAATCTCGATGCAATGTACGAGTGAATACGTCTTATCGACATGTGTCGTCCACGCTAGTCGACGATGCTTTTGCCTACTCCATCGCTCAAGAAATTATTGAAGACGACGACGCTGAGCCGTGCTCGGTTGCTGAGTGTCAACAACGAGCCGATTGGCCGAAATGGAAAGATGCAATGCAGGCTGAACTAGACTCAATGGCTAAACGTGAGGTATTTGGCCGTATCGAGCCAATACCCGTGGGCGTTAAACCAGTTGGACATAAATGGGTCTTTATTCGTAAACGCAATGATAAGGATGAGGTCATGCGTTACAAAGCGAGACTAGTTGCCCAAGGCTTCTCGCAGCGCCCTGGCATTGACTACGAGGAGACGTATTCTCCCGTTATGGACATCATCACTTTCCGCTACTTAGTCAGTTTGGTAGTGTCCGAAAAACTGAACATGCAACTTATGGATGTGGTTACAGCGTATCTTTATGGGGATCTAGATACGGATATCTATATGATAGTTCCCGAAGGGATTTCATGGCCCAAATCAAGTAGCTCTAAACCACGGAGCGCGTACGCTGTGAAATTGCGTCGTTCACTGTATGGGTTGAAACAATCCGGAAGGATGTGGTACAGCCGCCTAAGTGAATACTTGGTTGGGAAGGGATACAAGAACAGTGACATCTGTCCATGCATATTCGTGAAAAGAACAGATGCAGGATTCGTGATTGTAGCCGTCTATGTAGATGACATGAATGTCATCGGTACCATAGATGAGGTCAATGAAACGGCCCGCTACCTTAAATCCGAATTCGAGATGAAAGATCAGGTCAGGACTCGAATCTGCATGTGATTAGAGCTAGAACATCGAGATGATGGCATACTCATTCATCAGTCTGCCTATGTCCACAAAATGCTCAGGCGATTTAGCATGGACAAGGCACATCCTCTTGCTACCCCCATGATTGGTCGAAGTCTGGAAATGAACAAGGATCCGTTTCGTCCTAAAGAGGAGGATGAAGAGGTCCTTGGAGCAGAAACACCGTACCTTAGCGCAATCGGTGCGTTGTTGTATCTGGCTCAATGTACTCGTCCAGACATCGCATTCTATGTGAATCTGTTAGCGAGATTTAGCTCCGCTCCCACGATAAGGCATTGGAATGGAGTAAAACACATCTTTCGATACTTGAAAGGCTCAAGTGACCTTGGATTGTTCTTTCCCTACGCAAAAGAGAGCGATATTCCGAAAGGAATTGTTGAGGTTAAGACGATGCATACCGACCGTCGATCTTCCTCTCATATTGCAGCTAAGCATGGTAGCTTGACTACCAGAAATGCTAAAGCGAGCAAGCTTACCCCTTATGCAGAGAATCCTAACGACACGTTAGTTGGATTTGCTGATGCCGGTTATCTCTCTGACCCGCATAAAGGACGTTCCCAAACTGGTTATGTGTTCACCATTGGGAATACGGCGATATCTTGGCGATCTACCAAGCAGACCCTGGTTGCTACTTCCTCGAACCATGCAGAGATAATTGCATTGCACGAATCCGTAAGGGAGTGCATTTGGCTACGGTCAGTCATAGACCATATACGAGGAACGTGTGGATTAGATCCCACTACAGCAACCCCTACTTGCATCTCTGAGGACAATGCGGCATGCATTGAGCAGATGAAGTTAGGTTTCATAAAGGGTGACAATACCAAGCATATTGCGCCGAAGTTCTTTTATAATCAGCAGCAGCAGAAATTGCTGAATATCGAAGTGAAACAAGTGAGTTCCGATGAGAATATTGCAGACTTGTTAACTAAGTCTCTGCCGAAATCTACATTTGAGAAACATGTGAGAAGCATCGGCATGTGTCGATTATCCGAGCTCAACTAAAGATAGCTCGATGGAATGAGCTGTCATGTATACCTCAGGGGGAGTATACTTCACATGATTCTGACATTTGTAGTTGGTGCGTTGCGCTCTTTTTCCTCACCAAAGTCTTTGTTTTTCCCACGGGGTTTTATTTGACTTGGAAAGGTTTTTTACCGAGGCAACACCGTGTGCACCATGTTAGTATTAGCGTTCGACACAGGGGGAGTGTTCCGGGAAATCCTTCCCGTATTGGTGTCTTACCTAATACTAGTTGTAGGGGGATTAGAGTTATGGAAGGTTCTGGACTCTTCCATAAGTAGTTGGATTCTGTTAGATGTCTTACCTTAACTAGGAATCCTATGTATGGAAAGACTCTCTTTGTAATGCCTATATAAAGGCCCCTCTATTCATTGTTATCAATACAATTGATTTGCTGTCTTTACTTTTCTCCTCAAACAATTTGGAAATTATCTGATTTTTGTATTTTATATACAAATAATTTAAAATTAAGATATAATACACTAATCATTCAAAAACAACTTATATTCAAAAAGGAATATTTTAATTATATTTATGCCCAATGAATGTTAAATCAAATATCATAAAAAGAAGATTAATCTAAAATATTAATAATAAAAAATAGAGCTGAGACGATAAAACTATTAACTTCTAAACATTGAGAAAAAAAAAATTGGATTAACATTATCTCTCATTCAAATGGTAGGAATTAGTGTATTTAAAAAAAAGATAATTAATTCAAAAAATCTACATAAAGACACGTGTCTTGTACAACTCTCTTTTAATAGTAAAGTAGATGTGATTTAGGTTAGGTCTAAAGATGGGTTTGGCATGAGGTTAGGGATGTCAATGGGTCGGGTAGGGTATGAGTATGTCTCCTCCATACCCTATCCTATTTGATTTGGATTGGGTTCGGATATTGTCCATTGGGTAATCGGATATTCAATAAGTATTCGTGTACCCATATACCCTATATTTTAGAATAAAAATAATTTTTAATATATATCATATATACATATAATGTAACTAATAAATTCAATTTAGTATAAGAAATATTTAAATCATAATATTTTATATAATAATATATAATATATATTATATATAATATTTATGTATAATATATAATAATAATATATTTATATAATTCAAATGGGTACACGGGTCGGGTAATCGGGTAATATACTATACCCATACCCTACCTGTACCGATCATAAAATTTCGGGTTCGGCCGATACCCAACCTGATTTCGGGTTTATCCGACGGGTAGGATCGGGTATGGATAAAGTTGACATCCCTACATGAGGTTATGAAGTAAAATTACATATTTTTTATATTTGTCTTTTTCAATTCGCACCATTCAATCCTAAAAAAAATATAAACTGGAATCGAAAAATATGAACAAATATGTAGTATAATTAAGATTTATTTTCTTATCGTACGGTCAGAAAAACTTGGTCTAATATTAAGTCGGTACAAAACCTACATATTTTTTCATATTTATTGATTTCAATCGGCACAGTTCAACCTGACAAGAAGAATATAAACACTTTAATCGACAAATATAAAAAATTATATAATTTTAGTACTGACCTAACGTCAGGTCAAGTTTTTCTGACCTGACAGTAGAAAATTCCTAAAATGTTATTTCAGGGATCTATATAATGTTTTAAGAAAAAGACTGAATAACTACATGTCAAATTCATTATTTATCTTTTAAAATAAGTATATTCTATTTTGTTATACTAATTAAGGGTGTATTATATAAAATATTTTTATTGTTTAGTTCAATTATATATTAATATCACAATCTGAATAATTATATTCACACTCAAATCTCACATTTGACGTTGATTTTTGGACGAATTTGTAATTGTTCAAAGTGCTTGTTAACGTATATATTTGTTGGAATAATTACATTCACACTTCAATTTCATCCCCGACATTGACTTGTGGACGAATGTGTAAGTGTTCAAACCGTAGGTAATAATCTAATTTTGAGCCATTTAATATGGATGGAAAATGTAATTATCCCTACTAACTAATATTTTTTCTTATTTATTATCGATTATTACAAAATCATTTTTTTCATTTTTATGACTAATTTGATTTCTCCATTTTCCTGTTGACTCACGTCTAGGGCTGCAAATGATCCGAGCTGCTCGTAAGCATGCTCGGTCAAAGATTTTTGAGCGGTTGACCAAACTCGACTCGAGCTCGTAGATACTTAGCTCGTGAGCTCGCGAGCGGCTCGCGAGCATTTAAATTATTTTTTATGGTTTTGTTATATATGTATAAACATCCATATAATATTTAATTATTTATTATTAATAAAAATATTAACAATTATATTTGTTAAAATTGATAGTTTTTAATTGTTTTTAACTAAACATAAAAAATTAAAAAGAAATAAAAATAATAAAATGAGAAATATGCTCGCGAGCCACTCGCGAACGCTCGAAACACTGTTCGAGGCAAGCTAGAGCTCGAATTTGCAGCTCGTTCGAGCTCGAGCTCTAGCTTAATTGAATAGTAGCAAGCATCGCTCGTTAAGATCAAAGTTCGACTCGTTTCACGTCTCACATCTATCCTCTGTCTTTCTCTGCACAGGACATAAGAGTATCCATCAACGAAGCATGCCGTATTGGTTTGTGTAATGTGGCATACAAGGTTATCACAAAAATTCTTGCGTTGCGTCTTAAACCAATTCTCTCTAAAATGGTCAGCCAGGAACAAAGTAGTTTCTTACCGGGTCGGCAAACTCGAGATAATATTTTGATTATCTGGGAAATCATTCACATGATGCGAAGAAAAAAAGGTACTAAATGTGTTATGGCAATTAAAGTTGACTTAGAGAAGGCATATGATCGTTTGTCTTGGAAATTTATTGAAGACACCTTACGTCGTTCGGGTTTCCCACAGAGTATTATTCGCCTAATCATGTTTTGTATCTCAACTCCAGAGATAAGGGTTTTGTGGAATGGTGAGGTCTCTAGAGCATTTAAACCTACTCGTGGAATTCGACAGGGAGATCCTATCTCCCCCTACATTTTTGTCCTTTGCATTGATCGTCTTTCTCACCTTATAAATGATAAAGTGAAACAAAATATGTGGAGGCCGATATCTGTTTCTAGGGGAGGAATCAAAATCTCACATTTAGTTTTCGACGATGATCTCCTTTTGTTTGGAGAAGCATCAATTAATCAAATGCATGTGATCATGGATTGCATCAGGGAGTTTGAAATCGCTTCAGAACATAAAGTTAGTACTTCGAAGTCTTCGATCTTCTTCTCTTCCAATGTCCTGGAAAGCATGACTAACACCATATCCGCAACATCAGGAATAAAAATGGTTAACAGCCTTGGAAAGTATCTGGGGGTTTATGTTAATAATGGTCCCCGTACGAAATCCTTTTACGCAAATATGATTCAAAATGTTCAGAAGCGACTTTTTGCTTGGAGACCACATTTATTTTCTTTAGCTGGTCGTTCAACACTTATATCATCAATTACTTCTGTAATTCCTCTCTACACGATGCAAACATGTAAGTTACCAAAAGGGGTCGTCGATGAGATTGACAAAATGAATAGATCGTTTTTTTGGGGTGGCAATAATAATAGCAGAAAAGTCCATCTTGCAAAAATGAAAGCTGATATGCAGGAGAAAATACAACAGAGGATTTGGTTTGAAGAACCTGGGTCTCATGAACTGGGCATTGGTTATGAAAATAGCGTGGGATCTAGTGAATGAGGCTCCAAACCTTTGGGCTACAATATTTCGTGATAAGTATATTCAGAATCATTACTGGTGGTCATTGCCTCTCAAATCTTCATGTTCGCCAATTTGGAGAGATATTTGGGGAGCTTTACAGGATATCTACAAAGGAGTTAAATGGGTGATACATTCAGGTTCAAAAGTAAGATTTTGGGTGGACTGATGGGTTGGATCGGAGCCACTGATCAATAGAGTATCAATCCTATTCCGGAAGAAGACATTATTCTATTGGTACGCATTTATTCACAAATGAAGGAGGATGGGACTGGGATAGCTTCAGCGCATTTCTTCCATTCAAAGCCATTGCTAAAATTTCTAGCATCTACTTTGATCCCAACTCAAATATTCCGGACCAGGCTATATGGGGCCATAGCAGCAACGGGAAATTTTCCGTTGCCTCAGCGTATGACTTTATTGATGATGATGATAGTTCGCCATGCTCTCCTAATTGGAATTTGATATGGAAATTGCAGATCAGACAAAGAGTTAAATCTTTTATTTGGCTCGCCATAAATGACAAGTTATTGACGAATGGTAATCGCTATCGAAGTGGTTTAACTGATGATGGATCATGTTCTGCGTATGATTACCCAGACGAAAGTATCTTGCATACATTGAGAGACTGTTCTTTAAGCCGTAAAATCTGGTTGGAATTGAAAGCAACTTCTCATGATGCTTCATTTTTTCGGATGATCTCATGGAATGGATATGGAGAAATCTGTGCCATAAGCGAAATGATTTACTTGAGCAATCCAGTTGGGCCCAGATTTTCGCATCTACGTATTGGGGGATTTGGCAATAGAGGAACAAAAGCATATTAAAAGGCCAAAATCATTGGCCTCCTAATGCAGCGCACTGGCTAAAGGATTTTGCGAAGAGTGAAGCGTGTGCATGGCAGCGATTATCTGATCTACAACACTCAACAACTAACAGGGTACTGAGATACCTTAGTTGGGAACCACCATCGCAAGGAGTTGTTAAATTAAATGTAGATGGCAGTGCTACGGGTAACCCGGGGTTGATTTCCGCTGGAGGGGTGGCTTGTGATGAATCAGGTGACTCGGTTTTTGGGTTTGCCGCAAATTTGGGGTTTGGTTCTATAATGGCTGCCGAATTGTTGAGTATTTGGCATGGATTAGTTGGAGCTAAGGACAAGAATATCCAAAATATTTTGATATGTAGCGACTCATTGGCGGCAGTAAAATTACTTTGTGAGACTCAATTGCTACATCATCCTTATGGGGCTTTGATAACTGCATGTAGGCAAGCTATGGCGGAGTGTTCCTCCTGTACGATTGAACACACTTATCGCGAGGCGAACCAAGTCGCTGATGGACTTGCAAGACTTGGCCATTCGATTCCGTTTGGCGTGCAATTTTTTGATTCCCCTCCTCTCTCTATTAGCAATCAAATATTGTTTGATATTGTTGGAGGAGTTTACATACGAAGTATTGTTGCGTAGTTGACCTTGGATTTCCACCCTACCTTGTATCAAAAAAAAAAAAAAGCGAAGCATGCCGTGTCTTCCTTGTCAGAAAACCTTCTTTGATTCCAAAAATTACTTTTCTTCTTTCCATCTACATATCATATTTAACAAAGAACGTGCTTTATTTAGTACATGAATAATAAAAATAAAATCCTTTTTTTTTTCTTGATTGGCGTTGTACAGTTCACATAGATAATGAAAGTTTAGAAGTTTGGTTTGGATGCCTTTAAAAAAGGGACATTGTGAAAGAAAATGTATTTGGAACTGAGAGTGTAATACCCTTTTGGTCGCAGAATAATTTATACATCCACTATTTATTGATTAAAAATGAATAATTTTGATCATTAAATCCGACTGATATATATGTAAAAATATTATCAATTTTGTTAGATTTATTGTAACTAAACCCGATAATTTACCACACGATACGAAAATTTAGGGTGCGTTTACTTAGACCAAAAATTTTCTAGTTTTCATTTTCTATTTTTCTAGGAACATTTTCAATTTTCTAACTTCCAGAAAACTGGCGAGAACTGTGGAAACATGTTCCAAACCTTATACCAGTTTTCCGGTTAAGTAAAATAGAAAACTTGTTCCAATTTGGTTGTTTCCCGCAACAAACAAAACAGATAACAAGAATTTGATTTATTTAAAATAACATAAGATTGATATAACATATCAATGTTTTATACAATATAATAAATACCATGATTTTTTTTTTTATTACAAAATTTATATACTTTACATATATGGCTGGATTAAAAATATATTTACAAGAATAATTTTTATAACATTTAAACTAAATTTGAAAACGTGAATTGTGTAAAACAAACAATCTTCATTTATTTTTTGTTAAGTACAATTCTCATTTTCTACTTATGCTGCCAGCATGGATAATGTGCCTGAGGCTTTCTTGATTATCGTTATCATATTCCTGAGTGGTAGGAACCATGTTCATCTCTTTATATAAATTAGTTTACTGATAGTCTTTTTTTCAACACTTAATAATAAGAATAATAATAGTGAAACATGCGGCTAACATACTTTAATATCCATAACAATTACAGAAACAAATGAAAACTCACATGAGATCTACTTTCAGGAGTACTTACTGGATCGATGAACACAATTTGCAATATATGATCCAATGACTACAAGAACGACAACACTAGTTCATCAATGAATTCAGCCTACATAAAATGCCTAAAATAAAAAAACATAACTTAAAAACATTCAAATGCTGCAGATTAAGTTTTAAACTACGATAAAGAACTGAAATGATTGTCAACATATTTATTCAGTTGGCATCCTGACTGGGTGCGAAGGCAGCAGATGGTCACAAAACTAGAGCCTTCAGTTCTTTTACTATGAAGCTCGTCTTCGACATTGAGTACTATAGTTATTCCACAAGCTAGTTGCAATTGATTCTCTAACTTGAACCACGTCGTCATGATTTGTCATGTCTAATGAATAACCTTATTGCACAATATTAGAGCTTTCTCCAGGAACTTCCAAATAATCTTGGCCATAGATAGTGAATAAATTATCTGCTCGATCTTCCATCCTAAGAAAATTGTGTAGAGCACAACATGCATGTGAAATCAACATTTGACGTCTCAAAGGGTAATTCGGTATATCTTTTAAAATATGACATCTAGCTTTCAGCACACCGAATGTACGCTCTATAACATTTCGAACAGATGAGTGCATGTAATTAAATAATTCTTTTTTTCCTCTAATTCCACCATGACTTTGAAAATCTCTAAGATGATATCGCTGACCTCGATACGGAGCTAAAACCCCCTTCAAATTAGGATAACCACTATCCACGACATAGTAATAATCTAAATCCAAACATAACCAAAAAAGCTCTTAGTCACCAAACATAAACAATTTCAGTTCATACAAGTATTATAGAGTAACAACTATGTATGAAAAATCTTACCACCAACCGGTACTGGAAACTTATTTTCAGGTCTAACTACGGCATCATAAAATACACGAGAATCATTATCTGTTCCTTCCCAACCAGCATAAACAAAAGTAAACATCATATCATGTGAGCAAACGGCCATGACATTTTGTGTTACCAATATAGCATTTCTACCACGAAATGACTTCTGTTTTGATGACGGTGCCCATGCTGCTACATGAGTACCATCTATAGCTCCAATACAATTCTAAATAAAATAAAAATGGAATCATACATAAATCAATAATCACGATAGCAATACTAAATATATTGTTGGTCCCTAAGTATACAGAATACAGCCTGGAAAGTATTCAAGCAACAAGTTGTACTGTTTTCCAATCTGAGTGCGTAGTAGAAGTCTTAAAACAGTAAGTCGCTGTCGATATAGAACTCGGTCTAATCTCCTGTTAGCTTGGTGCGTACAGGGTTTTGCAGTGTATACTTATATAAATCACAGTTTATGAAAACAGTAACGACAAAAGGTAAATAACACAGTATTTAAGTGGTTCGAGGTAAACCCCTCTACGTCCACTGGTCCTCCACACGGGACTAAAACGTTTATTATAATCACTACGTACACAACTACATGACTATAATCAAACCTATCCTTGTATCGTTCACACAGATTAATACAAAGACCGTCGCTTTCAACCGCTCACACAGATTGGTTAAAGCTTCCTCTTGACTTGCTTCTTCACACACAGTTCCAAATCTTCGTCTTTTCAATACAGATCCGTCATACACAGTTCAGGAAATGCAAGGATTCTCAGTCCACACAAGGCTAATGGGTTTTGTTCAAGGTTTGAATGATTGGTTGAACAACAACTTTGACTTTATGAGCTTTTAGCTGGTGATATGTTGTTCGCAGTTTGAGCAATTGTATATCTCTTCTTTCAGAATAGCAGTATGCTTTGGGGAGATATGTTTGCTCTGAATATTCATGTAAGCACTTGTTTCACATCAGTCGTGGTTGATCTTCAAGCTCTGGAGATATATATATATATAGCTTTCTGAAATATATCCGTTGAGATAGATCCGTTGAGCAAGATTCTGTGACAACTCGATAGTTGACTTGAATAGACTGAGATCCAGATATTGCGGGATTTGAAGATCTCTGTCGGCTTACAGTATTTAAATACTTTATCCTTTCAGTATTTAAATACTTCTTTATCAAACGGGACTTAACTTCTAGTGAATACCAAAGATTCCTTTCCAAACGGTCTTCAGTCCTGTTTCGATATGAATGTTGTATCCAATTATGTTGTATGTATATTGGAATAGATCGATACTGTATGAAGAGATTCTGTATTCAGGACAGCTTCCATACTTGGTGTTTACTTAGACTTTGTTGCTGTATCTTGGTTACGCGAAGGCTTGCTGTATTCTAGCGCTATGAAAAGGTCTTCGATACAGAGTCAACAACTTCGATCGACTTTTCAATATAGCTGCTTGCTGTATGCTGGGTATTTATCATCTTGTTGTATGAAGCTTGTTGTATGGTAATTATCAAAACACCATTGTTTTTCCCAACAATTTCCCCCTTTTTGATAATTTCCAAAACTTCTTGATGATGCCAAAACTTTGATGCCAAAACCTCTTTGCAACGTCTTTAAAGGGAGACTTTCTTTTTGGACTTCTGTTGAATGTTCAATTATCCTTCTACTGTATGATTGAGGCACTTGTCATCTTGCTGTATGTTTGACAATGCAAGATACAGGGAGTTTGTCCAAGTGTACGATCATCTTCGGGACAGCTACTTGTTGTATGATGACTTATACGAAGTCTTGCTGTATGTTTGATAATTTGAGAAGAGTTCGATACAGGAGTTGTTTATCCCAACTGTTTCCATCTTTTTCGATAATGTCAAGAGCAGGCTTCTTGATCTTCTGTTCGAATGATCTGGTCTTCAGCACTTAGTCTAAAAGAAATTTGAACTGCTCGCAGGCAAATTCTAAAGTAATAGCATCTAACAGGGAAGGTATTACATCTTAAACTTATGATTTGCGCGCAGGCACAATCTTACAGTGTGATCTAGTTCAGTACCACTGAACCTATGAACTATTTGCAGACAAGTTCTTACAGCTTAATACTTAAACTTGTTTGATTGCAGCTATAAGAAACTGAGTTGAGTTTAAATTCGCGGCGTTTGAGATAGTGAAGTCCAGATTGTCATGTAAAGCGTGTTTAAAAAATAAAAACAGGACACGTGTACTTGAAACTATTTGCAATACACAATAGAATAAAACTATCAAGCATAATTGATGTCCTATATTGAAAATACTGTATCCACGAATAATACAGCATTCCCCCTTAAAAGGTACATACAGGATTCAATTCTTACATTATTGTTTGGATTAACACTGTATTCATGGGTCATACTGTATTCGCCCTTAATTAATGCACACGTCAGCTGTAGGAAGGTTTCATGCCTTCTCTGTCCTACAGTGCTGTCTTGACTGTTCTGAGTGTACAGTTAATTAATGGTAGATACTGTATTCTTGGGTCTTACAACATTACCCCTCAATTAATGAGTAAAAGCATAAAAACTTACAAGGTGTCTAGTTGTAGCATTCCCAATTCTTTTCGAAGCATAGGAATCAAGTAAATTTAGGTCCTGGTGTGATAGTGCCTTTCGGTACCCAAATTTGCCGGACAACAATTGGTTTGTTGTAGGTTACTTTTGGTCCCTTCTTGCGATGTCTACGTTGGGCAAGCATGTAGCTGCAGTAATCATGATTATTATGCATGTAAAATCGAGAGTTATAGTTATTACTCCAGTACGATTGTCGTCTAGGAGGTGGAGCTATTTTCATAGATTTTACATCTTGTCTCTTGGGTCTCCAGTTGATTTCCCAAAGCTGTTGTTGATATTGCGTTGCGACCTGTTTTCTTGATGGATAACGGGGCTCCTGTATCCAATATCTAGGTGCGCTGTACTGAAGGTATTGTCGTGCGGGCCTTTGATATTTGGATACAACCTTCTTTCTGAACGGCTGTTGGCGCTGTTGATATGCTCGGGGAGCATGCTGTTGTATACGCCTTACAGGTCTGAATGGCTGGTGATTCCGCTGTCTGGAATATGATTGTGGTGGCAGAATGGCAACTTTTGCAGTTCGTGGTGCAACGGGTTCCTTCACAGGACTTGAAATTTCTTCCGATACAGGAATGGGTTCCACACTTCTGACGAATAACGTACTAGATTTTCCTTTGTTGGAGAACGAGTTGTATCCTAAGCCACGTTTATCATGAGCATGTTGCCCAGTGCTTAGGATCTCTTCCATTCTATTAGAGGATTTCTAGAAAGAATTCAAGATTGTCTCTGAGAGATTTTACTTTGGCTTCGAGTAGAGCCAAATCATTTGCCTTGCTTTCAAGATGAGACTTAGTCTCATTTAGATCGTGAGCAAGTTTATGATTGCTCTTCATGAGTTTTTCTAAGTTGACTTTGCTGTTTTCGCTGTCAACAGACATATTTTCATAATTATCCTTCAGCAAGTCGTTTTCTTCCTTCAGCTCTAAGTTAGAAATTTCAAGCTGTATGTTTTCTCTTTTCAATATATCATGGGCCTTTTGAATGTTATTAAATTCATTCAACATATTTTCAAAGGTATGAGATGTATTTACAGGAATAGTTGAGGTAGAGCTTACCTCATCATCATCGTCGTCTTCATTTTCCTCGTTAACTTTGGCCATAGAGCACATATAGGCTCTATCTTCTAGCTCATCATCAGACGAGTCACTGTCAGTAACCACCTGGAGACATTCAGTCTTTGTTAATGCGGGTGAAGCTTTTGATTCTCCAATGAAGGCCGTGAGTTTGTTCTTCATCCTGTTTCTCCAGTCATCAAACTCATTAATAGGAAACATAGGTACCTTATTTATTAATGAGGTATCCATATGTAAGGAAATAGGAAAGATAAATTGTTTTCGAAAAATAAGTGATTTAGGATCTGATTCGGTTAAAAATACGACTGATTATTTTTAGAATCAACCACTCTGATACCACTTGTTTGTCCCTAAGTATACAGAATACATCCTGGAAAGTATTCAAGCAGCAAGCTATACTATTTTCAAATCTGAGTGCATAGCGGAAGTCTTAAAACAGTAAGTCGCTGTCGATACAGCAACTCGGTCTAATCTCCTGTTAGCTTGGTGCGTACAGGGTTTTGCAGTGTATACTTATATAAACCACAGTTTATGAAAACAGTCACGACAAAAGGTAAATAACACAGTATTTAAGTGGTTCGAGGTAAACCCCTCTACGTCCACTGGTCCTCCACACAGGAGTAAAACGTTTATTATAATCACTACGTACACAACTACGTGACTATAATCAAACCCATCCTTGTATCGTTCACACAGATTGATACAAATACCGTCGCTTCAACCGTTCACACAGATTGGTTAAAGCTTCCTCTTGACTTGCTTCTTCACACACAGTTCCAAATCTTCGTCTCTTCAATGCAGATCCGTCACACACAGTTCAGGAAAAGCAAGGCTTCTCAGTCTACACAGGGCTGATGGGTTTTGTTCAAGTTTTGAACGATTGGTTGAACAACAACTTTGACTTTCTGAGCTTTTAGCTGGTTATGTGTTGTTCGCAGTTTGAGCACTTGTATATCTCTTCTTTCAGAATAGCAGTATGCTTTTGGGAGATATGTTTGCTCTGAATATTCATGTAAGCACTTGTTTAACAGCAGTCATGGTTGATCTTCAAGCTCTGTAGATATATTTAGCTTTCTGAAATATATCCGTTGAGATAGATCCGTTGAGCAAGATTCTGTGACAACTAGATAGTTGACTTGAATAGACTGAGATCCGGATATTACGGGATTTGAAGATCTCTGTCGGCTTACAATATTTAAATACTTTATCCTTTCAGTATTTAAATACTTCTTTATCAAACGAGACTTGACTTCTAGTGAATACCAAAGATTCCTTTCCAAACGGTCTTCAGTCCTGTTTCGATATGAATGTTGTATCCAATTATGCTGTAGGTATATTGGAATAGATCGATACTGTATAAATAGATGCTGCATTCAGGACACCTTCCATACTTGGCATTTACTTAGACTTTGTTGCTGTATCTTGGCAACGCAAAGGCTTGCTGTATTCTGGCGCTATGAAAAGGTCTTCGATACAGAGTCAACAACTTCGATCTACTTTTCGATACAGCTGCTTGCTGTATGCTGGCCATTTATCATCTTGATGTATTAAGCTTGTTGTATAGTAATTATCAAAACACCATTGTTTTTCCCAACAATTTCCCCCCTTTTGATAATTTCCAAAACTTCTTGATGATGCAAAAACCTCTTTGAAACGTCTTTAATGGGAGAGTTTCTTTTTGGTCTTCTGTCGAATGTTTAATTATCCTTCTGCTGTATGATTGAGGCACTTGTCATATTGCCGTATGTTTGACAATGCAAGATACAGGGAGTTTATCCAACTGTACGATCATCTTCGGGACAGCTACTTGCTGTATGATGACTTATACGAAGTCTTGCTGTATGTTTGATAATTTGAGAAGAGTTCGATACAGGAGTTGTTTATCCCAACTGTTTCCATCTTTTTCGATAATGTCAAGAGCAAGCTTCTTGATCTTCTGTTCGAATGATCTGGTCTTCAGCACTTAGTCTAAAAGAAATTTGAACTGCTCGCAGGCAAATTCTAAGGTAATAGCATCTAACAGGGAAGGTATTACATCTTAAACTTATGATTTGCGCGCAAGCACAATCTTACAGTGTGATCTAGTTCAGTACCACTGAACCTATGAACTGTTAGCAGACAAATTCTTACAGCTTAATACTTAAACTTGTTTGATTGCAGCTATAAGAAATTGAGTTGAGTTTAAATTCGCGTTGTTTGAGATAGTGAAGTCCAGATTGTCATGTAAAGCATTTTTTAAAAATAAAAATAGGACATGTGGACTTGAAACTGTTTGCAATACACAATAGAATAAAACTATCAAGCATAATTGATGTTCTATATTGAAAATACTGTATCCGCGAATAATACAGCGTTCCTACAGGATTCAATTCTTACATTATTGTTTGGATTAACACTGTATTCATGGATCATACTGTATTCCCCCTTAATTAATGCACATGTCAGCTGTAGGAAGGTTTCATGTCTTCTCTGTCCTACAGTGCTGTCTTGACTGTTCTGAGTGTACAGTTAATTAATGGTAGATACTGTATTCTTAGGTCTTACAGCATTACCCCTCAATTAATGAGTAAAAGCATAAAAAGTTACAGGGAGTTTAGTTGTAGCGTTCCCAATTCTTGTCGAAGCATAGAAATCAAGTAAATTTGGGTCCTGGTGTGATAGTGCCTTTCGGTACCCAAATTTGCCGGACATCAATTGGTTTGCTGTAGGTTACTTTTGGTCCCTTCTTGCGATGTCTACGTGGGGCAAGCACATAGATGCAGTAATCATGATTATTATGCATGTAAAATCGAGAGTTATAGTTATTACTCCAGTACGATTGTCGTCTAGGAGGTGGAGCCATTTTCATAGATTTTACATCTTGTCTCTTGGGTCTCCAGTTGATTTCCCAAAGCTGTTGTTGATACTGTGATGCGACCTGTTTTCTTGATGGATAACGGGGCTTCTGTATCCAATATCTAGGTGCGCTGTACTGAAGGTACTGTCGTGCGGGCCTTTGATATTTGGATACAACCTTCTTTCTGAACGGCTGTTGGCGCTGTTGATATGCTCGGGGATCATGCTGTTGGATACGCCTTACAGGTCTGAATGGCTGGTGATTCCGCTGTCTGAAATATGACTGTGGTGGCGGAATGGCAACTTTTGCAGTTCGTGGTGCAACTGGTTCCTTCACAGGACTTGGAATTTCTTCCGATACAGGAATGGGTTCCACACTTCTGACGAATAATGTACTAGATTTTCCTTTGTTGGAGAACGAGTTGTATCCTAAGCCACGTTTATCATGAGCATGTTGCCCAGTGCTTAGGATCTCTTCCATTCTATTAGAGCATTTCTAGAAAGAATTCAAGATTGTCTCTAATTCTCCTTTCGAGAGATTTTACTTTGGCTTCGAGTATAGCCAAATCATTTGTCCTGCTTTCAAGATGAGACTTAGTCTCATTTAGATCGTGAGCAAGTTTATGATTGCTCTCCATGAGTTTTTCTAAGTTGACTTTGCTGTTTTCGCAGTCAACAGACATATTTTCGTAATTATCCTTCAGCAAGTCGTTTTCTTCCTTCAGCTCTAAGTTAGAAATTTCAAGCTGTATGTTTTCTCTTTTCAATATCTCATAGGCCTTTTGAATGTTATTAAATTAATTCAACATATTTTCAAAGGTATGAGATGTATTTACAGGAATAGTTGAGGTAGAGCTTACCTTATCATCATCATCGTCTTCATTTTACTCGTTAACTTTGGCCATAGAGCACATATAGGCTCTATCTTCTAGCTCATCATCAGATGAGTCACTGTCAGTAACCACCTGGAGACATTCAGTCTTTGTTAATACGGGTGAAGCTTTTGGCCTTGAGTTTGTTCTTCATCCTGTTTCTCGAGTCATCAAACTCATTAATAGGAAATATAGGTACCTTGTTTATTAATGAGGTATCCATATGTGAGAAAATAGGAAAGATAAATTGTTTTCGAAAAATAAGTAATTTAGGATCTGATTCGGTTAAAAATACGACTGATTCTTTTTAGAATCAACCGCTCTGATACCACTTATTGGTCACTAAGTATACAGAATACATCCTGGAAAGTATTCAAGCAACAAGATGTACTGTTTTCAAATCTGAGTGCGTAGCAGAAGTCTTAAAACAGTAATTCGTTGTCGATACAACAACTCGGTCTAATCTCCTGTTAGCTTGGTGCGTACATGGTTTTACAATGTATACTTATATAAATCACAGTTTACGAAAATAGTAATGACAAAAGGTAAATAACACAGTATTTAAGTGGTTCGAGGTAAACCCCTCTACGTCCACTGGTCCTCCACATAGGAGTAAAACGTTTATTATAACCACTACGTACACAACTACATGACTATAATCAAACCTATCCTTATAGCGTTCACACAGATTGATACAAAGACCGTCGCTTTCAATCGTTCACACAGATTGGTTAAAGCTTCCTCTTGACTTGCTTCTTCACATACAGTTCCAAAGCTTCGTCTCTTCAATGCAGATCCGTCACACACAGTTCAGGAAAAGCAAGGCTTCTCAATCCACACAGGGCTGATGGGTTTTGTTCAAGGTTTGAACGATTGGTTGAACAACAACTTTGACTTTCTGAGCTTTTAGCTGGTGATGTGTTGTTCGCAGTTTGAGCACTTGTATATCTCTTCTTTTAGAATAGCAGTATGCTTTTGGGAGATATGTTTGCTCTGAATATTCGTGTAAGCACTTGTCTCACAGCAGTCGTGGTTGATCTTCAAGCTCTGTAGATATATATAGCTTTCTGAAATATATCCGCTGAGATAGATCCGTTGAGCAAGATTCTGTGACAACTCGATAGTTGACATGAATAGACTGAGATCCGGATATTGCGGGATTTGAAGATCTCTGTCGGCTTACAGTATTTAAATACTTTATCCTTTCAGTATTTAAATACTTCTTTATCAAACGGGACTTAACTTCTAGTGAATACCAAAGATTCCTTTCCAAACGGTCTTCAGTCCTGTTTCGATATGAATGTTGTATCAAATTATGTTGTATGTTTATTGGAATAGATCGATACTGTATGAAGAGATGTTGTATTCAGGACAGCTTCCATACTTGGTGTTTACTTAGACTTTGTTGCTGTATCTTGGCAACGCGAAGGCTTGTTGTATTCTGGCACTATGAAAAGGTCTTCGATACAGAGTAAACAACTTCGATTGACTTTTCGATACAGATGCTTGCTGTATGCTGGGCATTTATCATCTTGCTGTATGAAGCTTGTTGTATGGTAATTATCAAAACATCATTGTTTTTCCCAACATATATATTAAAGACTATATATAAATAATTTAAATACCTTGAAGAATGGATACCACCTTGGATCACCAAGGATTTCAGGTTGAACATCACCTCTATTTATAGGTTTGACAATTGTAACTCCAAATGCTTTTAGTGCTCTCAGTACTCTTTTAATCCAGCGATGAACAGTTCCAAGTGAATGCTGAAATCGATCACTGATCATTCTCAGTCTTGTACCGTGACAAAGAATTCGCAATCCCATCGCCAAACCTTCTTCTACGCTGACATTTCTAGAGTTATGCAATAATCCTGACATCTTTAATTTATCACACAAATTTAAGAACACCTGTGGTTTCATCCTAAATGATTCATAGCACTAGATCGGATTACAACACAATATTTCTCGAATATATTCTTTTCCACTAAGCATAGATGTATGTTGCTACCCAAAATATTATCCGGAGATAGATATTGCTGAAATGGATAGATAGCAAACAAAGTGAGAGAACACTTCTGTAGAGAAAGTAAATAACACAAGATTTGCCGGGGTTGTTACTCCCGGGCTTGAATGCTCTCGCGAGATGTTATTAATATGAATATTCTGGGATACAAGTATTAATGTTAGAATACTATTACAATGAGTGTAAAGATTCTAGTTATCTTAGCTAGCGAGCGTGTAGATTGCCGGAAGAACCAGATATGATGCTCTGAGAGTTCTTGTAACAACGTTGATGAGCTGTGACGACCGTGAGAAATCGACAGTCTCTCACGGCGTGTAGTAGATGTATGTTTGAGTTCCTAGGCTTGTGAGTCTCGTTGAATCTGTACTGCAGGGAGTTCTTGCCTCTGCCGATCGTCTACTGGATGAGAGATGCTGAGAGAGAAATCCTGAGGTAGATCCGAGAGAGGAAAACCCAGAGCCTGAAGGAATTTATGCGTTTGTATGTTTTCTCTGAACTGGGAGGAGAACCCTTTTTCCAGTTGCTATATATTCTCTATTTATAGGACTGGGAGAAGTTGGGCGATCGCCTCTGCAGTATTATAATAAGCGGGCTATCGTCTTTTAGCATATGGGTTGTTCCCCTTAAAGTCCGCACGAGTTGCTGGCAACCAGCTGTGCGGTCCAATGAGAAGTCTGCACGCGTCTGAGTCGCTGTCACGGGCGGTCCCACCTTGTACCTTTCAGCGGGTTTTTCGGTAGGTGAGTAGGTGGTGACAGGCTGTGGTCAACGATCCATGTTATGCGGCGCCTTTCGCGGATCTGCACATGGGCGCTGCTTTGAGATCCAGTCTTCGTAGACTTTGACGGACGAAGGTCTTGTTCGTGGCATAGGACGGTCGTCCTTACTCGGGCACCAGAGTCGATCGGTAGGTGCCAAAGGCAATCGCCTTGAAAGTCGATCGCTAGATACTCGAAGGTGGACTGTTATCTCCGCTTAGGCGAGTTCGCCGTAGCTTGATTGGTGGGCGACTCGGTCGCTCGGAACTTTACTCTGATCGCCGCCGAGGCGTACAAATAGCCGCACAACAATTGCCCCCCAG